>OV656873.1:94675063-95057478 GCA_927399465.1 Sarcophaga caerulescens | reverse complement strand
AACGCCGACGTCACTCTCACCAGTTTTCGGTGAGAATGACTCACCGAGGTTTCCATCACCTGAGACAGGCTGGCTGGATTGTTCAGCTTTTTTGATGCTTGTCCAGTTTCAAGCTAAAATTTAATTTGTCCAGCTAAATAGAAATTTTTTTAGTACACTGCAACAACTTGGGCAACAATTTTCATGTTATCTTTGTCAAATCAAGTTAGCCAACACTGATTGTACATTTATTATACAACTAACAGCACGTTCACATATAAGAAGGTTATGGTTATCTAAAATTAACCTTG
Organism: Sarcophaga caerulescens; assembly: GCA_927399465.1. Lineage (NCBI taxonomy): Eukaryota > Metazoa > Arthropoda > Insecta > Diptera > Sarcophagidae > Sarcophaga > Sarcophaga caerulescens. Next base: position 95,057,188 of record OV656873.1, on the reverse strand, counting down.
GAGATAACCTTGTGGCGTTCACATATGATAAATATAACCTAAAACATATGGTAGAATGACAGAAATTGACAGCTGTTTGAATTTTTTTATTATTCTTAAAAATAGATCGAAAAAATTTTATAATGAATTCAAAATTGAAAAAAGCTTTACTTTTGTTTGCTGCGAACCAAGAAGAAAACAATAAATATGTAGCTGCGTTAAATTCTTGCAGTATACAATACAAAGTTGCTATCCAGGAGTGTGAGCAGGAATTAGAGATGCGAAGAGCTCGCGTAATATTTCTTTATTCTAAAATATTAATGTTGACGGCAATACCTCTGTGCAACGAGATTAACCCAAGAAATATTTGGACATACGTAAGTAAAAAAAGAACAACAAATAGCTTATAAAAATATTTAAAATAAATGTATTCTTTAGAAGCAACACGGCAGCTTTTGGGAAAAGGATGTTCCTGAAATGACTGACCGTCTTTTTAAGGAAACCTTTCGTATGAGCAGAGAAACATTTGGCATCTTGTGTGATGCTACCAAAGGTATTGCGAAACAAGACTCATACTATAGGAAGTGCATCCCATTGCAGAAAAGGGTAGCTATTGCCGTTTACACTTTAAAATCTTCAGCCGAGTATGAAACTGTGTCACGGCTATTCGGAGTTTCCAAGGTAATCGTAAACGAAATATTTTTAACATTTTGCCAAGAAGTTTGGAAATCATTGCGTCCCATATACTTGCAAGAACAATTCACGAGCAGTGAAAAAGTGGATGAGTGCGTCGATGGTTTTCAGAAACTTGGTTTTCCTCAATGTCTTGGTGCCATAGACGGTTGCCATATTAAAGTGCGCCCACCCTCAAAGGATTGCACGGACTATTACAACTATAAGGGGTGGTACTCTACAGTTTTATTTGCACTTGTTGACTATAGGTAAGAACTATAGTAGATTTTTGCTTAATGGTTTTATCAATTTTTATTAAAACAGATATCGCTTCCTCTACATTAATGTTGGCTGCCCAGGTCAATGTAATGACTCTAAAATATTTCAAAGTTGCAACCTTAAGACGGCATCAGAGGACCCAATCTTCGTGGCAAAAAGCAAAATTATAAATGGCGTGAATGTTCCTGTGGGCGTTATGGGCGATTCGGCTTTTCGTTTTGCCAAGAACGTAATGAAGCCCTATCCATTTCAAGTGCATCCTCCAGAGCATGAAAAAGTTTTTAATTACCAATTGTCTAAATGCCGCAGAGTGGTAGAGAATGCGTTTGGACACATAAAGGCTCGTTTTAGGAGAATCGGCAAAGGAATCGACAACCACATTAAAAATGTTTCTCTTATACTTAAAGCAGCTTGCACATTGCACAACTTTTTGAATTGTCATAATGACATCATCAATCACAAATGGCTAGAAGAACAAACCACTTACGAGATTAGTGCACATTTGGAACAGCCCGAGCATACAGATTTCGAAATAGAGCCAATTAGAAGAGCAACTGCAAATTCATTCTGTAAGTTCAAAATTCATTTTTTATTATTTTACATACATATTATATACATATTATTATTATACATCTTATATACATATTATTATTATACATATTATATTATATTATTATTATATATATACATAAACGTATTTATTTGCTTAACAAATCAATTAAATGTTTGTAAAAAATTTTTGTATTGTTACTCATCTTCTCCAAAATTTCATTACGTTTTTCCTCAGCGAGAACCGCTTTTTCGGTGAGGTTTACCAATTTTTGTTGCATTTCTCTCAACGAAGACATTTCTTCTTTTAACATTTTTGATGTTTTTCCATGCTCTCTATGACATATTCATTTATCACTTTTCTTTTTTTTGCAGGCGCCGACACCGAGGAACTTCCTGCCAATTCATCACTAGATGAATTGGAAAATGATTGGCTGCTCGTAGAAGGATTATTATCATCGTCTACCACATCTTTGAATTAGAATTGGAGTATTATTTATAAAAGAAGTAAATAAAAAGTTTATTATTATATTACCTATACTATCGTGCATTACAGCTTCAAAATTTACGGCCCTGTTGCCACTTAAAATTTCGGCCACTTCCCTGTAGTGGACCCAAGTGGAAGGGGAACCACCAGTTGACCCCATCTGCTTCTTCTCTAATCTATAAAATATAGAATTTAATAAATGTTGTAAATGGGGATTTTAACGATCACTTACTTGTATCTGTTTGTAAAATTATGAAGTTTCTCTTTAATTTCTCCGCTGCTATAATACATCTGGCGTTTGGAAAATTCGCCCTCCATGTGTGCATAAACATGAGAATTTTTCTTGGCGGCTCGCAGGTCTGCAATACTATCTGCCCACAACTGCACCAGCATTTTTTCAGCGTCTGGAGCCCACCGAACACGAATTTTTCTTTTTCTACAATATAAAAAATTGATATATTGAAATATATGGGCAATTTCGTGTCAAGTGACCCAATTTTTAAAATCGATGTCTTCCGATTTGGACGAAATTCCCACCAAGGTTAGTACTATTGGATAGTTGGCCAGACACAAATTTTCAGCTCTATCAGTCAAGAACTGCCGGAGTTAGAGGGGGTCAAAGTTGGACATTTTGGTCATACAGGGTTTTTTTAAAATGTGTGTAACTTTTCACCTATTGGTCCTAGCAAAAATTTTCCAAACGATATTAGATAGCTATTTCTTCAATCTTTCCAAAAATAATTTTTTTAATTTTAAAAAAATTTTTTTTTTTATTTTTTTTTTTAAATTAATTTTTTTTTTAATTTTTTTCCAATTTGGGCCCTTTTTTTTTTTTTTTTTTTTTTTGCTTAAAAGAAAGCTTATAAAATTTCCTTTAAGGCCTTCATAATCGCTTAATGGGATGCGAGTGGGATATCTATCAAAAAAATTATTTTTTAACTCAAGAATAAAATTTTTCAATATTTGGCACATGTACCATTTTAATTTTCCCCCATTTTTTTTCGAAATGGAGTTTTTTTTTTATTTTTCCTCAAAAGAAAACTTAGACCATTTCCTTTAAGGTCTTTGTGGGCACTTAGTAGCAAGAGGCATATCTACAAAAAAAAATATTTTAACTCAAAACCAAAGTTTATAAATTTTACCATATGCACTATATTTTTTTTTTAATGGATGTTTTTTTTTTGCTCAAAGAAAGCTTAGTTCTTTTCCTTTAAGAGCTTTGTGGTTACTTAAAGAGATGCGAGTGGAAAAACTTTAGCGTGCGAAACTGAAGCTCTAGTAGCTCAATTTCATCAGCGAGATGATATGAGTCGAATGATGCCAGGAATGAAAGACTGGGTGTCTGTTCGAATCGATGGCCAGAAAGTCCAAATGCAGAAGAGGATGATGTTTTTCCACTCGCATCCCATTAAGTGACCACAAAGCTCTTAAAGGAAAAGAACTAAGCTTTCTTTGAGCAAAAAAAAAAACATCCATTAAAAAAAAAATATAGTGCATATGGTAAAATTTATAAACTTTGGTTTTGAGTTAAAATATTTTTTTTTGTAGATATGCCTCTTGCTACTAAGTGCCCACAAAGACCTTAAAGGAAATGGTCTAAGTTTTCTTTTGAGGAAAAATAAAAAAAACTCCATTTCGAAAAAAATGGGGGAAAATGAAAATGGTACATGTGCCAAATATTGAAAAATTTTATTCTTGAGTTAAAAAATAATTTTTTTGATAGATATCCCACTCGCATCCCATTAAGCGATTATGAAAGCCTTAAAGGAAATTTTATAAGCTTTCTTTTAAGAAAAAAAAAAAAAAAAAAAAAGGCCCAAATTGGAAAAAAATTAAAAAAAAAATTAATTTAAAAAAAAAAATAAAAAAAAAATTTTTTTAAAATTAAAAAAAATAATTTTTGGAAAGATTGAAGAAATAGCTATCTAATATCGTTTGGAAAATTTTTGCTAGGACCAATAGGTGAAAAGTTACACACATTTAAAAAAAACCCTGTATTACCAAAATGTCCAACTTTGACCCCCTCTAACTCCGGCAGTTCTTGACTGATAGAGCTGAAAATTTTTGTCCAACTATCCAATAGTACTAACCTTGGTGCAAATTTCATCCAAATCGGAAGACATCGATTTTAAAAATTGGGTCACTTGACACGAAATTGCCCATATATAAAAAATATAAATTTACCTTTGTGTATTCTCCATGTTTTATGTTTTGTTTTTAAATGTTTTTTTTCCTATTGCTGTCAAATTTTAGTAAATATATTCACAATAGATATAAGCGTTGTATGTTTGAGTATTTTATTGAGTACTTTTCAATGAAACACTGCGTATTTTACTAGGTTATGAGGTAAACTACAGCTGAACTTGGTTATCTTTCATATACAAATTGTATGGCTAACCTCATACATTTGTGGCTTGGTTACGAAGATAACCTCGATAATCACGATAACCTTGCTAACCTTCTTATATGTGAACGTGCTATAAGTTATGATTTCCCTCTTTTATCATCACTGACAACACGTCTCAACACTTGAACAGCTGATGTCATAATAAATATTATTGCGAGCGATAGTCAATTTCTTGAATTTTAAAGAATGCAATGAATTTATTTAATTGTAATATTTTTAAATAATAATACATACATATGTATATATGTTGATTACAATGGATATTTTAATAAAAATTATTTACACAAAACCAAAATTAACATTTTTTCAGTATTTTTTTATGTCCAGCTTTTTTTTGTTTTGTCCAGCTTTTTAAAACCCAATGTCCAGCTTTTTGCGAATCGGAATCTGGCAACCCTACCTGAGACGGCACCACCACCACCCCCAAGGATTAGTTTGAGGGATGTTAATAACATCCCTGAAGATGTCAAAAGACTTTGGGATTTGTATACAGAAGTGTGCACTTCCAGAAAAACCAAAGTGTTAGAGATGAGGAAGGGGGTTACAGAATTCCAAGAGGAGGAAAGGCGGGCGGTTAACATCAAAAATCCAGAAGCTGGAAAGGAAGCGGCTAAGGGTCTTCAAAAACCTATTAAAAATATTTAATAGAAGTAAGAATGAAAAAAAAATAGTAACAACCCTTTAGAAAATTTATTTAATAAATATAAATAGAAATGCAATGTTTGCCTAGCAAATAGAAAGGGACAGGCAATTGTTTTCCTACATTGCACACACAATCTGTGAAACAAATTGGGGTTGGTTATTTGTTTATAAATCTCCTTAAAGAACAAGATCTTCAGGAGATGTGGATCCTAATTACTCGTAAGTAATTGCGTGATTTGGGAAAGAAAGAAATAGAATTTTTTCGATTTCTTTAGAGAATTCCAGCGATGAAATAAACATTTTGTTATTTTTTTCAATTGTGAATTTATTAGGGTATTCAAAAATTCAGTTTTGGTAAGTATAACTTCAAATCAATTGTTGAATATAAGTACAAAATTTAATGTAAGTAATTCAGGTGAGTATAGTTTAGTATAATTCAGGTAAGTATGTATATATATTTTTAATATTATATTTAAGCACAATTTTGTATTTTTTTAAAAATAATGATACAAGTGCAAGATGTGAAGTAGGCATAATTTGGTAACAATTAATGTAACACTTGAGGTAAGTATTAAGTTAAAATAGATAATATTTAAATTTTAATAAATATATATTTAGGTAGGTATATTTTTAATTAATATAACATGGTAAGTATTCGAAAAAAATTTAGAATTTAACACAACACTTCTATATAAACCTTATAAATAAATTTTCTTTATAGAATTTTGAATTGTGTATACAATATATTTTCACTGTAATGTTGATTAGGTTTTTTTAATTGGGTTTCGTTAATAAATAATTTGGTTAAGTTATTTAATTGTTGCTTATGCTACTGCACGATGAGAAGTGAAGTTAGTGTGCAATTTCGTCTTCCACCAAACTTCTGTTTTTTTTTAATTCTTTTGCAAATAATTCGTAACAGTAAACGGTGGAGACATTCCCTTGTCTATGGAAGTTATAAATGGAAATGGATAAACGATGGAGATATTCCTTTTGTTTATGGAATTTTGTAAATGAAAGTGTTTGGAATCAACCTATGTTAATTAACATGGAATTATTGAATTAAAGATAATGTTTTATTAGATAATTTTAGTGTTCAAACGTAGTTTGAACATAGCGCCGGCCTTGGGTTTAAACTCGAGATGACCTCTCGCCTGGAGGTGTGGTGCATCGTACTTGTGCCAAAGACTTAATTGCTTCAGCAATTATTTTGGCATCTGGCGTGGCGGACAAAGTCAATGGTGGCGTTTATGTCGACGGTTTCCTTTGCTTTTTCTTATTTCTTTTGCTCTTCCCAGGGGTTGGATGAAGCAAGGTGTGGTGGAACCTGTCGCATTTTTTGCACATATCCAACGAAGTGCAGGATCGTAAATCGTGGTTCTAGCTAGACAGTTCTCGCAGTATCTATGCTTGTCGACTATTTCCTATTTCCTGCCTTTTCTGAATGGACATCTTCAGGAACTGACGGCAAAACTTCAGAGAGTGGAATTTTCGACAGATTTCGCAATCATAAATCTCAGGGTCTGGTCGTAATCTTGTATACCGACCTTTGCCGACATGACGTCTACTAGAGTTGGTTTTGTGGTTTCGGCGTCTTATTATAAATCTGCGATTAGTTCTAAGAGAGAAATTTAGTGTGTAATTTCGTCTTCCACCAAACTTCTGTTTTTCTTAATTCTTTTGCAAATAATTCGTAACAGTAAACGGTGGAGACATTCCCTTGTTTATGGAAGTTATAAATGGAAATGATAAACGATGGAGATATCCCTTGTAATAACATAATGTATACGTGGAGGATATTCAGATCCATATCTCCAGAATCTGAAGTAGCATTTCTCTCATCTATGAATGCATCTATAGTTCCCAGATGAGAATAGACTGGATGCCGTTGGTAGTTTGACTCGTGAATCGCGTCTACGGGAACGTTTCTAAAAGGAGATAATGTTGCCTAGAGGAGGTAATCTCTAAGATTTTGTTCCTTGAGCCCTGCCCAGAGTATAGATGTAAGGTTAATGCTGTCAGTGCTAGGTGAGTCAAGGCTGTTGCAGATGTTAGGGAATTCTCTGTCTTGAAGTTCACATCCCATTCTCTGTGTGATAAAAGACCGATGTAGCTCTTCCCGCGAAACCAGCTGTTACAATTGACAGATGTGACGTTGCTTCTAATCGTTGTTATACACACAGAGCAGAGATCAGCAACGAGTATTCAAAACGATGAGTAGATTCGAGTCATACTTATAATTTCAGCTACTTATACGCATTCATACTTATTTTAATATCATACTCATACTACTCATATTCAAAGTTAGAAATACTCATCGTACTCATACTTAACAATACGCACGATGTTGTTGATTTCGACTCTCCATGATTCAACATATACACGAAGCACAAAATAAGTATGATTCGAGTACGAACACCATAATACTCGCTAGAAGGTTGTGTGTGTGCTTTGCCTGCTGTCTTTGTCTTTTCTTTTCTCTTCTTTTGTAAATGCAACAATAACTACTACTGTAAATTTTTATGAATGATTCGAGTGACTCGAAACATTCGTAAGTATTATAAGTATTTTTCGAAATTTATGAATCTGAATGAGTAGGCGTATGAATCAGACAATGAATCGAATGTTGTGAATTTGATGTCAACGTTGTACTCATACTCATTGCAACCTATACTTATAAATCAATGTTGTAGCGAGTACGAATGAATCAGAGTAGTTGAATTTCAATACCCTTGACTCACTCATACTCAAAATTTCATGAGTACCTATGAGTAGCGAAAATACGATTCATTGCTGATCTCTGACACAGAGCATCTAATAATATGTTTGTATTATCTGTTGTGAATTTCGATGAGTTGGTTAGTAGGTTTTGTCCGTGGTTGTTGTCGTGTTGTCTTATTTGAATACAGCAATAAACAATGTAACTATTTGTAAAGTTCAGATATGTTTGAAGAGCTCAGCAGGTCCTCAGTTCATTTGAAAAAAATTCAACTCTTTCAAAGTTGGAACTAAGACGTAAGTTACTAGCTACAGTGGCTCAAACGTATAATTGTACACTTGGCATAAAATTATTCAAATACCGATTAATCCACTTCAGTGGAAATATTACAAAAAAAATTTGATGCGGATTTATAGATAATTGAAAAAGCGTTTAAACAATGTACAATACTTAGCATTTTTTATTTAAAAATATTTTTAAACTAAAAATGGAAAGCAATATTAACGAATTTCATGTCAAATACATAATTGGACAGTCGAATAAAGGGCACTATTTTAACGCTTAGAACCAAAAACTTTTACTTTTTTTACTGTTTCCAAACGTAGAGGCACAATTTACAATAAAATTATTCGTAAGTATACGGTGCAGATTGCCTTTCAATTTTGAAATTTTATGTAAATGAATGAAATTTATGTATGTTCGTAACGGTATACGGCAAGGAAAAATTATTAACCCACATTGGCAGTGAAATTGAATATTTATTTCTAGATATTTCAACTGGCGATAGATAGACAGAAGCTTCTTCTAGGTAGTGTATATAGACCTGTTGAAAGATATTATTTAACAGAACATTCAAATTGTTACATTGACAACACTATTTCTTATGATTGATTGCTTTTGACATTATTATATGTATCATTTTTTATCCTTTATTATCTCTCTTCTTCCGTTTCTTGTAACTAAGAATAGAACTGAATTTTTTATTAAATTGAATAAAAACTTTATCTGAATTAACTAAAACATCCCAGTGCTTTTTCATCAGGTTATGGGCCCAGAGGCAATAGTTAAAGTATTTTAAATTCGCAAATAATAAAATTTAAGGAACATGGCGGCGGAAATAAAAACATGGAAATGTTGCTGATTAAAGAGGGCGTATGGGATGTTTTAACCCTCCGTCATGCACATGTATCTGGCCAGATATTTTACAAATTTAACTGTGATTTAAATATATTTCTAATTTGGCTAGGGGTTTGAGCCTCCAGGTACCCTCTACAAATATTGTTAGGTATCGTTTTATGAAAAAACACAATAAAAACAAAACAACAAACAAAATTTATGTGGGTTTTTTCATCTATACATCGTATACGTAGCGCATGTATCTGGCCAGATACACACACATTTTGAATGAAGAGTAATGTACTTTATTGGTTTTTTTTTTGGTTTTTATACATTGGTTCTTCCAAATATTGAAAACCGAATGAACAACATTCACATCATCAAACAGTTCAACACTCGTTTGGCCATGGAATCGTATTTTGGAAGACCACTAAATGTAAGTTTGATTGATATAATATTTGCCCTTCATTACATCTCATTTTTCTCGTTTTTCTTTTTCATTTCAGTTTCCAGTAGTAGTTCCTAGCTCAAGTGGTGCTGATACTCTACAAAAGAGAAAAAGTTGTCAGCTTTGTACATTGGGAGATGAAAAAATTCGCCGACTAACTCGTTTTTTTTGTTCCAAGTGCTCGAATCCGGTATGCCTACAACATTCGAAATCAGAGTGTACATGTTTTAGTTGCTTACCTGAAGCTGTGTAAGACTTTTTTAATTTAGAATTAATTAAAACTTCCTTTATAACTACTAAATTTTATTGAAATTAACTTTATAACAACTATTTTTTTGAAATTAAAAACAAAAATAAAATTTTTCTTGTTTTATTTCTCATTAAAATTTTTTTTGCACGGGTAGGTGGTTTAGCAAAAACAAAAAAAAATAGAAAATATATATCTGTCTGGCGTGATAACAATATAACAATGTAATATTATCACTAAAATAGCATATTTTTCATATAAATGTACTGAAATACATAGTGTATCTGGCCAGATACATGCGCTACGTACGTGACTATCGGAACATGTGCATGACGGAGGGTTAACTAAAGAGAAACCAGCAGTAAATGCAGACGTTTGGACAAAGAATGATAATATAGCCAAGGCAACTATATCACTATCGGTTGAGGAGGATCAGTTACACCTTATAAGGCAGTGTGATACGGCAGCTAAAATGTGGCAAAATTTACAGAATTATTATGAAAGAAAAACTTTGAGCAACAAGGTAAGCGTAATGAGGCAAATTTGTAGCATGAGGCTGGATGAAAGTGGTGATATTAAAACGCACATTGGTTTAATGCGTGATCTATTTTTGAAGCTGCACAGTTATGGGGAGAAGCTGTATCTACCGCAAATTATGTGCAAAATAGAATTGTTACACGAACTACTGGCATTAAACCCTTTGAAAGAATTTTTAGTAAAACTCCAGACTTTAAACATTTGCGAATATTTGGTGAGTCAGGTTTTGTTCATATACCTAAAGTAAAAAGACTCAAATTATCTCAAAAGTCTGTGAAAACGATATTCGTTGGATATGACCAAAATTCTAAGGCATATCGAATGCTTGATCAGAATTACAAAATTCATATATCAAGAGATGTTAAATTTACAGAAAAAATAAATAATCTTATGGAACATGAAAATAAATTCAATTCGGATGATACAGTTGAAGTAACGTTTAAAGACTAAAATAAATGATTTTAACAACACTAATGAAGATCAGTATGGCACCATAGATTTTAATGATGAATTGGAAGCACCAAAAACATCCGAATTAGATGCAGAAACGGATGCTCCACATTTAGGAAGGTCACAACGTACGACGAAAGGTAATCTTCCTGAAAGATACTTAAATTCAACAGGTGAAAATATCCCCACAACCTATGAAGAAGCGATATCGAGTAGCGAACATGAAGACTGGCTTAAGGCTATGAAAAGCGAAATTGAATCAATGAAAATAAATAATACCTGGACAATAGTAAAACGGCCAAAGGACTGTAACATAATCAGCTGTAAGTGGATATTTAAGAAAAAACAGTGTGGCGAAGAAATTCAGTACAAAGCAAGGTTGGTCGCGAGAGGTTTTTAACAGCATTACGGCATAGATTATGAAGAGGTTTTTGCACCCGTCGTTTCACACACAACCTTGAGAACATTATTTGCAATTGGCAGTAAAAGAAATCTTCACATCCATCATATTGACTGCAAAACCGCTTTCCTCAATAGTGATCTGAATGAGGAGATTTTTATGGAGCAGCCTGAAGGGTTTGTCGAAAATAATGATAAAGATGAGGTATGTCTACTAAAAAGTCCGTATATGGATTAAAACAATCCGCCAGATCGTGGAACCGGACAATTCATAATATTCTGGAAAAATCAGGCTTTAGACAGAGTAACATGGACCCATGTTTATATAACCGTTTAGAAGGGGTAGAATTAACGTTTGTATTGATTTATGTTGATGATATTTTAATCTGCTCAAAATACGAATCAACAATTTCTGATATAAAAAATATTTTCAGGAATGCTTTTAGAATAAGTGATTTGGGGCCAATTGAAAATTATCTTGGTCTGCAGGTATACAGATCTGAAAATGGTTCTTACTCAATTTCCCAGTCGGTATACATTAAGAAGATGTTAGCGGAAAATGGGCTTCAGGAATCAAAACCATCGTCAATTCCTATTACAGCTTCATATGGAAAATCTGTCATTGAGAAACCACCTTTAAATAACAACATCAAATATCAAAAACTTTTAGGAAGTTTATTGTATGTAGCTTTAAACACAAGACCAGATATAGCAGCCGCAATTAATATTTTAAGCCAGAAAACGAGTAATCCAAACGAAGAGGATTGGATAGAGCTAAAAAGGGTCGCAAGATATTTGAAGGCAACAATCAACATGAAACTTTATTTTATACCTGACAGTAATCAAATTTTACCTTGCTTTGCTGACGCTAATTGGGGTGAAAACAGGGTCAACAGAAGATCAAATAGTGGATATTTATTCAAAATTTACGGAGCTGTAGTATCATGGGCTTGTCGTAAGCAAACTTGTGTAGCGCTTTCTTCTACAGAGGCGGAATTCATTGCACGTGCCGAGGCGTCAAAGGAGGCAATCTGGTTAAAACAACTTTTGGTAGATTTTGGCGAACAAATTAATGAACCCATTATTATAAACGAGGACAACCAAAGCTGTATAAAAATTGTAGAGGGTTTTAAATTGAATAATCGGACAAAGCACATTGATATAAAATTTCACTTTGTCAAAGATTATATATCCAAGAATATTATCAGATGTCAATACTGTCCTACTAATGAAATGCAAGCCGACTTATTAACGAAACCGCTTTCATTACAAAGAATCAAGTCCATAAGATCTGCCCTTAAAATTGTGGACAATTTGGAATGAGAAGGGGTGTTGAAAGATATTATTTAACAGAACATTCAAATTGTTACATTGACAACACTATTTCTTATGATTGATTGCTTTTGACATTTTTATATGTATCATTTTTTATCCTTTATTATCTCTCTTCTTCCGTTTCTTGTAACTAAGAATAGAACTGAATTTTGTATTAAATTGAATAAAATCTTTATCTGAATTAACTAAAACATCCCAGTGCTTTTTCATCAAGACCGAATTGTAGTTTGAATTTTGATGCTTTTATTTCCATTCTTGAGGATATTACCATTCAATATAACGACATATGTATTTATCGTAGATGACTTCAATAATAGAAGTCGCCGTAGTCTAGTAGGTAGTGTGTTGGCTTATTAGACGTAAAGCCCGGGTTCGTATCCCAGGTCAGTCATCAAAACGAAACATGAAAAAAAATATTTCTTCGGCGATTTCCTCTCACCAGATTTCTGGCAAAAACTCTAAGAGTAAATAAACCTGCCATGAATATAGGTTATGTAACTTTAAATATTGAATTAGATAACACATGTTGGGACCAGGCCTATACACTGGGTCAAAACCAACATCATCAAACCCAAACAATAACCGTTGTTTACTACTGAAATAAAAGCACTAATTGAGAGGAGAGATAGTGCCTACAAGCGGTAGAAGAGGTTCAGAACTGATGACTTCAAAGCTCTTCATAAGTCTGCACGGTCGGAAGTTATATATAGACAATAAAACAAAATGGAATGTAATTCGTGAAATAGGAATTGGCAGAAAATGTCCTAAAATCGATATTGATGTAGACGTGAATAAGCTTAATGACCAGTTTGTAAATTCTAAGGCTCCAACGTCTATCATTTGTATGACGACCGTTGTTGCGTCCCTCCACAATACTCCTTTAGTTTTCATTGCGTAGATCAGTTCGAAGTTTTGTATTGTAATGTATTTCAGCGATAAAATCGAAGGCAATTGGTTCTGATGATTTAGATCCTTTGTTTTTAAAAGTTTTAACACCTGGACTTTTGCCATATTATATCCACTTATTTAATACAGCGCTGATGAAATCTACTTTTCCTGATGAATGGAAACTAGCTAAAATCCTTCCCATTCCCAAAACGAACAATGAGTTCGGGCCAATTGCTGTTCTTCCTTTTTTTGTGAAAGGTAATGGAAAACATTATAGCTGGACAAATCAATAGTTATCTGGAAAGTCACAATTACTTAACTGTTAGTCAGTCGGGTTTCATGAAAAGTTGGAGCTGTACTAGCGCTCTGTTAAATGTAGTTGAGGATCTTAGGTTGGAGCTTGATGAAAATAGTGTAGCGTTTGTACACCAAGGCTTTCGATACAGTTGATCACAAAGTTATATTGAATAAGCTCTGGAAACTGTTTCATTTTTCTAATTCTGCCCGTAGTTTAATTTTTTCTTATCTGCTGAACAGATGTCAAAAGGTTCATTTAAATGGAAATATTTTGGATCGCCTAATATCAGTAGAGGTCTGTTGTTCTGAATGCATATACATACATATGTATATAAATGATCTACCAGATGTTTGGTTTGAATATCATGTTCATATGTACGCTGATGATATGCAGCTTTATACTAGTAAGGAGAATATTGATTCTTGTTTACACTCTATTAACCGTGATTTTGAGAGAATTGACAGTTAGATCTCGGCAAATGGACTATGCATCAATCTTTCAAAGTTCAAATGTATTATGCTTTCGAGAACAAATAGGTCGTTTGTCATATCTGAATTGAGTATCAAGGGAAATAAAATTGACTTTGTCAAGTCTGCAACCAATCTGGGCATTGTCTTTAATGACAGATTATTGTGGTCTAGCCATATATGTAAATGTTGTTGTTGGCAGAATTTACAGCATGCTTCGAAATTTATGGGCTATTATAGATTCAACTCCTTTTGCCATTCGTATGCAACTTGCTAAAACGTATTTAATTCCTGTGGTTTTGTATGGATGTGAAATCTTCACAAACTGCGATAGTAATGACAATCGAAAACTTAACTTGGCATACAACAATATAGCAAGATCTGTCTTTGTTAAATGCCGCCGGGATCATATTTCTCATTTAGCGTATCAGATATTTAGTGTTAAATTTGGTAATCTTTTGAAAATTAAATGCTTCATTCTATTCCATAAAATTATTAACACGAAAGAGCCGAAATATTTATTAAGCCGAATTAAGTTTGCTAGATCTTTTCGGGGCATGAAGGTTATTTAACAACGGTACAGGACTCCTCTGTCACAGCGACAGTTTTTTTATACACACCACAAGTCTTTGGAATTCCCTACCCTATTCAAAAAAAAGTTAGGCAATGCAAATGCTTTCAAAAAGGAGTTTAAATTGTTTTCTTAATAAAAAGTTTTTACGTTTTTAGCTCGGTTATTATATCGATTAAATATTTATTATTAGTTTTTTAGATCGATTCTTATAAAAATTTCTTTTTTATATTTTTATAATTCTTTATCTTTTAATTTTTTTATTTACTTTATATTTTTATTTATTTATATTTAAATTTAATATTTATATAATTGTTTTAATTTTAATTAATTTCCTATATTTAATTAATGTTAGCTTTTTAAGTTTCATACCTTATTGCTCCTAAGCATAACACTATCACTTATAAGATTAATATCTTGTTGTGATATGTTAATTATAATACATATATCCATACATAATTGGTCATTACAACCCTTCAGTCAGGATTACGACTTAGCTTCTCACACCACTTATGTTGTGTGCGTTAATTTTATAAATAAGGGGCGGGACCTACAATTTAAGGTCGACTCCGAACGACAGATTTTTGAGAAACTTTTTCATTGCACGTTTATTTGCTCTCAGAGTTTTTGCCAGAAATCAGCTGAGAGGCAGTCGCAGAAAAAATATTTTTTATTAATTTTTACGTCTAATAAGCCGACACACTACCTACTAGACTACGGCGACTACAATGTTAATTACAATAAATAAATAAAATAAAAAATAAAATAAATAAAAATAAATTTTAAATATAATACTTACAACGCTTGATGAGTGATTCACCATATGCAATGGAATAATATTGACTTTTGGTCTGAAATTAAATGTTATAATGATGCAGTAATTATTAATAATTTCGACGAATTAGTATGTTAGGTTAGGTTAGAGGTTAGGTTAGGTTGATAGAGTAAATGTAATTAAATATTTAGCCATAACGATAGATGAAAATTTAAATTTTGATGATCATTTAAAGCATATTGTAAACAAAATACCAAAGTAGATTGGAATACTAGCTAGATCAACTAATTTATTAAATGAGAAGTGTAAGATTAAAGTGCATAACAGTATAATTCTACCACATTTTGTTTATTGCCTTTCAATACTATTTATTTTAAATACAACTCAGTTGGACAAACTTCAAAAGTTGCAAAATACGGCCATGCGTATTATTTTGAACAAAAACTATGATACAAGATATATATAAGAAGTATGTTGAATGAACTAAATTGGTTAAGTATTAAAAAAATTATTACTTTTCATTCCATGAAATTTATTCATAATATAAAATTTGGAAAATGTCCTAAATATTTAAATGAGAAATTACAGTGTAATCATGAAATTCATAACTATAATACTCGGACAAAAGATAATCATAGATAACCATTCACGAGAACTACAAAAGATATGAAGAGTTTAGAATATAAAGGAATTAAAAAGTATAACATTAAAGAGTGTGAAAATATGATTTTATTTAAGAAACATCTAATCAAATATTGTAGAAATAATTAATGCAGAGTAGTCTAGTGGGTAGTGTGCTAGACTATTAGCGTTAGGGTCGTGGGTTCGATTCCAACTAGAAGCTCTGGTCTGTGACACTACACCGAGCACATGTTCGAAGTTACCCAGCTTGTATATAATTAGAATATAATTTGTAATTGTATTGTAATTAATAAATAAATAAATAAAAAATATTTAATGCATTGCACATATACATCTAGGTTTAGAAAAACCGTAAGAAATAAATAAAATGAAACATTCCGTTTAAAATTATGTCACTTCCATATTCTGACACAAAGGGTTTGTTTTTAAGATTACTCAATTATTACCATAGAGCGTGCACAAATTGCCAATTACAAAGACAATTTCAAATAAAGTCTAAATGGGTGAGGTCCTCTTGAAGAAATATATCCGCTGGTGTACCACAATTAAGTATCTTGGGAACTTTTTTATACTTAGTATTCACATCCGATATGCCCACAAATCCGTTTACTCACATATCCACCTTTTGCGGATGATACGGCATTTTTGAGTATACACAAGCAATCAGATGTTGTGTCCCAAAGATCTTGAAACATTCATGTGTTGGAAGGTTGGCTGCACAAGTGGAAAATAAAAGTTAATGCTTCTAAATGTGTAAAAATAACATTCACCGTAAGAAGAGAAAGTTATCCACCTATTATTATTAATGGTGTTAGAGTACCTGAGTACAATAACGTAAAATATCTCGGTATGCATTTGGACCGTCAACTTACGTGGCTCTATCAAATAGCAGCGAAGATTACGCAGATAAAACATAGAACAGCTCAGCTTTATTGACTCTTAAACGCAGTTTAGATCTTAAGCTGCTTTTGTACAAGGCAAACCTATTTAGTTGTACAGCAAAACTTGAGCGAAGTCAACCTAAGTTACTTAGAGTAACAACGGGTGCCCCATGGTATGTTAGGAATAATACCATTCACGGGGATCTTAAACTGCCTCTTATTCGGGAGAACAGCTCAGCCTTACTGACTCTTAAACGCAGTATAGATCTTAAGCTGATTTTGTACAAGGCAATACCAAAACCTATTTGGTTGTACAGCATCCAACTATGGGGATGTAAAAGTTGAGCGAAGACAACCTAAGTTACTTAGAGTAACAACAGGTGCCCCATGGTATGTTAAGAATAATACCATTCACGGGGATCTTAAACTGCCTCTTATTCGGGAGGAAATCAGTAGACCAAGCACCAGCTACTTACCGAAGCTTACAATTTATTCCAACCGTCTTGTTGTATCAAGGCCACCGACGTCGGAAAAGAATTGAAACTGCTGGTCTGATTAGATAAATTATATCACGAACACTTGTAGTTGTAGATTGAACTGACAATAACAAATTTTTTTTAATTTAGGTTGAAATTTGAATAATTATCGTGAATTCCAGAAAGAAGATGCAATAAATCAAAATCATGAAAAAAAACCTCCTTATTCAAATGCAAGAGTTGAGCGAGTGCTTAGTGCAACCGAATGTCTTTAAATGTGGTAAATGCTTTACAAATTAAAGATTGACTAAAACGTGAAAATTCGTGTTACGATACTTATCAAATACGTGATACTGCAAATGTTCACATCAATAGCAATGATGTTTATAAAATGTTATAATTTGAGTTTAAAACTGTTATGACTTTACGAACAAAACCAGAAATTAAAAAAAAATAAAATGTATTTTTCTCCAATAAAACTTAAACAAATCTCATTGCATTATTGATCCTAAAATTTGTTTTGAAAAAAAGCGGTACTTGTCCAATGCAATTTGAGAATTTATTGCTTCTGCTTGGCATTCAATAGCATCCATATTGTTACGTTTTTACCTTTTAAAAACGTTAAAAATATGAGTTCGTAGATTGCAAATAAAATAAAAATAAATCTGTGTTTATTTTTTTCAATCAATTCTTTATTATCTGCACAACTTTTGTGCCACTGTTCGAACTTCTTCCACTTATACAACGATAACTTTCACAATATGTGATTTTTTCGTTATATTTCTCTGCTTACAACCTTCTTGTAAGCAACAACACTTATTAGTTATTCCTCTTTGCTCACAACCTTTTTTGTAAGCACAACACTAACAACTGTGTTCTCAAACGCAACTTGTCTGCACACAAGTCTGACCGAATTAAAGCTCGATAGATTTAATTCTCACACCGACGTGACGTCGTCTTACACGATTAAATTCAAACTCGATCTCCGAGAATCACGTGTCTTCATACACGACTAACTGAATTCTAACTGAATCCCCGTTGCTTCTTTTATTTTGCCTTTTATATTACTGGATCAACAGTGTGATGAATCAAGAATGACAAACTAAAGATTACGCCATCGCGCACACAAAATTAAAACTTTCTGCGCATGTTGAATCAATGACGTCACGCAGCTATTGTTTCTATTGGCTAATGATAATGTAAGGCAGCCCTGCAAGCCAACTACTTTCACGTAGTGCACACATTTTTCAGAGAAATGTTAATTTTCACATATAAAAAAGACTTGGTAACCTTTAAAATAGCGCAACTACGTCATCTAACGGGAAACATGCGAAAGGCGTAATCTTTAGTTTATCATTCTTGGTGATGAATGCCCTTGAAGGATGATGACGACCTTCGGGAACAATCCAAAAATGTAAACAACTTGTTTCCATTTTTGTTGTTCGTGTATCTTGTTTACTTTCGTCCAGGCAGAGTTGTTGTTGTTTTGTTTGTTTGTCTTTCCGCTATATTTTTTTATACACGGACGTTGTTGCTATATTTTTGTTTATTCATCGATCTTGTAAAAAAGCCTGTTTTTTTTGTTGCTATATGTTTACTAATTCGTTGATCACGTGAACAACTGCATTGTTTTGTTTTTGGAGCTTTTGTTTATCATTTTATGTGTGATCAAGTCCATTGTGTTGTTTTTGGAGCTTTTGCTTATTATTTTAACAACACCATTTCCATTTTCGTAACAATATAATAATCAGACATTTTCAAAGAAATCCAAACATGACAATTGAAAAAGCTGAAATAAAAAACCATTTAATATTCAAAAAATGATAACCAGTTCATTGAAAAAATTTTCCTGTTCAAAGAAAGGCAGTCGATTTATTTGCTTCTACTGTAAAAAACAGTTAACGGTACATTTCTATTCTTCTTCGCCACTTTTCATATTTCTTTTCATGGTTAAACAAATTTTTTGTGTGAGAAATAAATTTTTTTTATAAAATTCAAAAAAGCCTAACTACTTTTGCCTTTAATTATTTTCTCCTGATAATGTGAGCTTTTCTCTGCATTTTCAAATTTAAAAGTTGACAACGCTGAATATTGCACGAGAATTAAAACGTTAGAATAAAAATCAGAGACGGGTTGCGATGTTACTGTCGCCAGAGAACAACTTTGCTTATATTGATGCACACTCTATGGATTTTATAGTATTTGGTT
The DNA here is from genome assembly GCA_927399465.1 of Sarcophaga caerulescens. Taxonomy (NCBI): domain Eukaryota; kingdom Metazoa; phylum Arthropoda; class Insecta; order Diptera; family Sarcophagidae; genus Sarcophaga; species Sarcophaga caerulescens. Next base: position 95,037,716 of record OV656873.1, on the reverse strand, counting down.
CCACAAAGCCAGGATCACGACCTAGTTTCTCACACCATTTATGTTGTATGTGTTAATTTTATACATGATTGGCGGGACCTACAGTATAAACTGTATTCCGAATGACAGATTTTTTGAGAAACTTTTCATGGAAATTCTGTTGACTCCCAGAGTTTTTGTCAGAATCTGTTGAGAAAAGGTCGCAAAAGACTAGAGTAGAATACGAGATTCATTAACTTATTTTTATTAAATGTTTTTTTAAAAGATTTTTTATTGATAAATGTTATGCAGTACCAGTACACTTAATGGGAATAGGCAGAATTGATAACAGCGTATCAGTACAGGAAATTGTCATTGTGAGACAGTGTAGTGACAGATGTTGCGCCATAACTCAATACTAATCCAAACTAATTAACATTAATTTTAATATTATAATAAAAAATAATAATAAATAATTGAATTAATATATAATGAATTTAATAAATATAAATAAGTATCACCCTAATATTAATATTAAGTAATGTTAAGGTTCATGACCACATGAATACAAGGTCGTTAAATGATAAGTAAAACAAATAAGTAAGCAACGGAGTTGCTGAATTTAAGAATACAGTTAGAATTAAGTAAATAGAATAAGTTAGAATTAAGAAAAAATGAAAATAATAAAACAGTTGAATTATAACATCTAACTCGATCGGTTGATTTTAACTCGAAAGGTTTGGTCTTCGTGTCCTTTTTTCCAGTGTCTCAATATATTGAAAATTATAAATTATTTAATTTTTTAATTAATATCCTTAGAAAACATTAAGGAATAACAACACACTTGGGTAATTAGTTGCTACAAAAGTATTCACAATATATGGAATGTGAATGTTATACAAGAATGAGAAAAATAAAGAAGCCGAATACTATGTTCAGATATGCACTTTTATTGAGTCAGTATTTTGTTAATTGAGCACAATATTTTAAGTGTTCAGGCATAATATACGCAATACTCATTTGACAACTGTTAAACAAAACAGCTGGTTGTTTTAACAACATTGTTTTTATTTTGGTCGCGAAAATTAGTGTCGAAAAAATTTGTGAAAAAAATGAAAAACAATTCAACGTTTGAAAAGGTCTTACTATTGCTTAATAGAAATGCCGAGCTGTTGCGGACAACTTTTCAACAACTCCAAAGTGACTTCTCTCACAAAGATTAGGAAGAGAAATTTGCAAATTCTGCAAAGTTTGTCCCATGCTACTTACCTACTTAATTAATTGATCATTGCAATCCTTTAGATAGGATTACGACCTGGCTCCTCACACCACTTGTGTTATGTGTATTAATTTTATTCATAAGTGGCAAGACCTGCAATTTAATTTCGGCTCCGAGTGACAGATTTTTGAAATACTTTTTCATGGCAATTTTATTTCTTCGCAGAGTTCTTCCCACAAATCTGCTGAGTGGAAGACGCCGAAGAAATAATTTTCATATTTTTGTTTTGTTTGAGATATCTAACCTCGGGTTTAAACCGCAGTCTCACGTATAATAAGCCAACACACTACCTGTTCACACGAGTGAACAAAATCACACATTCCCAACCCTGACTTCCAATCTAACAACATAAACATCTTTAACAAATAATAACAATAACATTCACCACAAACATCAACATTCACCACACACATTCATCAACACCTTCAACATTATTATTATTATCCTGGTAGTTCAGTTGATTATCGATCTTCGAACAACACTAAACCCAATTAGTCCTGCGCGTGTGTTTTACACTATATAAAGAAAGTATATTAAATTATTATAAAGAAATTAACATTAATACCTTAATTTTGTGAACTCATATTCAAACCCAAACATTGTGAACATTAACAAGCCTAAAACAAACTGTGAAATTAAGATTACATAATATAAACTTTATAACGTTTAAACTAAAACACATTAACATTTATTATTTACACATATGTACAATTAAAATATAAAAGATTTGTGCAATTATACACCCCACCCCCTCTTACCCAAAAACTAACCCTACCCTATAACCCGTCTATTCACTACCTACATACTTCTTCTTACGGCGACCTTATGTAACAAAGTTTCAAGTTCAAAAATTCTTCAAACTGGCTTTAAAAATATCGCGTTTGAAACCATAAGGAACAAATTGAAAAGATAAGTGATAGATTAAATGAGTATAAAAAAGAATTAAAATATTTGGAGTTAATTGATGGGTATGTTAGCAACGCGTGTGTTTTTTATATGCAAGACTTCTTTTCAAGTTGCAATATTGTACTTCCCATAATGGCAACCTCTGATACTCTATCAGAAAGAGACGAATTTAAGAATCATTGGAATGAAAATTTGTGCCCTCGTTTATGATCAGGGCTCAATAAACAGCAAATTGATTCTTTAATATTGGATTGCCTTTTCAAGACTTCTTTTCAACCGCTGATCAAAAAAGGACGAATTTTTGAAACAGTGGAATGAAAATTTGTGCCTTCGCTTATGATCATGGCTCAATAAACAGCAAATGATTCTTTAATATTGGATTAACTTTTCGAGATGAAAACGATAGATGGAAGTCCTAGTTATCAAGTAATCAAATCAAAACAATACGAGTTGAAGATATGTAAGTGCAAAAACAAAAATGTGATCAAAATTTTGCCGTGCCACATTTTCTTCAATTCCTTTGAAAATATTCGTATAAAAATTTATTTTTATTTTTCAGTTCAACACTCTGGAGATGACTCCTATTAATACATTGTATTCTTATACGGAAAAAATATTAATAGGAGAAAGGAACCTTCGTCACTATTTTTTCGAGAAACCACAGCCTTGGAATTGAAGTTCCGCATACTAACAACTAGACCAGTCGTACAGTAGCCACTGCCTTTAGGAAAATTGTTGAAATCTCAACATTTTAGAGAATTTCAACAGAATTGGCATTATCAACTGTAAAGTTTTAGAGAAAATTGAAAAAATTTTTGATAGTTTTGATAACGGTTCACTCTATGTTGATAATTATTACCGATCTGCAGTTCAATAAACCTAAGCAAGCGATGTTGAGGTCGATAAATATATTTATGCAAAAAAATTTTAAAAAGGGGAATAAATTGCTACGAATTTACAAAAAAATTATTCGTAAATATTCGATGCAGATTAGCTTCCAAATTTGCTATTTTATGCAAAATAAATACAGAAAATGCTTTCACGCATTTTAAAAATGATTTTATGCCACTAGCAACACAATTTAAGTTCGATGGTGAAATTTTATCTCAAATTTATAAAGTTTGGCGAATGATTCACCATTTGCAATGGAATAATATTGATTTCTTCTTAGACTTTTTGGCTGAAGCTAAATATTATAAAGATGCTGTTACTGTTAATTTCTTCAAGGTATTAGCAAATATTCCATTTAAAATTCTATCACTTCCATATTCAAATGCAGAAGTTGTGCAAGTGTTTAGCACAACGAAATTATTATTTTTATTGATTATTATTTATCTTAAAAACTAAAACTGAAAAATGCTTGTTTATATTTTATTATACATTTGTGGAGCCGAGGAACAAAATCAGACATGTCCACAGTAAACGATATTTTTTTATTATTTTATTTGCTGATTCTCCACGACATACATATCTATGAAACCAAAAAATATTTTCTTTTAAACCCAATTCGATTCTAACTTAAAATAATAACGAAAAGCGACTTCTCGAACAAAACCAGAAATTTGTTTCTAAAAAATAAAATTCAATATTTTGTTTTTTATTTTCATTCAATATAAAACATATCTCATAGTACTAATAACACGGTGCGACAGCGAAAATACACCCGAGTAAATACATCCACGTTGTTCAGTTAGTTGAGAAGTTGATTAATGTTTGCGCAAAGAGAAATAATAATATTTGCAAAATTATTAGCCGACTTATGGAAGTCTTACAAACGCGAAATTGACACATTTTGTGATAAACAATCAAGATCCATTAAAAATTCTGAAAATTTTTTAACTAAAAGTTCATTTGATGAGATGACTCTTATAGACTCTTGTTAGACTCTTCAAATAATAACTATGTTAATTTTTGTCCGATTTGATCAAATGATGACTCCATCTCTTCACAAGAGAACAGACTTTAAGGATATTATCACCTATCCTATATTTTTTATTAAAGTTTGCTACTATGAATGGACAAACTTGAAAAAATATGAAAAAAATTCGAATTTTCTAAGTTTACCTCATCAAATCTCATAGCATATTAAGTCGAATAATAGACATATGTCGGGTAAGAAATGTTTGAGTAATCCAAAAATTTGTGCGTAAAGTAAAAAAAAAACAGTTTTTGTCAAATAAAAAAGGTTGGAGGGTTCGTGAAATATAAAAAAATATTTTTGAGATCTACTCAACAAAAGTCACAACCTACACTATGTCATTAGCCGGGTGTATTTCATTTTTTTTATTTTGTCGCATAGTGTAATCCTACTACTAGTATTGAAACAAAGCAGTACTTGTATAATGAAATTTGCCAATAGTGCCAACAGAAAATTGCCATGTCCATCAGATTATTAATTATAATCAGACATTTTCAAACGAACGCATGTTTATTTAAAAAACTAAAATCAAAAACCCCCTCTGTGTTCAGTTCTTCTTTGAAATGAAAGAAAAATCTGAGCTAGCTCTCTATTTAGGCAGTCCAGTTATTTGCTTCTCCTGTAAAAAACAATTAACGGTCTTGATCACCAGCTCCTCATTTTTCTTTTCAATTTTAAATTTTTTGTGCGAAAAATAAAATTCAATTTTTTTTATAAAACTCAAATAAATTTTTCTTGAAAATATGAGTTTTCAAATTTAAAAGTTAACAAGTTGAATATTACACGAGAATAAAAAACGAAGGGATAAAAATTAAAAATGGATTCAGATATTACAATCGCCATAGAACAATTATATGATATGCACACTATGTATTGTATATTCTTTGTAGACTAACAACAGAAAATGCAGAAGATATTCCCAACCAATTGGAAGAAGAAAACACCACAAAATTCTTTTGTATTTCGTAAAATCAAGTGAAATAACAAATGAATATGGTGTTCCACAATGATCAATTCTTGGTGCTTTGCTATTTATAATGATATGCCTAGTGTTTTACAAATATGTATGTGAAATAGTGTTATATGCAGATGATACTCTTATATTTAATATATCTGAAACAGATGAAGAATGCCAAATAAACTTTAAAAACTGAATAAATGAATAAACGAAGATAAAACAAAAATTATATAAATAAATATGAATAACAACTCAGATGTAGAGATTAATAACCAAATTATAGAAAAACGGGAAAAAATTAAATATCTCGGTTTTATAATAGACATAGGTATGCACTTCAAAGACCATATAGATTATATTTGTAAGAAAATTATCTTCTTTAGAAGAATAAGAAAAAAATATCAATAATAACTGCGATAAATATATATAACTCAATTATTAAACCACATTTTGAATTCGGTTCAACAATATTATATACGTGCTGCACAAATGCTTTGAAAACCTAAGAGAGTTACAAAATAAAGCTATGAGATCAATAATAAAATGTAAAAGATATACCCCAATACAATTTGTGCTGGATATGCTGCAATGGCTTAACATTAGACAAAGACTACAACTAAATACGTATTTATATATATACAAGATGAAATCAGGAAATGAACCGGAATATTTAACTCATTTAATTTAACAATTAACGTATGTAAATTAAATTCAGCTATAGTATCTCAGGAACGCTAGCGATTTTAGATTACATAAAGCCACAAACAACGCAATGAAGAGATGTCTGCTATACAAGGGTCTACAAGTGTTTAATGAGCTGCCAAGTGAAGTCAAAAATGAAAACAATATAAATGTCTTTAAAAGAAAATGTATTTATTATATCAAAAATATTTCATCAGAGCTTTTATCAATCAAATATATTATTTTATAATGTTTTTAAACAAAGTATTACAAATACTACTAAATAAATAAATAAAAAATTTTCAATGTGAATAACTTTTGGTTAATGGAGTCAACAACGTGTAAAATATTGTGTAAATTCGTCAACTAATTTTTAAATTATCGCTCTATTGAGGAACAGAATACCTATTCTTAGTCATACACATCCATATCACTGAATTCTACAAAATTTATATAAAATGTTATGGATTGGCAGCGGCCTTTTCAAACAAGAAATCTTTCCTAAAAAGATATTTGCTGTTACATTTCTCAAAAGGATTCTAAAGTCGATTAAAACTTTAATGAAAAATTGGAAATAATTTATACTACTTTTAGCAATTACTCTTGGAGAGAGCAAAATAGAGAATAGCAAAAATATTAAACTGCCATAAGGGATCTTCATTCATTCAGTTTTGCATGTTTTGTAAAAAAAATTTTGTCTGAATAAAAAGTAAAATATTAGAAACTTAAATTTGGGTCAATAATATTATAAAAAATTCAATTGGTATAAATCAATTTACAAGAATGAAAAATCTAAAAAAGCAAATCAATAAGAATAATTCTAAAATTTGCTGGACAATCTGAAATATGTGAATTTAAAACAATGATTAGTACTTAACACTATAAAACTTATAACCAAAGCGAATCAAAATAAGGCACCTAAATATCTACTTATGTGAACTGATAAAATATGTGAGTGACAGTCAACCGTATGGACTTGCTTATGATTTCTGAGTATGTACAGTGGTTCACATAGTATGTCAATGCAAATACTAAGATCATTTATCTACAAGGGTTTTCAATTATTTAACTTTTTACCAAACAACATGAAAAATGAAAGAAATTATATTGTATTCTTATTGGAAACATGCTAACTTTGTGAGTTTTAATATTTAGTATATATAGAAGAAAAATGATTTAAAGCTAATAAATAAATATTAAAAAAAAAATATTTGTATACTTCGGCCAGATGCAAAACCACCATATACATAAATATCGAAGACCATTCTTCTTAGTTTTCACACAGGCCGTGTTATGTATCTTTGTAATGAAGTTATGTTCCATTGTCAGCAGCAATAATAACTGCATCTGGGTTAAATACAATATTATGGTCAATTCGGGCTTTTATGTAGGAGTCCAAATAATATCATATCCGAATCATCAAATTGACAAATGTGGCTAAAAAAGCTTCTCCGATATTTCAAAAATTTAAAAAAAAATTATTATGACCAAGGTTATAAGTCGTAAAAGAATGCCTCAAATCACGTTTCGTGTTAAATTTAAACCCGACGAAAATGAAAATGCAATATAATGAAATGAAGTTCAATTATGCTGAATGGAAAGTAGCTGTAATTACATACAGTGCTTGACAAAACAATGGAAACTTTTCAAAAATTCATTTATGTCTTCTAATCAGACGAAAATTCAAAAATCCTTTTAAGAAATTGGAAAAAAATATAAATGAAGTTTAATCTTATGTCTTGGTATAGTTTTTCAACTCACAATTTTTTTTTTTAAATTTCCAAATTTATCACAATTTTTATTTTGTGTATTCCAAGGCATTAGAATAAGAGTTATTTTTTTAAGAAAAAAAAGTATATATTAAATTTTAGCAAGTAAGAAATAAATAGAAATATATTGTCATCAAATGAAATTAGAATAAACCTTTAAGAACAATTGCATAATTTAATTACCAAATAAATACATTTTTTAATTATTATGTATTTAATTTCGTTGGGGGGTAGCTAAGCACACCGGGTATTAGCTAGTTAAAAATAAATATTAAAAAAGGTAGGTTAGGTTAGTGGACGTGTACTTGTCCGTTAAGACAAGTACAATACCCGGAGGTCGAAATTGACCCATTGACCCATAAAAAAGGTGAAAAACGATAAATAACGGTAATCATAATGAATTATTATTAATTTTTTTGTCGATGTATTTCGTGCGGAATCATAAAATATTACATTGCTTTGTTAACAAAAGTGAATAGTTTTAATTTATTTTCTGAAATTTCGCAATTATAAAGTTTTTTAATATTTTAAAAATACATAAATGTTAATTAAAGTGCGTAACTACCCAAACATTCTGCCTTTTTTTAAATTTTTGTGGAAAATTTTAATTTTTGAAAAAGTTTCCATTGTTTTGTCAAGTACTGTATGTATTAGATATAAGTTAGTATTAAGTAAACTGAAATAACAAAAATAAACTGAATTCTTAGTTATAAAACATAATTCACCTAGTGCGAATCTTATATGTAATTCTTTCAAATTTCAGTTCTGTTTATATTTGGATGCTTTTCAGTTCAAATACTTTCATTTTACAGTTTTCACCAATTCCCATTTTTGTGAATTTTAAATTATAAGATATTTAATTTAAAAAATATAATTCTAAAAAATATTAGAAATCGTACAGACGTGAAGAAGATTTTCGAATTTTAAACTTTTCAAAACCATAATGAACAAAATATTGATTCTGTCCTATCTATCTGAAGTTATGGAAATGAACGAATACCTTTAACAAGGAAACCTGTGATCTGATAGACAGCTTTTAGGGAAGTGATTGGAAATTTGAGAGTGGCATAATAGTGTCTTTACTCGCACTGCTTGATCACAGTGAGGCTTTCGGTACAGTTTTATATAATTTGACTTTATTTTTGTAATTTTAATAGGTAATATTTTTAAATATGTGATTTATTATTATTTTTGCATTTGAAATGTTCCTATTTTTTTTTGTTATTTTATATATTTTAGTTAACGCACTTTTATATTTATGTGATTATTGTTTGTAGTAATTTTTCAATTTGTGATTTTTTTTTTTTTAGTTTATATATTTAAAATTTGTTACTTATTCCCAATATTGGTTTGATTTATATTTTTCATTTTCTGAACTTGAAGGGCATGTAATGTTTTGTTAAAATTCATTTTGTCTTTTGCACTCGTTTATGTAAGTCACTGCATACGCTTGTAATGGGAAATAATTAATATCAAGTAACGAAGACTTTTAACACGTTGACTGCCACGGCAATTTTCAGAAAACTAGCCAAAAAACGTCAATTTTATTTTTTCACATTAGTGAGTACGATATAACTCGTAGATTGCGTTCCCTTCTAGGGTGCCAAAGGAACCTAGTTGGCAGTCAACGTGTTATAACGTAAAAAAAATAGAATTGCATTGACAAATAAAATTATAATCTAAAAATAATATTTTACAACATTAGAAATAAAATACACTAACATATGAAGAAATTTTTAGATCATAAAACAAAATAGGACAAATACATTTAAAAATAAAGTAATCAATTAAATAATAATAGGCAAGTTTTTTGTAGTTAATTTACGGGAAGCTGTTGAACTCACCCGTTCAACTAACCCGTAGTCTAGTAGGTAGTGTGTCGGCTTATTAGACTGAAGGCCCGAGTTCGAATACCAGGTCAGACATCAAAACGAAAATATGAAAATATTTCTTCGGTGACTTCCTCTCAGCAGATTTCTGGCAAAAACTCTGAGAGCAAATAAAATTGCCATTAAAAGCTTCTCAAAAAACTGTCATTCGGAGTCGACTTTAAACTGTAAGTCCCGCCACTCTTGTTCTCAAAAATTGTCGTTCGGAGTGGGCGTTAAACTGTAGATCCCGCCACCCACGTATAAAATTAACGCCACAACATGAGTGGTGTGATAAGCTAGGCCGTAATCCTGACTGAAGGGTTGTAATGGCCAATTATGTATGTATGTATGTACTAGAAAAGGAGCATGTTCCGTTCTTCGTATTGCTGTACAAGCTCAGGTATTTGTTGCTTAATTTTTGGTATTTTTATTGCAATTGTTTCTCTTTGTTTCTAATCTTTAAGGAACTGGCCTCCTCTTTTATTATATCTACCCGCTCCCATAAAATATTACGGTCTGCGTATAACTCGAATATTTGTTTATTAGCCTCAGAATCAGTGTTGCCACGAAAAAAAAAAATATTGTAACCAACATTTGCGAAAAATTCACCAAATAAGAAAAAATATAACCAAAACTAAATTCGCAGTTTTTTTATTTTATTTTTTCAAATTTTAATTACAATTAATACAACAGAGTAAGAAAAGAAACAAAAGATAACAAAATAAAATTTTAGTCTTACTAATTAATACATTTCTACAAACAAAACAAAAGCTCTATTTATAAGAAAAATAAATAACCAAACCCGGAGAAATCTACACATCTACACATTGAACAAAAAAAAATAACCAATTTTGGTTAGAAATAACCAAAAACGGCAACACTGCTCAGAATATAATTTCAAGTCTTCCAATTCCATTTGAAGTAGGATCGTCTGTGGAGGTGGAGGTAAAATTAGAAAAATGACTTTTTTGTACTTCTTACTTTAAGACCTTTTCCCACCACTTGGTAATTTCCGTTGATTTATTTAAATCGTTATAGAATCTATTTACATGTATTTGCTTTACTATATATGTTTTATTCACAATTTGTTTTAAATTTCACAATTCATTCTAAGGAATCTCTGTATGACGCAATCCTTGACATCTTTTAATATACGTATGATCTTGGCGAAAACATATCTAATTCCTACCTTCTTGTATGGGTACGAGCTCTTTGCTGGTTTGGACTCTTTTTGCAAAAATAAACTTAGCGTAACTTTTAATAACATAGTAAGATATATTTTTGAACGCTGTAAATATAGTAGTATCTCCCATTTTTCCTACAAAATATGTCACTGGAAAACCTTTTGAAATATCGTATGCTGATTTTATCTATATAAAGGAACCATAGAACTAACAGAGGCTACAGAATAAACGCAAACGGAAACAGGCGTCTGAGAGTAATGCTATTCTTTCGTGGAACCAACGTAATGGAGCCAATGTAATGCTATTTAAGACAGCAATCTCAACACACTTTTCTTTTCTTTAGATTTCTTAAATTGCAAGGCTAACTTAAATTTAATTAATGTAATTTTTGTTTTTTTTATTGAAACTCACATACGTATATATAATTAATTTAATCATTATAACATTTTATAAACCATACTATTAAATGCTTGTTGTACTGTGTTTAACTAATAAAAATGTGTGTAACTTTTCACCTATTGGTCCTAGCAAAAATTTTCCAAAGGATATTAAATAGCTATTTCTTCAATCTTTCTTTTTTTAAATAATTTTTTTTTTAATTTTTTTTTTTCAAAATGGGCCTTTTTTTGCTCAAAAGAAAGCTTATACAATTTCCTTTAAGGCCTTTATAATCGCTTAATGGGATGCGAGTGGGATATCTATAAAAAAAATTATTTTTTAACTCAAGAATAAGATTTTTCAATGTTATTTCAATATTTTATTTATTACTTGTAACACTAAATAACAAAAAAAAAATAAAAAATTTAATAAAATTAAAATATAAATTTTGAAATTGCCAATCTTTCGTCCTTCTTATTTATTGCCTTCATTTTCTGCTTTTTTTGCCAATCGTTTCTTGGAGTTACTAGGTTCAGCTGCTGATTTCGCTGCTGCTTTCTTTTTGGCTTTGGAAAGAAATCGCATTGAGTAAATGCAGAAAACTTTTTCAACTAGAGTCTTCCATCGATAAGTGGTATAAAAGCATGGTATTGAGCTGTACCATCAATTGTTACAGCAGCGTCGAATCTACTCTTCAATGTTTTTAATGTTTCCTCATGATCATCTTTGCTACTAATAACTATTTCAGTTTCTTTACAATGGTTCTTTGCCCATCGGAATAAAGCGTTCGCATCTAACATGCGATCTTGATGAGAGCACTGCAGGCTATACCTTGCTGCATTTCTTTTGAGATTTGCTCCTATGCCATCACATGCTCCTTTGCCATGTGCAGTTGGATGAAAATGCCATTCAGCTGGAATTCCAAAATCTTTTTCGTGAGCTATAAGATTTGCGAAGCTATTTATGTTTTTAAACTGTTGACGAGCTCCATCCGAAACGTAGTATATCTTCTCTACAATAAATTTAGATTTTAGATAATTTAGAATTATCTTCCGGTATTCATAAACTGCAGCGGTATCATGTTTTAAATCATCGGATATGATTGCCATACTTTTGTGTTCCAGTTTTTCACCTTCTACGTAGTAAATAACAACTGTGAATATAGTTGCTTGGTCACTATTGAAGTGGAATCCTTGTATGGCATCCTGAATAACATATTTATAGTTCTCTGCGAAATCACATGAAATCACGAATTCACCAGACTTCAAAAGCCATTGTGAATATTAATTATGTAAATAATTAGTAAATAACGCACGTCCAAACTTTAACACTGTTTATGAAAAACTAATTTCCGAATGTCCTTAGAATGCAAATAAATACTTTTTTAAGATCATTTACGTAGTACGTTTTTATGCCAAATATTGAAAAATCTTATTCTTGAGTTAAAAAATAATTTTTTTGATAGATATCCCATTAAGCGATTATAAAGGCCTTTTGAGCAAAAAAAAAAGAGCCCATTTTGAAAAAAAATTAAAAAAAAAAATAATTTTAAAAAAATAATAAAAATAATTTTTTTCAAAATTAAAAAAAATAATTTTTGGAAAGATTGAAGAAATAACTATCTAAATGCTTTGGAAAATTTTTGCTAGGACCAATAGGTGAAAAGTTACACAAATTTTAAAAAAACCCTGTATGACCAAAATGTCCAACTTTGACCCCCTATAACTCCGGCAGTTCTTGACTGATAGAGCTGTGTCTGGCCTACTATCCAGTAGTACTAACTTTGGTGCAAATTTTATCGAAATCGGAAGACATCGATTTTCACTTGACACGAAACTGCCCATTAATTCAAAATTAATTCAATAATTTTGTTTACTATTTGTTTTGTATTTGTTAATGTTCACAATTTTGATGTTTTAAAATACAACCATACCTCATTTTACGTCGTGATTGCGTTCCAAAAAAAATACGACGCAAAGTGAATTATGATTTTCTATAGCAAACCATGTAAAGATCGAAGATGGGCTCTAGAGTTACGTAAATTTTACTTTTTAAAAAGACAATTGAGCAAAGTAAATATAAAAAAAAAAAATTATATCACATTTTATTACATCCAAAAAAAAGCAAGTTTTGATAGCAAAACAAAAATCGTGCTATTTTTTAGAAAAAAAGGAAAATTCAAAAAATTTAAAAAAAAAAAATTAAAATCTCAAACTCAAAACAACGCAACTTCGAAAAACTAACGAAGCACAGTGAAATTAGTACTAATCCAGCGACGACGCAGAACGAAACGACGTAAAACGAGGTATGGGTGTAAGAATAGCGCACTCGCATAGGGATTGTTGGATTGGTTTTCGTTGTTCAGAGCTGGGTAATCAACTGATCTATGTGAACAAAGGATTCTTTAAACATAATGTTGGTGATGTTGATGAATGTTGATGTGTGTTGGGTATGTTGTTATTACAAATGTTTGTGTTATCCTATTGTGTTCACACGAGTGAACAAATTTATTCAACACTAACCCTGCCATCCAATATCCTTAAAACACATAATGACAATAACATCTGTGACACAGATACACAGATTCATAAATACCTTCAACATTATTATTTACATCTTTGATCGGCAGTTGCATATCAATCCTTGAACAACGACAAACAAATACCCAACAAGCTCTACGCGAGTGCACAAAGAAAATGATTTATCGTGAATATCGTGAAAATAATAAATATACAAAATATAAAATTCTAAATAATATTTATTATTAATACTCGTATATAGACAAAAACATATACATTAAAAAGTTTGTACCTTCCTCCATTTACACACCCTACCCCCTCTTACCCATATACTAACCCTCACCCTATAACCCGTATATTCATTGGTCCTTCGAGCCGTACTCATTACAGCAGAGTAGAGTATCTTAGGCAAATCTGACACAACTCTCATACATATTTCGTAGCAATAGGAGGAATCCATGTTTGGTTCCATTTTCACTTTAACGTAGGTCTGACGTTCAATCTTGAATGAGATCAAACTTCTGTCTCGAACCACTGATGCAGCGATGTTAGACGTGCTTATAGTGGGATTAAGGACGATCCTCATCTGTCTACCATCAATATTGACCATAGAAGTTGGGATAAATATTTTTGTCGACGTTGGCATTATTAATGGTGTAGTTGTGTATATGGTTGACTTTGTCCGTGTTCCATTTCTTTTCACGGTGACCGTTAGAGATTGTGCTCTAGCTAATTCTTTAAAAATTCGCTCAAGCCTGTGCAAGGTAGTATGATGTTTGCACCTTCGAATCAAATGATTCCGGGCCAAACAATTAACAAATTAGTGTAGGTTGAGCACATTTTGATATTTCTGTGTCAAGTTCATTTGGTCGAACTTACGACAGTCGCTTAAACGGTGGTTGGCCTTACATATACCGTAACCATAATGTTTTCTTGTTTGCTCGCGTTCCTTACGACGCTTATTACGTGGCGATTGTTTTAACGATTTCTTGTGGTTTTACCCCTGGTTGGGTGACATCTGTGAATTAATAAATATGTATTAGTGAATGGGAAGAGTAAGTTAATTAATGCTCGAAATGTGTGGGTGGTCAATTTCGGGTGGATAATATTAGTGGGTTTAGGTAAGTAGTGAGGTAAGTAACGAGATTAGTATTCTGAGTGAGTAATGGGTTATGAGCAAGGGTGAAACATAGAAGATTATCTGAAGAATTTTAATTAATGTGTGAGTAGGACTACAACCTTGGTTAAGGTTCCGGTTCCGAGTCAAGGTTCCGGTTGATATCCGTAATTCGACCACTCTAGGCAGTCGTTCGGAACATGGGAGAGTTTTGGTTACTCGTCCGTGTAACCCCATTCATTCATTTTGTATATACAGTGGACAGCAAAAGTCTTAGTACGGCATTATATTTTAGCAATTTCATGAATTCTGTTGGTTTAAATTTCAAATTTGTATAAAAGATTAAGGGTTTTATATTTATTTTATTAATTTATTTCTGTTTTATTATAAAACAAACAATCTTTTAATGTTTTTCATAAAACAAGAGAAAAATAAGGGAAAGTTTCAGATGACTCCAAGGAGATCCGTGAGTAAATTTAAAATTTAAAGGCCTAACATATGAAAATGTTATCCCTTGTATTTAGTAGAATATCCCTTAAGGTCTGGCACTCCATTTAATCCATTTGGAATTGAATGTATAAGTTTTGTTAAGTGTTTTCTGGTGGCACCATGAGCAAGTTTTTCGGTTGACTTTTGTTTGTGGTAACCGTTCTTTCAAATGATCTCCTAAATACTCTCTTGAAGTCCTATCGGAACTTTGTTCAACAGTATTAAGCCTGTGGGGACTTTTTTGTCAAAATATATTGGAGTACTAAGACTTTTGCTGTCCACTGTATGTACGTATGTATGTATTTTAACATTCACACGTGTTTCGATACAAAAGGACAACAATTTCAAGCGGAATGGGTATTGAAATCATTGTTTATAATCAACAGACCGTGTGAATGGAAAGTATGAGATGAAGCCTTTTACAAAGAGGAAATGGACAAGGGAAAAGCAAATAAGCAGATATTTATGGTAAACATAAGCAATCAGTCTGCGCATGACTAACATATATGTACGTTACTTTCATTACTCATAACATACATAACAAGAGAAAAGTTTTTTCCTGTTATAGATAAAAATTAATTCGAAGAGTACAACGGTAGAGCAAGTCTGTCTGCAATCTGTAAAGTATCGTAGTTATATACGGGACAGGTATGTATGTCTATGGATATTAAAGAAAAATACTTGAAGAAGCGAACTTCTATTAAAAACTTTGCGTGTTTCTTATGATCCTTCACTTAAACACGCTACTGCATTTATGCCTATTAATGTTCCTACAGCATTCCAATACCCTCTTACAATATACCCTCTTATAACAGGTGTACCAGTGTGTATAAAGTGAGCGCTTTTTGTGAATATAAAACATTAACTTTCAATGGGAAAGTAAAAACCAATTCATTCAATGAATTGGCCACTACTGGCTACACTTTTTTCCATTTTTCAGGCAACCAATTAATCACTAATTTTCGACTTCATCGTAAGAATCGTATGACCGTATAACCAATGCGCATCCCATCACTAAAAACAAATTTCAGACGGAAGGTGCCAAGTCGGTCAATTCAGAGGGTAGGGTAGAAGTACCCAGCCTATTCCTTTTTATGTATCCGGAATTGGTTTTGCTTCGTTTGCTGGTACATTGTCATGTTGTACAATTGCCTTGGCGTATCTTTTTCGATCAATGCATTGTTAAAATAAATCATTTGTTATCGATAGCGATTTGTTTCAATAGGTCTTTGGAGCTTGGTACACTACTCCTTTCTGGTCCCACCTGACACATTGCAATGTCTTCCTGCTGAATCGATCTGGTTGATGATTATACGCTATTAATTCATGAATTTTTCAGTTTAGGATTCTGAAAAAACATTGCCAGTAACGTTCGATTTCCGAGGAAAGAATGAAGAAGGGACTAAATACTCTCTATCAGTGTAACAACTCCATAGGTAAGCGCTGCGGTCTTCCGCCTAGGGCCATTCGCTGAATATATCTGGCGATTGTTAGACCGGTTATTACTTATGGTTGTGTTGTTTGGTGGAGTGCCTTGAATAAGAGTTTTCAACGGAAAATATTGGATAAGGTTCATCGGATTGCCTCCTCGAGTATCACTAGAGTGAGGAATAGTTGTCCTCAGACTGCTCTTGACACTATGCTCTGTCCGACTCCGCTTGATTTGTATGTCAGTGTGCCATATGTGTGAGGGAATCAGGTTGCTGGAAACAACGCTCGATAGGTCACTCCAGAGTTCTGACCGTCGTCTTTTCTGAGGGGAGGTACGGACTTTCAGAAAAAGCCACGGACTATATTGTGCCTGAGGCTATGTTCCTGCTGGTTTGAGTGTACCGGATAGGGCACAATGGAATGGTGGAGAACTCCAGGGGCAGAAAGGTATACCCATCCTCACAGATGGGTCGAAGTTAGGTGGAGGTACAGGTGCTGAGCGTGTTTCAGGCAGAGATTTTTGCAATCTTGAAGGCTATTGAGGCCATACCTGGTTGGCCCGCTTCGGATTCGGAATCTTACATGATCTTCGCTGACAGTCAGGCTAAGATACTAAGAAAATCACGATTCGTTCTCGAGTGCAAGGAGTCGTTAGGAAATTTTGGGCCAGACCGAATCCGTCTATGCTGGGTTCCGGGTCATAGCGGAATACTTGGTAATGAGACGGTGGATGCTCTCGCTAGGTTAGGTTCACTTTCTGAGGGCGACTTAATAGTTGGTCCTGATCCCCCAATCTGCCACCTCTACGGTCTCTTCAATGGATGGGTCAGGGGGGAAGAGCAGAGGCGTTGGGGGAATGGATCGTGTTATTATGTTTCTAGGCGTCTATAGCCTGCTATAGACAGTCTAAGAACAGGTTGGCTGCTGGGTTTAGATAAGGCCAGTTTAAGGTTAGTTATTGAGTTTATTACGGGGCACTGCGAGATGAGATCGCTGGCAAGTATCTGGAACAGATCGCAGCCGGACTATTGCAGGTTATGTTGCGATGAGGAGGATTTGGAGACTATCGAATACCTTTGTAACTGTCTAAGTACACGTAGTCTAACCTAAACCTTCGATGAAACACTGACTTTCTACAGCATCTATGAAGCAAAATTTTACAAGTGGTTCATCTGTCGATCATTCAATTCGTGCGACACCCATTTTTCAGACTTTTGCATACTTCCATATGTTTTTAAATGGTCAGAAATTGTTTGCTGTGCAACATTAAACATTTCTGCCATTTGTTCTTAACTTCATGCAATATTGTTTGAATTGCGGCGTTTTCTCACTATTTTGGCGTCCTTCCATCCATTAATCTGGTTTTGCAGTCGAAGTTAATGGTTGTCCGGAGTTTAATTGGAATTTTTACGTTCAGAATTCTGATAATAAATCCGTTTTTCATCGCCAGTAACAATTCGTTGCAACATTGATTTGCTACCTTGTCTTTAAAACAAAACTTCACAAGGGGTTTTTCGAATTCCCATAATCATGTGTACCGATTTTAAAAACCTTTGAGATGATCAACAATTTTTCGTTGTTCAACATTTAACATAAACTTTTTGGTGGTCATCCATGTTCGTCACTTCTCACATTAAAATCGTTATCTCTTGACCGTCGAAACCATCTTCTCCCTTTGAGTTAAGGACTCTAAAAAGCAAAAAAAAAAAAAACTTTTTTTGTCACTGACTTTGTTCTTTTTTTTTGCTGAATTTTACTTTAATTTCAACATTTAAAAATATCAGCTTAAATTTTAAACGGACATGTAAATTGAATATTAGATTGTTTAATATTTATACACCTGTCTACCATGATCTACCCCACATTAAAATTTTGTTAAATTCCGTTAAAAGAAAAAGTAAATAAACCAATATTTCCATACAATATTAAAATTTCAAAACGAAACTAATTTGTAAAATTATTTGAAAAAGTCGTTACGTTGACTACTTTACTAAGTACAATGTGTCTGGATATGTACAGTGGACAGCAAATGAAGTAGACTTCAATATACATATTTTCACAAAAAAAAATGCCCACAGGCTTAATACTCTTGCAAAAGAGTATTGAGGAGATCATTTGAAAGAACGGTTATGTAATCGCTAAACCTCAGACAAAAGTCAACCGAAAAACTTGCTCATGGTGCCACGAGAAAACACTAAACAAAACTTGTACATTCAATTCCGAATGGGTTAAATGGAGTGCTTGGCTTTAAGGGATATTCTACTAAATACAAGGGATAATATTTTCATATATTAGGCCTTTGAATTTTAAATTTACTCAGGGTTCTCCTTCGGGGGTATCTATGGAGTCATCTGAAACTTTTCCTTATATTTCTTTTCTTAATATGAAAACCAATAAATTTTTTTTTTTATGATAAAACAGAACTAAATTAATAAAATAAATATAAAAACCTTAATTTTTTATACAAACTGTTGGTTAAAATTCATGAAATTGCTAAAATATATTGCCGTACTAAGACTTTTGCTGTCCACTGTATGTGTGGTTATACGGTTGTTGAAGGGTGATAATGAATACTTTGCCTCTCTTTAAATATAACCACACTTTACTGTGAACCACATTTGTTTGTCTGCCATACATACAACATTTTACACCCACGTGAACACTTTTCCATAACCATTCTTTCTGTCTTTTCCGCCATCTGTATATACATACATACAACTGTACATGAATGTTTCGACACATTCATGTAAAAGGGCATTAAACAGTAACAAGAGAAAAGTCATAAAAAGTTTTGTTCATAATTACGCTTTACGTGTAAATTCAGTAAGTATGTTACATTGTTCTGTTTGTCGTTTATTCCTACAACATGACGAAGTCACACACAGTTTTTCTACTTTTGCTTCTAACCCATATTCTATCCATTCTAGCCATATTGCATATAAATACGAGTACTTTGGGATAGTCGGTCGTCCTTCTGTCGCTCGTAACTGTAAACAAGAGTTGTTCAAATAATATCAGCTCATTGACATTTAAGCTCTTTCACAAAAGGAATGAAACAAAAAATGTTTTTCGTTTTTTTTTTATTATTTTGTGATTGCGGCATTAGATTCCTTATGGTGTGTAACATGAATATTTCTGGAAAATTTTTGGTTTTGCCTGGAGGTTAAAAAGGAAATACAAGAAAAATATTTTTCTTCATGATTTTAAAATTTATAAAATTAACAGACTTCATAACTTTCAAATAATGCATCAAAAATGTATTCCCATCCGCTGCTCATCGTCGAAAGCAATAAAACCATCAACAACCTAACTAACACGAATGTTAGTTAGCGCCATCTCTTGAAAAAGATTACAACTCAATCAATTAATCAAGGACCTGTTCCAATAAAATTTAGAAGAAACTGAAAGGAATGAATACAATATACGGTGTACCAGTACGTAAAGTAAAAACATGGGAAGTAAAAACTATTTCATTCAAAGTATTGGCCTTTGCCGGCTACACATTTTTCCATCTTTCAGGCAATTTGTGGATTTCAGGCCAATAGAATTATTCGTTTTTTGAAGCAAAATTTTCGACTTCCAAGAAGGAATCGAGCCGGACAGCTTTGTGCTCCCATCAGAGGGACTACATTGACTTCCTGGCGAATCGATCTGGTGTCCTGTGATCCATTTTTCGATCAATGAATGGTTAAAATTCTTAGGGTCATTATTACAACTTGCCACTAAACTTGGGTTTAGTTAAAGGTACCTTTAGCTAAAGGGAGCTGTAAAGTTACCTTTAACTTATTTTCGTTATTACAACTTACAGATAAAATAAAGTCAACTTTTTCCAAAAATATGGCAGTGACGGAGCAATGTCGATAACACTGCTCAATTAAACAAGTTTTTTTTAAACGCAGTGGAAACGACGGGCTTCGTTTTTTGTTGTATATGCTCATTTTGTCTATAATTGAAGTTGCCATATTGAAAATACTTAATATATAATATGGCAAGTTCAAAAAATAATTTAACTTTAAAAGTTACTGGCAGGATGATCCTCCCTTTAGCTTAACGCTCACTTCTACCATATTGTCCACTTATAATAATGAAGAACAATTTATCTGCCCGTTAAAATCCTCCCTTTAGTTAACGGCAAGTTGTAATAATGGCCCTTAATCTGTTATCAGTAGCGACCTGTATTATCGAGTTCACTAGGTTTTAAGACCTCGTGGTACACCACAACTTTCTGGTCCCACCAAACACACACACCATTGTCTGCTTGCCGAATCGATCTGGTTTTCCCGGATTAGCCCATAACTTCTTCCGTTTATGATTCTAAAAATAAATTGATTTTTCATCGCTACTTTCACTGATTTTCTATCGCGTCTTTGAAGCAAAATTTTCGACTTCCAAGAAGGAATCGAGACGGACACCTTTCTACATTGACTTCATTCCCAATCGATCTGGTGTCCTTTGATCTATTTTTCGATCAATGCATGGTTCCAATTCATAATCTGATACCAGTAGCGACCTGTATTACCGAATTCAACAGGTGTTAAGACCTCGTCGTACACCACAACTTTCTGGTCCCACCAAACCGAATCGATCTGATTTTACAGTCGAAGTTAACGGTTTTCCCGGATTAGCTCATAACTTTTTTCGTTTAGGATTGTAAAAATAAATCAATTTTTCATTGCTAATAGCAATTCGATGCAACACTGATGTTCTATCTCGTCTATGAAGCAAAACTTTACAAGTGTTTTTTCGGTTTTCCACCAGTCTGTCATTGAATTCATGTAACAACCATTTTCCAAGCTTTCGGATCTTTGCTTTTAATGGCCAGAAATTGTTTGTTGTAAAACATTTGAACATTTCTGCTATTTGTTTCTGACTCAAACTGTCATCTTTATTTATTTGTACGCAATTCAATGTCTACACACTTTTTTGGTGCTATTTCACGTTCTTCATTTCTCACATCAAAATCGTTATCTCTTAAGGGATATCCTACTTAATATTGAAGTCGTCATAGTATAGTAGGTAGTGTGTTGGATTGTTAGACGTGAAAGCTCGATTCAAACCCCAGGTCAGTTATCTCCAACAAAACGAAATATGAAAAAATATTTATGTATTCGGCGACTGCCTCTCAGCATATGTCTGATAAAAAATCTGAGAGTAAGTAAAATTGCCATGAAAAGCTTCTCAAAAATCTGTCATTCGAACACACAACATAAGTGGTATGAGAAGCTAAGACGTAGTCCTGACTAAAGGGCTGTAACGACCAATTATGAATGTATGTTATGTATAACATTTGAAAATATTGGGCATTTGAATTTTAAATTTATTGGAGGCCATAAAACTAATTGAAGCCACCTACACAATAAGTCTTAAAAGTACTAAACCTGATTCAATTCAGATATGTTTATTTTGATCCTTAAAATAAGTATGACTTCTATTACTATGTTATTATTACTTTAATTTTTAATTTTATATTCTTGAATATTTATGAGATTCTCAATTTTGCTGCTCTTCAGTTCCACCAGTCCTCATGCTAAGTATAGGATTGAGTTTTGGCCATAAAACTCTTGCTACGTTTCAGTCCGTTCTACATCACCCCGTGCGGTTCACGAGTGAATTGAATTTTTCCTCAATAATTCCAAAGAATTCTACAAATCCAGGGGGCACTTAGGGGAACCTTTTACGACAGGTTTCTATTGTCAAGGTTATTCTAATACAAGCCCGTCTTTTATTCAATTCTACTTGAGCTATTTTCAAGAATGTATAGAGTGGGCCACTTATCGGTTTAAATTTGAACCATGGCCCATATTTCATTAAAATGAGGAACAACGAATGAGGAACAACGAATGAGGTCAACGGAGACTTCTATCACACCATGATAACCGATTTTTTTGTACCCGCTATTAATGGCATTGACGTGAACGATTTTTGGTTTCAACAGGATGTTTGGTTTCAACTTGTCACACATCTAATACCGCAATCGATACATTGTGTCACACGTTTGAAGGTCGTTTAATTAGCCGAAATCGCCCGCTAAGAAACTGCGACTTCACACCGTTATACACCGTTAAAGGAAAGTGTTATGCTGACGAACCAAAAACAATTGAGCATTTGAAGGCCAACATTCGTGATGCCATTTCCGAGATACGATCCCATACGATCGAAATAGAACACGAAAATTGGTCCAATCGACTGAAGTACTGTGAGTTCAGGCGCTGCAGTCATATGAATGAAATAATATTCCATTTCTAACCGAAACAATTATTTTTTATTTTATTTCATTTATTTATTTGTTCAAAACAATACAACAAGAATAAATCTTATATAATAGTATTGTTTAGCAATTGTTATTAACATTAATTCTAAATAATTTATTTTAACTAATTTAACAAAAAATTATTTTAAAAAGAAAAGAAACTTAAAACTTAGGGCAATGAAAGGAAATTTAAGCAAGGAAAGGGAAAAGGAAACATTATTATCACAATAATATTAAAAAAAGGATATCACAATTATAATAAAACTAAGAGGAAAAAAATTACAAAATTAGAGAACATTAACTAAGCAAAGTGCTTGAAAATAGCAGTTTTGAAATGGTTTGCATTGTTGATAATTTGTATTTGAGGGTGAAGTTGATTCCACAGACGAATGGAGTGAATGAAAAAGTGTTGTTGAGAGATGGCCTTGTTGTTGTTGGTGGCTGTCGATTATGTATAAATTTGTGTAGAAATAGCAGAGTCCGGCAATTCATTAAATTGTCAAATGTGACTGTTGCCGCCACTGGCAAAAACGCTTAAATTTAAGTAGCTGTAAAATATTTTGTAATAGAATTTATAATCAGGAAGATTTTCGGAATAACGCCACTCGCGCCATTTCTAATGCGCCATATTTTTTTATAAAATCATTTCATTCTTGCTTGGCCTGGCGTGGTGGTCTTCAGACGGTAAATCTTCTGGATAATATTTTAAATAATTTATTTCTAGTGGTTTCTATACCAAAAAGTAAGTGAAAATTATCTAACTGTAATTGAGAATATTATTACTAATACGGAATTGTTTATAGGAATTTTAATATAAGAAAGCCAATAAAACATAAACTTAATTTGTGTGAAATTGCGTTTTCTTTATTCAAAATCCTGTGGAAATCGCTAGCGAGGAAAATTCAGATAGCAAACAGCTCACATCCGTACATAAGAGGTGGTAATAAATATGTCTTTGCTAATAGCATTCGAATATTAGTTGGTGTAAAATACTGTGACATCCACAGATTTCGAAGCATCGCAAAAGTTTTTCCACAGTTCATTAGGACGTGATTCGACCAATTTTGTTCTCCATTCAGAGTTACGACCAGGTTTTTAGCTGTTCTAACAAAGCCTATATTCGATCCATTAATTTGATAAAATTTTCAGGTGCTCCAATCAGTAACGCCATTGATTTGTTCTGGTTCATACTTAGACAATTTGCAGATGCCCATAAATAAATTTCATACAAATTCTGATTTATTAAACGGATGCAGTTGGGGGCATCACTAGCACTACAACCCATGTACGTCATCAGCATACATGTGTATTTGGCAATGTTTTGCCTGCAACGGTAGGTCATTAGCATAAATCGGGTACAATAATGGCCCAAGTATAGATCCCTGTGGCACACCCCTTGGCATTTAACAGCTTCTGGATATAACTGAGTTATGGCTAACACTTTAACTTTTGTCGCTTAGATACGAGGAGATTAGTTTTAATACTTCACAGCAAAAGTAAAAAGTTTTAAATGGCCCACCCTATATTTACACACCGTTCTACTACTATGCTATATTATGTTTGTATTTGTATTAAGTTTCTAACGGCGATGAATGGAATAAATCGAGTGTGTATCGTTGCACATCGTCCAATACTATTCACCATGGTGACCTCCCCAATTTACATTGGAAAAATAAAAAAAAATCGAGGAATACAAAACATACCTCATTTTATTTTTATTAAATTATTAGCAAATATTCCTGCATATAACATCCTTAAAATTCCTACTCATTCATTCCAATAGATAATAATTATTCACTCTCGCACTGACAGTCCGATATCTAATCAAAACAAAAAGTTCAATGTCAGTTAACAATAACAAAGCCTACAATAAAACAAAGGATATTGAACACAAAGTTCATTATCGGTCAAAACATTTCATTGTTGCGAAATTATTTTTATCATGTTATTGACGTTGCTGTGTTATTAAAAACACAAACAAAAAAAAAAAAGGAAATGTCAATGGTCGTATAATATAGTATACCACCAGAATGTTAACAAAATTTAGAAGAATTTATTTTTCCATTGGAAAATTTTTTTTTCAATCTCAAACAGATGTTAAACATAACAGTAAGAAAAAGTCCACCGACCTACTTACTCTCAATTTACGCGCCGAATTAAGGGAAAATAAAAGTGCAAAGAAAAATCTTTGCTATGAAAGAAGATTGCGATTAGTTCAACGAAAGCAAAGTTTAATTATCATGAAGAAAAAATAAATAAAATGTCAGTGACTCTTATTTTATAATAAAAGCAACTATTCAAGGCCGTTGCTTCGAACTTTTTTTGGATAGCATTGTCAAGTAAATAAAATTTAAGTGGCTTATAGACTTAGGGCCATTATTACAACTTGCCGTCAACTAAAGGGAGGATTTTAACGGGCAGATAAATTGTTTTTCATTATTATAAGTGAACAATATGGTAGAAGTGAGCGTTATGCTAAAGGGAGGATCATTCTACCGGTAGCTTTTAAAGTTAAGTTTATGATTGAACTTCCAATATTAGATATTATTTTCAATACGGCAACTTTAAATATAAACAAAATGAGCATATACAACAAAAAAACGAAGCCCGTCGTTGACATACATACATAATACATAATTGGTCATTACAACCCTTCAGTCAGGATTATTGACCTAGTTTCTCACGCCACTTATGTTGTGTGTATTAATGTTTTTTTATACATAAGTGGCGCGACCTACAGTTTAAAGTCGACTCCGAACGACAGATTTTTTTGAGAAACTTTTCATGCCAATTTTATTTACTCTCAGAGTTTTTGCCAGAAATCTGCTAAGAGGAAATCGCCGAAGAAATATTTTTTGCATTACGTCTAATAAGCCAACACACTACCCACTAAACTACGGCGACTTCTGGGTTTAAAAAAAATTGTTTAATTCAGCAGTGTTATCGACATTGCTCCGACATTGCCATATTTTTGACTTTATTTTATCTGTTAGTTGTAATAACGAAAATAAGTTAAAGGTAACTTAACTAGTTTAACGGCAAGTTGTAATAATGGCTTTAAAAATAATATATGTAATACGACAAGTTTAAAGATAAAGTGAACTTTAAAAGTTAAAGGTAGGATGGTAGGATCTTCCCTTTAGCTTAACGCTCACTTTTATCTTATTGTGTACTCATAATAATGAAAATCAAGTTATCTGCCCGTTAAAATCCTGCCTTTAGTTAACGGCAAGTTGTAATAATGAGCTTTTTTCTCAAACAAGAAAATATTGTCACGTTTTTCGATTTTGTAAAACGTTTTTTATTGTAGGTTCGAACATTGCAATTAAAATAAAATTAAAATTATTGTTGATAATTAATCGAATATTTTATTCCTTAAATAACAACACATTTTAAACTGATAATACCGCGCTATTAATTTAATTCACGATAATTTTTAATAAGGATCGAACTTTTCGCAGAACTGGGTAAATGAACAAATTTCATTTTACTTTTAACTTTTTGCGAACAGTATTTTAATTCGTTGCTTGACAGTTAGTCAGTCGATGGTGTGAGAAGTTATTTTATTTACAATTTCTTACTTTTTGGATTTAAAATATTTTGTAAATATTATTTTTTCACTTATGCTTGACACTGTATATGGTTTTGAGGGGTTATCCTTTCCCTTTCAAAGAAAGTGTGTAATCGATTCAAAACTATTTGAGTAATCGATAAATTTGTGTCAAAAGTTCAAAAACTTTTTTTGTTTTTTTTGTTGAGTTTTACTCAACTAAATGTATAACTTACACCATCTAGTTACTCGGGTATATTTTCATCGTCGCGTCGTTCCATTGTTGGGTTGCGGCAATCATGTGATCCTACCAATTAAACAGTTTAACATACATAAATGATCATTACAACCCTTCAGTCAGGATTACGGGCTAATTTCTCATGCCACTTCTGTTGTGTGTATTAATTTAAGCCTTGAGTGTCGGATGTTTTGAGAAATTTTACATGGCAATTTTATTAACTCTCAGAGTTTTTGAAATCTACAGAGAGGAAGTCCCGAAAAAATATTTTCTTCATTATTCGTTTTGGGAGAGCTGCCTAATCTGGGGTTTGGACAATGGCCTCATGTCTAATAAGCTAACACACCCTATCTACTAGACTACGACGATTTCTTAGAAACAATTTAAAAAATACCAAAATCTCCAGCAATGAAAAGTATATTGTGACGACGTTTTGTGGGAAATATTTGAAGAAAACAACGATAAGCACTCTCCATACGCACAAACTAATCCACATACCAATGCTCTAGCGCTGGTTATATCAATTTTTCAATGAATTTAAATGATTTATAATTTTTAAGAATCAATTACACTATGCGTCACAATAAAAATAAATGAAATACACCCAGCTAATGACATAGTGTAAGTTTTGAGTTTTGTTGAGTAGAACTCAGAAATATTTTTTTTATCTTTCTTGAACCCTCCAAACTTGTTTTATTTGACAAAAACTGTTTTTTTTTTTTGGACTTTACGCACAAATTTATTGATTACACAAACATTTCCGAACCGATGTCCAAAATTTAAATCTTATTAGAAAGGAGAGGGATGGGCCTTTAAAACGATATACATATACACAGAGCGCCATAAGTGGGTCAACACCCACTATAATTTTAAATTTTCTATTATAAAAAATATACTTGTAGCACAACAATAATTTTTGCGATTTTTTTTTTTAACATTTTATAAGTAATAAATAAACGTTTTTAATTTATGGAAATTTATTCGACTATTCTCATTTACTTTTCTCGCTATCCTAAGAAAATGAATTATTTCAGCGGTGTTTACTCACTTTTGACGCTCACTGTATGAATATAATATTTGACATAATATGTTATGAGGTTTGATGAGGTAAACTTGGCAATAGTAAATTATTTTCATATTTTTTCATAGTAGCAAACTTTATTTAAAAAATATGAAATAAGTGATGACATTCTGAAAGTGCATTATCTTGTGATTGACATTGCGTTTGATCACATCGTACAAAAATTACCGTAGTTATTATTTAAAGAGTCTAACAGTAGAGTTATATTTTTCATATATATATTTTTTCAAATGAACTTTCAGTTCAAAAATTGTCAAAAGTTTTGATGGATCTTGATTGTTTATCGCAAAATGTGTCAATTTCACGTTTGAGCGACCACCAGTAGTTGGCCAATGTTTGCGCCAAGAGAAATAATAATATTTGCAAAAAACACAAATATTAGCCAACTTCTGATAGTCCTGCAAACCTGAAATTGACATATTTTGATCTATCCAAACTTTTGAAAATTTTTGATCTGAAAGTTCATTTGATAAGATGACATACATAAAATATATAACACGACTGTCATACTATTTAAATTATAAATACGGTAATTTTTGTCCGATTTGACCAAAGATAAATCGATCTCTTCACAAGATAAAACACTTTCAGAATGACATCACTTATTTTATATTTTTTAATTAAATTTTGCAATTAAGAACGGCTAAACTTGAAAAAATTAGAAAAAAAAATATTTTCCATGTTTACCCCATCAAAACTCATAACATATAAGTTTGATGAAAATATTTATGTACACCGTTTTAAAGACTAATCTCTCCCCTTTCTAAAAAACTTTGGAATTTTAAAATAGGTTCAAACATGTTTGGGTAATCCATAATTTTGTGTGAAAAGAAAAAAAAAACGTTTTTTGTCAAATAAAATAAGTTTGGAGTGTTCGAGAAAAGTAAAAAAATATTTTTGAGTTCTATTCAACCTAGTGAATAACTTACACTATGTAATTACTCGGGTGTATTTTCACTGTTGCACTGTGTTATCAATTCATTGTCTCTTCACCATACAATAAAAGCATGTCTTTAAATGTTTTGATTTTACGCTATTTAAAATCATTGAATTCATATCTATTTTCGGCATACATTTCATTGCTTTAGAAAATGAAAACTGTTTGGTATGTAATGACTCTTAATTTATACTCGTAATAGAAATATGTATTAGTTTTCTCAATATATTCCGGACCCATCATTGTATGCGTTCTCTCAGTCTCTTTTAATTACAGAGAAAGTGCTTTTGAAAGCATTTCAAAGCAACATGTTGTGTATTCCGAAGTACTCGAACGTTGTTAGCAACTGCGCATTGGTTTGTCATTGCTATGCTCTCTTAGAAAGACTTTGCCTATAGCATATACGAAAATTTAAGAGTATCTCAAAAGTACTCTGTAATATTGTTTGATACTGTGTTTGAATTTGGGAAAATAACTTTGCAATGGGTTGCTGAGAGTATTGCCAAACAGTATCCAAGTAGGTGAGCATGCAGTCAATTATTAAGTCAATAAACTAAAAAGAAAGTAACTGAACTGAACGATATTTCAACAACCTTAGGAAAGTTGGTTGGTTGGTTGGTTCGACAGAAGGTTCGTTATGACTTGCTACGTGTTTTCTCAAACCCAACAAATGCACGTGAATTAATATTTAAAATCTGTAACTGAAAACTCTTAAATCGCAAACCGAACGTTTGTTGTTTTTATTTGAAACTTTGAATCTTTTTTAACTTAATTCGTACGATTTGTTTTGAAATTTTTGATGGAAAATTTACTGATTCTCTTACATATTTGATGGGTTATGTTAATTTTGAGGACTGCTGTGGTTTGTGCTTTTGTGCATTTATCTGCAGCTTTAGAAAACCCTACAAGAAAAAGTCTAAGAGGGTTAAATCACTCGATCTTTGTGGCCAGTTCATATCACCACCACCTGAGCTCATAACCATGCTCTTAAATCTCTAATGCGGAACAAAAATTCAAATATTACCTGAACAAACCAAGATTTTATTTAGTCATATATTTTAGATTTATCTTTGAGGTTCGCTGAGTCAGACGGTTACGCATATTAGTTCTAAGCGTCACTTTACGAGTATTTATCACAGTAACTTTACAGGAGTGAAATGCATTCGAAACAGATTATCGGCATACCTTAAAGAAACTCACAAACGATGCAATAATCTTTGCTCATAATGCCGAATTTAGCAATGAATTTTTTTACTACTCCCCTATTACTCTTACACTTACATATATATTTGCAGAATTCATGGCAATAACTCCTTTATACTTCAACAATACGCTGCACAGAAACTTAACCTTGGCACGTGTACTCTAGCGGCTTTTTGCTGGGGATTAAAGTCAATATATCCACACATCCATATGCTTTTGTATATTTAAATTGCTGAAAAAGAAATTTTACATAACATAATAGACGTATAATATATTGGGTCCTTTATAAAGCACTTCATGTGTTTAATGTCATAGATAAGCGTATGTGTGTGAGATATGTTCGTTTCACCGGTGCCTCAAAATTTATTTTGGGAACGCAGCTGTTTGCGGTCGATTGGCCAGTACAGCACACACTGCACTGCAGACAGAATTCGTTCTTTAGCTGGAATGTCCGTATATAGAACTCCCTATCTACCAAGGTTTTTGCTGCTCCGTATAATATGGAAAGCTTCAAATCTAATGTCCACAAACACTACTCCCTCAAAGCAACACTTTTTTATTTAAATTTAATGGTAGGAAGCGTTTTATGAAAGCTCCATAAGTTTTTGCAGGTTCTGTAGCCTGTAGGTTTAGGTAAGATTGGTAGCCTTGATGCCAAAAGCTCACTTGAGTATGCGTAGCGGCCCGTTGTGATGCCACAGGTGAACGCAGACTCTGTAGTGACCATGTTCCCCAAATCAGAGGAGAAGAAATTGGTCAGCGCAAGGGCTGAACATTCTAAAGCACGACTACCCTACGCTGGAAACCAGCCCGAAGATTTGATAAACGAAGCTATATCCTTGACATCAATGGACGATAGCTCCGTCAAGCAGGCAAGGGTTGGGAACCCAAATAACCTATATCTGCACCTCGCAAGTGATGGGCATTGACAAAGAAAGTGGACAACAGTCTCTTCTTCCTCAGCGGATCTGCACAATCATAACACAATGACTTGTAAGCACGGCCACAGTGATTGATATGTTGTTACGACGAAGTCCGAGTAACTGGTTGGTGAGCCTTCTATCCATCGAAGGCCAAGTGAGCCTAGCGGTGGAGCAGTACTCTTCATTGATCCAGGATAGGTTGGCGTCTCGAAAGAAATTCCTTGCAATGGCCAGCTTGACCGAGGTAAGTGACATCCCCAGGTCGACTGAAGAGGATTCCTGGAGTAGTGAACCAGCCGTGGCGAGCAGCTTCCCGGACCCGGGACCCAGACAAGTGTGAAACTGAATCTCCCAGAAAGAAGATTGAGGCAACGGCGACATTCGCTGACGTCCCTGGATTTATTCACAACGTTCGGCAGAGATCTTATGGCAGCCTGACAGTCAGAAAAGATCGAGCTGCGGGTGAAAGAAACATCGTTAACGAGGATCCATTGAGTAGCCCAGTAGGTGTCCACCACCGCCTGAAGCACGCTACGATAATCCGGCAGTCGGAGGGAAAGCTTAAAGTTCAATTTCCTGGAGTAGACTCCGCTATCGAGTTTAGATCCATCGGTGTGTACTACTCTCCCAAGCGCTTTAAATTTTGCAGAAGTACGATAAAATAAAATAATTAAAAAATATTTTTAATTAAAAATCTAAAAAAAAAAATTTTTATAAAAATATAATATTTTAATATTTTTTGGTGTTTCTCTACTCGCTTATGCATTGTCTTTATACTTTAACAAGATATTTTTCATTAACTGACAAACTTTGTTTTCTTACTCGTAATAAAAACCTTTGATGAGGGCAAAGCAGTTATATTGTACTTTTTATCTTATTTTCAGTAAATTTTAGCTTTTGTTTAATTATCATAAATATTCAACCCTTAATTAGTACAGAGTAGTTATGGGGAATTAGATATGATAAAAATATTTAATATTTAAAAGCATTCTAGTAATACAAATGTCAGAAGCCCTATGTCATAAAATTCAGAAGATAGTATGTTTGATACTATTCCATTGTGACTGAAATCTCTCAAGATGCTTAGCTGGAAGGAGGTCAAAGATATTCCTGCGTCATATACGCCACCATATCACGCCGTCATTTGTCTTAATCGCAGCTTAGGTGTCTATTATGTACGGCAACCCAATTTGAGTTGGGTTGTCAGTTGCCAAATTGGTATTATAGTTGGCAACTGGACGGCTATCAAGTCATTGTCAAATTTGGCAACTATGAATTTGTAGTTACAGCGTACTCCTTTAGAGGGCAGGGAGACCTATAACTCATTGCCATCAACCGACATGCTGACACTTCATGGGGGAAAAACATTTTCTTCTCTAACTAGGCTGACAAATTCATATCGCTATATCTCAGGGCCATACCTATTCCATATCTGAACTTACCTTAAACTTACTTTAATCATCTTGTTACGAAAATGGAAACATTAATGTGATGTTTTTATAACACAGGGTATTGCACTTGCCTGCCTGTTTATATGGGAAACACAAACAAAATTGAGTGTTTTTATTTGTGTTTTCCATGGAAACAGGCAGGCAAGTGAAATAGCCTGTGTTATAAAAACATCACATAAGACGATAACCAAAAGCTACAAAAACAAAAACCATCAGTATGAAAGAAAAGGGGATAGACAAGTAAGAAAGAAAGCAACAACAAACGACGTAAACCAAGTACACAAACAACAATGAAATCGCAATGGAATTCTTGAGAAGGCGAAACCACGAACATTCGACTTTAAGAACGTTCATCAGACTGTTTACGTGAGCATATAAAAATGCAAGATAAAGCAGGCAATGAGTAGTAAGAATTTAGTCAGTCTTATGTGAAGACGCGATGCGTGTGAAGAGAACAGTCGTGGTTTGAAGATCTCCGTTGTAAGCAAAGAAGAATAGCGAACAAGTTACGTCAAGTTATAAACAGTGGTACACAAAAATTTCGTTTCTAAAAAGGCAGAAACCTAACAATATTTTATCAAAGTTATTCATTTCTACTTTCACTATTGCTGTGAACATCAGATTATTTGTTAATCCATACTATTCTACCAAAATCCCATCAATTTCTATCGCAATATCAACAATTAATTTTCATCTCTTTTAAAATTTTCTCACATTTTACCCAATTTATTGCTTTTCTCAGTTGTCTCACTGTCAAAATGGCGACTGGTACTGAAACTTCATCATCAGAACGTAACCGATAAAGTACGATTTTAGCAACAAATCTATTGTAAGCTGTGCTGCTCTTGAATTTGTGTTAAACACGTATATAGGGTAATATATAGGTAAAAATTCCTCCGGTCTAATCCTAATCATCTGATTGAATCAACTGACTTATTTGTTTTCT
Organism: Sarcophaga caerulescens; assembly: GCA_927399465.1. Taxonomy (NCBI): domain Eukaryota; kingdom Metazoa; phylum Arthropoda; class Insecta; order Diptera; family Sarcophagidae; genus Sarcophaga; species Sarcophaga caerulescens. The sequence goes on along the minus strand of OV656873.1, from coordinate 95,004,679 downwards.
GATATGCAAGGATCTGCAGCTACTATGCCATACACTGAATTTTTGTTACCACAGCGCGCGTAATAATAGATTTGTTTCATTGTTATATGACAACAAATCAATCACTCTTGAAGCTTTGCAAGCGTTGGATTTATTTGAAAAAGTAGTCAAAAATTTAATGACCAATTATGTATGTAGTCAAAAATTGGATTTATAGACTGGACCATGTGAGAGGTAGTCGTGGCGGACATACATATGTATGTTGGAAATCATCATTTAAGATTTAGTTAAAATTGTCTACCATCGTATAAAAAAATTGTAAATATTAAGTTTCTATTAATATCGTTTCTGGAAATATCGATTCAAACTTTTTTTGCATTATGTCGTTTAACATTAAAGTTATAAACAAAAGCTACAATAAACATAAACAATGTACTTGTTTACGTGATAAACAACAATGTTTACATTTATAGAGATCTCGAGAAGGCGAAGCCACGAACATTGAACTTTAAGATCATTCATCAGACTGTTTCCGTCGCCACATAAAAGGCAAGGCCAAGCAGGCAACAGGTCAGTAAAAATTCAGTCAGCCTTGTGTGAAAACGCTTTGCGTGTGAAGATTTCCGTTATAAAGATCTGCCGAACAATTGTTAGTGTTACGCTGTTATTGCTGTTGTTTACATCATGTTGTGAACAGTGGCACACAGTATTATGCGAACAATAAAGATTTTATCTAAAACTAAACACAAATTTATTTTATTTTTTATTTATTTATTTTTATTTTTTAAAAGGGTAGAAATGTAACTATATCAATGAAAATTATTCAGATATTCATAATTTGTACACATTCCTAATATATATTATAAATCTTTTTTTGTTTGTTTGTTGGTTTGTTTGTTAGCCAATCACGCATGAACGCCTGGACCGATTTTCTTGAAAATTGGGATATTGATCGAGCTTTTGTCGGTGCAGGTTATAGACAATAAATCTTTTCAAAATTTTGACCATAAGGGGAGAAAAAATGGGACAAAGGGAGAAAAAATGGGCAAAAATTAGTACTTTTATGCATAAATGCTGTATTTCATCTGTTTTAAAGGTATTTTTTTACGATTTAGCTTGGTTAAGTTTCCCAAATAGCTATTGGAGGTGTTCCGTTTCTAGAGTTGAACCAAAAGGGGTCCAAAAAGGGGGAAAGGGGTAAAAAACAGGCTAATTGGGTGCATAGCCAATCACGCCCGAACGCCTGGACCGATTTTCTTGAAATTTGGGATATTGATCGAGCTTTTGTCGGTGCAGGTTATAGGCAATAAATCTTTTCAAAATTTTGACCCAAAGGGGAAAAAAATGGGACAAAGTTAGAAAAATGGGCAAAAATTAGTACTTTATGCATAAATGCTGTATTTTATCTGTTTAAAGGTATTTTTTTACGATTTAGCTTGGTTAAGTTTCCCAAATAGCTATTGGAGGTGTTCCGTTTCTAAAGTTGAACCAAAAGGGGTCCAAAAAGGGGGAAAGTGGCCAAAAACGGGCAAAATGAGTGCATTTATATTTAAGACTTAGAATATTCAAAAAACTGGGTTGTTTGTTAAACCGGTTTCCGAATAATTTGAAAAATTGCATTTTTTAAGAAACCGGTTTCAAAACCGGTTTCGAAACCGATAAACCGGTTTTTTATTTATTGTTATTTTTAATACAAAAATGACCCAATAATAATTTTTTTTAATTTTTTAAACTAATCCAAACTACATAACCCGCGCAACGCCGGGTACAATCTGCTAGTTTACTATAAAGATAATAAAGATGATAAATTGCTATTGAAAATAACATAACTTAAAATACCCGGTAGGAAATGTAAAGGAAAATACCAGCAACAAACAAGTAAATGAAATAACAAAATGAAATGAAAAATGTCTAGTTCTAATGCTGCTGATCCTATTGATTCCCCTAAAGTTGCCTGCTTTAGCCAAAGACAACAAATATTATCCTTTGCCAACTGGTAGTAACTGCCAACTTAGCTGTTTACTCGTAAATGTTTGTCAACCTTCTCAAATGTTTGTGAATAGCAAAATGATAAATTTATTATATTTTCCACATCTCAGGCATATCTTTAGAAACATCTTTACTCACATCTGTCTATGAATTTGAATGTATATACATATATACATATATTCTATGTAATATGCATTCAAGACTATTTCCACATTTTTATGAATAAGGAAATCCTTACGTATTATTTGTAAACATACTTGCTTTGACTTAAGTACAGTTAGAATTCTTCAAAGTAGAAATAAGTAAAATACGTATATTATTGCCATCGAAGCAGCAAAGGATGCTGGCTTAAATATTCATTTAAATTCAATAATTTTAATGCAAAATATTCATTCATATTGTAATTTAAGTGGGGTCGGAAGAGCAAATTCTCACATATTTTTCAATTATGATTTTCCTTTTAAGGGTTGCTCTCTTCTCACAATAAAGGCTTAAATTACTATGTGTTAATTTTTGACATACAGTAATCCCTCGGTTTACGTCAAGTGATTCTAAAAAATGGCGATGGAAATCAAAACAATGTTAATTGAATTTCAAATTGTTCATACACACTATTAAAGATAGAAGATACTACTTCTGGAAATTCTAAAATTAATGCTTGTTGGAATACCGAAATGACCAGTGTAAATACCTTCGTCACATATTTTTTTTTCGAGAATTGGTTTTTTTTTAGTAATAATTCCCACTTTCTTTTTGCTACTGTGTTTAATCACATACAGCGTTGCCGTTTTGGTTATTTTTAACCAAATTTGGTTAGTTTTTTTTCTAATGTGTAAATGTGTATTTTTCTTCATTTTGGTTATTTTTTTATTATCGTTAATACAGCAATCACATCTTTAATTATATTTGAAAATTTGCATTACAAGCTTTGCAATCGTTAGCAAAGCGTTTTAAAGGGTCCGCCATATAACCTTTTTTCTTGAAAATGCTTTAAAAAAAAACTACTGAATATTTTCTTAAATTTCTTTTTTTTATTTGAAAGTACAATCCTTCCGGTTAATAATGGAAAATAAATAATTATGCGTTTTCGCTTCGGTAAGTGGGCCTGTGATCGACTTACAGAAGATGCCGATTTTGGCAAAAAAAATCATCTTTTCAGATGAAGCTCATTTTGATCTTGGCAGGTATGTAAACAAGCAAAATTGTCGCATTTGGGACACAGAAAACCCGCACGCATACATTGAAAAGCCGACGCACCCAAAACGAGTCACTGTTTGGTGCGGATTTTGGTCCAGAGGCATAATTGGGCCACCTCGGAGCTGCGATTTGACATCGTTGGACTATTATTTGTGGGGTGCCGTCAAAGATAAGTGTTACGCCGACAAGCCAGAGACAATTGACGCTTTAAAGAACAATATTCGTGAAGCCATTGGTGAAATACAGCTGCACACAATCGATAATGTGCTTAAAAATTGGACCGATCGTGTAGGCTACTGCATGTCCAGCCGAGGCAGCCATTTGAATGAAATTATTTTCCATTATTAACCGGCAGGATTGTACTTTCAAATAAGAAAAGAAATTTGAGAAAATATTCAGTAGTTTTTTTTTTTAAGCATTTTCAAAAAAAAAAGTTTTTTGGTGGACCCTTTATTTCTTTAAGCGTTTTTATTACGTTCAATTGAAATTTAAAAAAAAAATTTTTAATAAAAATAAATAAAAACCTTAATTTATTATTTGTAGTTTAACTACACAGAAAAAAATTAAATTTTTGTATTAAACTTTAAATTTGTTAACAACAAATACATTTATATAAAAAAAATTTTGGTTATTTTTATCCTTATTTGGTTATTTTTTATTTTAATTTTGGTTATTAAATTTTTTTGGTCGTGGCAACGCTGATCACATATAGTGTTAGGCAACAACTATAATGTCAACACAGTACTAACTAAGTCATCAATTATAAGCAGTTTTTGTGGCAAATTATTTGTTTATAATTTCCTGACAAAAGTTACTCTTGTTAAATCTTTAAATAACTAAGAACATTATTTTCAAAGTGTTTTTTATAGCCTACGATAAGGACTTAATCCTAAAATTTCATGCAATATGTGCACCCAGCAATACCGTAAGTCTATATATTTTGGAAAATTTTAGTCTCTCCTCTTCCTATATAAATATTGTTACGAAAATGAAAGTGGTGTTACATCGAGAAACTAGGGCGTAATTCTGATTGAAGGGTTGTAATTGCTAATTATGTACTTATGTATGTATGTTACATCTTTTAACATTAAAATCATAAACAAAAGCTACAAAAACAAAAACAATGGACTTGTTTACATGATAAAAAAAATAAATAAAAATTAAGTTAAAATTAAGTTAAGCTTTTAGTAACAATCATAAAACAATCGATAATTTTACTTAAAAAATTGTATATTTACTTGAGAAAATGCATGTCATCGATAAATTTATTTGAGAAAATGCAAGTAATTGATAAACATCTAAGACGATGTAAATCGATTGACGACGTGAATAAAAATGAGAAGGAACAAAAAATTTGAGAAGTAAATAGAAACGATGTAAATCTAGGGATTACTGTAAACCTATTACATTTTTCATTACCTCATTGCACTATTAAAGTCAGATTTTCAGAATTTTCAAATCAGATTATCTCTGCCAGTATGCAATTAAGTCCCTTATAAACGACTTTTCGCCATCCATCCGCCTCCACGAATTCCAAGGATTTCTCAAATCATTCAAAAGTAAGTCTTATACGAATTCTGGGGCAAAGCGAAATCATTGGAAATTTCTTTGCTGGCCAAGTCCGATATGGAGCTTTTAATCTCCGACATTTTACAGGATATGGAAATAGGAATATGACATCAGTCAAATTAAGTATTTATTATTCGTTTATTTTGCATGGCTGCTCAATCATATTGCTAGACTCTATTGGACTCGTTTGTGTCTGGCTCACATCTATCTTAAAATCACATGGTCATCTATCGCACAATAGCAATTTTCATTACCCACTGTCGATTCTCACGACCCAAAGACATTCCGATAGACGTGGTATTCTCTGTAGGAGATGTGGGTTTAATACATACATACATACATAATTGGTCATTACAACAGTCAGGATTTCGACCTAGCTTCTCACACCATTTATGTTGTGTGCGTAAATTTTTATACATGAGTGGCGGGACCTATTTTTGAGAAGCTCTTCATGGCAATTTTATTTACTCTCAGAGTTTTTGTCAGAAATCTGCTGAGAGGCAATCGCCGAAGAAATATCGGGTTCGCCATCTAACGTTTTTTTTTCAACTAGTGCTTATTTAGTGAATGGTAACACTTAGCTCATGTCTGATTTGACAGATAATTAGTTTTATCCTTCCGCTGAACGAATATGGTTGTGTATACGCTTGAACAACGCTGGGAAATATTGCGACATTACTTTGAAAATCATAGTAATGTTGCAGAATGTGTGCGAAAATTGCGTACGGATTTTGGAAGAAGAGAAGCACCGCTGCGATTTGACACCGTTGGACTATTATTTGTGGGATGCCGTCAAAGATGAGTGTTACGCCGACAAGCCAGAGACAATCGACGCTTTAAAGGACAATATTCGTGAAGCCATTGGTGAAATACAGCTGCACACAATCGATAATGTGCTTAAAAATTGGACCGATCGTGTATGCTACTGCATGGCCAGCCGAGGCAGCCTTTTGAATGAAATTATTTTCCATTATTAACCGGAAGGATTGTACTTTCAAATAAAAAAATAAATTTGAGAAAATATTCAGTAGTTTTTTTTAAAGCATTTTCAAAAAAAAAAAAAGTTATTTGGCGTTCAATTGAAATTTAAAAAAAAAATTTAATACAAATAAGTAAAAACCTTAATTTATTTTTTGTAGTTTAACTACACAGAAAAAAAAAAATTTTGGTATTAATTTTTATTATTAATTTAAATTTGTTAAAAACAAATACATTTATATAAAAAAATTTTTGGTTATTTTTTATTTTAATTTTGGTTATAAAATTTTTTTGGTCGTAGCAACGCTGTTTCCAATATAAACATTGCTGCAATAGAGAGATTTATACTGTACACATGGTTGGTTGCTTTTAAAATGTGATTGATTCCCTCAGATACATAGATATCAATTTGTGGTATCACAATTGTCCCAAGTGGGATCTCGTCTTTTAATTGCTACCTCATTTAACCTCATCTAAGTCTTTATAAAGCATTGTTTAACTCAAGGCGTCTTTAATTGTATAAATACATACATAATTGGTCATTACAACCCTTAAATCAGGATTACGACCTAGCTTCCAACGCCATTTATGTTGTGTGTGTTAATTTAATACATGAGTGGAGGGACCTACAGTTTAAAGTCAACTCCGAATGACAGATATGTCGAGAAACTTTTCATGACAATTATTTACTCTCAGGGCTTTTGCCAGAAATCTGCTGAGAGGCAGTCACCGAAGAAATATTTTTTCATTCTAATGTTGGCTAATAAGCATACATACCAGAGATCAGCAACGAGTATTCAAAACGATGAGTAGATTCGAGTCATACTTATTATTTCTGATACTTATACGCATTCATACTTATTTTAATATGATACTCATACTACTCATACTCAAAGTTGGAAGTACTCGTCGTATTCATACTTAACAATACGCATGACGTTATTAACTTCGACTCGTCTCTACTTAACATTTACACGAAGCACAAAATAAGTATGATTCGCGTACGAACACTACTATACTCACAAGAAGATTGTGTGTATGCTTTGCTTGTTGTCTTTGTCTTTCCTTTCTTCTTTGTTTGTATATGCAACAATAACAAAGGCTGTAAATTTTGATGAATGATTCGAGCCACTCGAATCATTTATAAGTATTATAAGTATTTTTCTAAATTTATGAATCAGAATGAGTAGGCGTATGAATCAAACACATTTCGAATGTTGTGAGTTTGATGTCAACGTTGTACTCATACTCATTGTAACCTATACTTATAAATCAATGCTGTAGCGAGTACGAATGAATCAGAGTAGTTGAATTTCAATTCTGTTGATTCACTCATACTCAAAATTGCATGAGTGCTTATGAGTAGCGGAAAAACGATTCATTGCTGATCTCTGATACATACATAATTGGTCATTACAACCCCTCAGTCAGGATTACGACTTAGCTTCTGACACCACTTATGTTGTGTGCGTTAATTTTTTACATGAGTGGTGGGACCTACAGTTTAAAGTCGACTCCGAACGACAGATTTTTTTGAGAAGCTTTTCATAGCAATTTTATTTACTCTCAGAGTTTTTGCCAGAAATCTGCTGAGAGGAAGTCGCCGAAGAAATATTTTCGTATTTTCGTTTTGATGTCTGACCTGGGATTTGAACTCGGGCCTTACGTCGAATAAGTCAACACACTACCTACTAGACTACGGCGACTACATATTTTAAGTGTATAGATAAAGTTTTTATCTTAGAACTGTAAAATAAACTCAATATCCCAATTGTCAACATTGTCGCTATACAGTTTTCAAAAAATTTGTGTTCTTCACGTCGTGGTTCATAATAATCTGCATATCTTATCTGAACAAAGTGAAATCTGATTAACACGAATAAGAGATGGATTACGGATGGATAAATTCAGGCCGATCATAAGAAAATGGATAAATATGGCACCAGCATAGTTATTGGAATAAAAGAAAAAACTTTAAGGGGTTGATCGATTCTTTCTGCAAGACAAAGCGGATAATTTAAATTTTAAAAGGGAATAAAAAAACATTTAAAGCCAATTTGCAAAATAATTTTTCTAATTTTTTATCTTGAAAACAACCCTAAACAAGGATAATGTTTTGTTAACTTTCAAGTACCACAGATGAATGAATTTTAAGCAAAACAAAATAGAATGTATGGTGATGTATTTAGTCATATGTATGGTGTTCATGATTTATTTATTTCATGTATATAAACACACGTGTATATTACCAAATATATGACATACATACATATTATACTGATTGTACAAATGAATAGCCCCAATGTTGGAAGGTAGGTTTTAAATTTTCGCACGTGTGTCCCTTAATAATATTCTTATGTTTCTTTGCTTAGCTAAAAGCTACGGAAATAGAAGGGATATACATATGTGTGTGTAAGGGAAATAGGAAATTACACACAGTAATGTGAGTGTGTGTGCGTCTTTAAAGAAACAAATATTTTAAGTTTTTAAACTAAACGATTTGTTAAAATGTATATAAGTTTTATTGAGTGTTTAAATCACATTCAAAATAAATCTGAAAGCATATTCATATTGTTACGAAAATGGAAACGGTGTAATATCGTTTAACACTAAAACGATAACCAAAAGCTACAAAAACAAAAACCATCAGTATGAAAGAAAAGGGGATAGGCAAGTAAGAAAGAAAGCAACAACAAACAACTTAAACCAAGTACACAAACAACAATGAAATCGCAATGGAATTCTCGAGAAGATGAAACCACGAACATTCGTCTTCAAGAACGTTTATCAGAATGTTTACGTGAGCATATAAAAAGGCAAGACAAGGCAGGCAACGAGTAGTAAGAATTCAGTCAACCTTGTGTGAAATCGGTTTGAGTGTGAAGAGAACAGTCATGGTTTGAAGATATCCGTTGTAAAGATCTGCGTTGTTAGCGAACAAAGTCAATTATTGTTGTATTCATCAAGTTGTGAACAGTGACACACAAAATAGTGCGAACAATAAAGAATTTGATTGAAACTGAACACAAATTTATTTTTATTTTGTTTGCAATCATCGAACTCATATTTCAAACGTTTTTATAAAGGTAAAAACGTAATAATATTATAATGAGTGATTTTTTGCTGTTGGATTTATCTTGAAGGTAGTTGGAACTATCGAGAGCCATGGTTCTTGTTATGTGATGGGATTTTCCCTGATAATTTCGTAATTTACTCGATCACAGAAGCTGCGCTCATATCCCTAGCGAACGCATTTTCAACGTTCGCCCATGTCCATGAATACCAAAAATTTCACAAGCTTATATGGGAACATTGAAAAGTAACTCTTGTGTGGGTTCCGTTACATACGGACATACATAACGACATAATTGGTCGTTACAACATTTCAGTTAGGATTACAACCTTGCTTATCACACCACCTAATTGTTATAATTTTATACATGAACGACAGGGTTTTTATTTAACTTTTCATGACAACTTAATTTACTCTTAGAGTTTTTGCCAAAAATCTGCTGAGAGGCAGTCGCCAGTGAAGCATTATGCTTTGAGCACCCAAAGCATAATGTTGTAGGGATTTTGGGCGGCGTCATTAGTACATATTTCTTTGCGATCGCCATAGGCCGGTCTATCACTACTAACGGTGAGCACTAAGGTCGATTATAACTAAACGCTTTTGGCCTGACACACACTTTATTTTATTTAAATTTAAAGATGGGAAGCGCTTATAAATACAGTGGACAACAAAACTTTAGGTAAACCAATGAATTTTAAGCAATAATATGTATGTAATATAATAATATGTAAAAATAATATGTTTTTTACAAACCATAAGCAAAACAAAGGAAACTTTTTGGTGATTAAATTTTTTTGCACTGCAAAAGTGTAGAAGAAGAAGAAGAAATCAAAGTAAATTTAAAATTCAAATGCCTTTCAAGTCAAGCATTCCATTTAACATATTTGGAATTGAATATACCAATATTTTCTTGTGTTTTCTGTTGATATTTGAGCCGCTCAGTGCACAAATCGATTAACTCCATAAAACAAAAAATAGAGAAATGCGATGAAATAATGGAAATTGTTTTTTAAAATTCCCTTTACAAATATGTATTGTAGAGTACATAAATACATATCTGTGGCATTAAATAATAATAATAGCTGCAAATTGAATATAGTTATCATTCAACGGTTGCTAGTGGTGCATTTGAATTGCGTTATTGAAACGATTTACATAAGAATAAAAATATCTTCTGAATTAGTTATTATTCAATAGCCCCAACAATTTTGTCGTTTAATGGTGTTAACCTTTACTATTCAGGAAAGTTATAATAAATATAAAAAGTTAAGACTATCCCAAGTGCTTTGACACTTAAATTTAAGATTTTCCAAAAAGTGGAGTTAATCACTTTGTGCACTGAACGGCTCATTTGCTGCCATGCATTCATGAGCAAGTTTTTCAGTTGACTTTTGTCTGAGGTTTAGCGGGTACGAAATCGTTCTCCCAACTGATGCCATAAATACTTTCTGGGAGTCATATCAAAGCACTTCTTCACATTGGCAGCAATATGATTGGGTTCACTAAATTGTTGGAAGTAATATCGATTACGAATCCTTATACTGTGTTCAGATATGCACTTTTATCGAGTCAATATTCGGTTAATTGAGTGCAATATTTTAAGTTTTCAGGCATAATAATATACACAATTCAGCTTACTCAATATTCATTTGACAGCTGATAAACAACAACATTGTTTTTATTTTGGTCGCGAAACTGAGTGTTGTTGGTTAGTGTGTTATTGTTTGTCGTTGTTGACATTTGAGTTGTCATATATCAACAGAAAGTGTTCGTCTAATTGTATTATGCTCACTAAACACACTTATGACAGTGCTACATATTAAGTTTTACTTAATATTAGAACAATTTGCTTATTTATTGCACAATAATTAATGGCGTTTATTGCGATTTATGCAATAAAGGTATATATCTAAAAACCGTATTTGTCGCCTCAAACTTTTGATGAACTTGTTGTATAGAATGTTTAAATACTCTTATTTATTGAATTCCAATTTTAAATATGTCGAGAGTATAAACTGATATAAGAATTCAAAGTATCAATGGTACAGTCGAAGGCAAAGCTCATAGTCGAGGCCAAAGAAAGCTTGTGTTTAGAGACGTGGGATTTATTCTTCAGGAAGGGGGGAAAAAATCCAACAAATACCTTTTTGGACAAGTTTTTGTAATTATATGTAGATGAGATAATGGAGGTATTTACACTTTTGTCCACGACTGTATTTTTCTTTTCGTTGTTTACATATTCATGAAAATTAATAAAACTGCTTGTTTAACAACGTTTGATACTGTTTAAAGTCAGTATTTTTGTGGCACCAAATGTACTTCGACTGTTGTACTGTATGGGGCAGAAACTGAGTTTTGTTGTTTAACTGTTTAATATTCAATTCCAACTGCCAGAAAAATGAAAATGAAGGGCGAAATATATGTATGTATAGAATAAGAAAATTCCCATGAATACAAATTAATATTCATACACACAAACAATTTTCATATTGCTATACGCTTTTTTAAATTAAGATTTGGTCTAAAAAAAAGAACTTCTTTTCGTTCAACAAGATACAGGCTTTAAGCAGAATTAAGTTATAAATATTATATTATTATGAATACAATTATTAAATAGCAATTTTATGAGAGAATTCATTCGGTTACTGATGGTACACTCGTATTACGTTATACCAGCAGAATTGAATTTTAAATTTACATACTTTTCGTGTGTAATCGGCAAAGAAAAACGCTATTAATGTTCGCCATTAAAGACTCTTTGTTCTACATCATGCACTGTTTCCAACAATGGCTCGTACACCAACCAAGGAGGCAAAGACTATTTTCACAATATTTCAGAAACTACCCTGCCTTACCAAATGTAATACTATGTTCACGTATGCACCTTTATTTCGTAAATCGCAATTAACGCCAATATTGATTTCAATATTTCATATCAAATCTGAATTAATTATTGCTCAATTAAATGCTAATTGTTATAATATTCAGTAAAACTTTAAATACAGCACTGTCATAAGTACGTTCAGTGAACATATTACAATTTTCCGAACACTTTCTATTGATATTTGACAACTCAAATATCAAAAACAAAATAAGAAAACAACGAACAAAAGAAAAACAATGTTGTTGAAACAACCAGCTGTTTTGTTTTCAGCTGTTAAATGAATATTGGGTAAGCTGAATATTGCGTATATTTATTATACCTGAACGGTTAAAATATTTTTCTCAATTAACCAAATATTGACTCAATTAATTTGCATACGTAAACATAGTATACGTCGATTCTTTGAACCCCACTACCATTTTCTCGTAAAAATTTTTTTCAACACATGGTATCGAGTATGAGGCGTGGAATTCATACAACAAATGCCGAAAAAATTTGATTTTGAACTTGAAAGCAAAGTGTTTGGCCTAATGCAGGCGAAACTAGTTAATACTACAATAGGACTCCATTTCGTCAGCTATTTCTTCGCAGAGATCCCAAAGGGATAAGGTGGCGCAACAAATTACAACTTTATTCACCATACCGAGTTGTAGAAGAATCTGTTTCCAACAAACCGGCATTCTATTGAATGCGAAGCCATTGCTGTCAATGAGACAAATAGAATTCTATCAGCTTGTATTACAATTGGTTATTTGTTCTCAAGTGCGGAATTTCTATATAAGAATTTCCCGCTTATAAGCACTGTCCTGCAAGTTTTTTCGAAAGCGTTTATACCCGGAGAATACTGTGATTGATAAGCATTAGGAAAGAGATGAGTCAGCAAAGAGAACGGTGAGTTCAGACCTAAAATATTAGAGATTTGTCCGAAGAGAAAAACAAATTATCCTTATTGCAGAAGCGATTTTTATTTCTAATACAGACTTCCCGTCAATTACTTAACTTTACTGCATTTATAAGCCAGTTTTACTTTAATTTAAGTATTTGGACCTCTTGCTAAATCTTGTTGAATGCTTGAGAAATATTGATAAGTCCTCATTGTTGGTTGGTTTACTCTAGTGCTCCGTTTCGCTCCGAAAATCAAATTGATCCGGGTTACACTTCTTGCATTTAATATCACCGTTAGCTTAAGAACTTAGATATTGTTTGTAATAAACTTATTAGTCTGTATGACCCCACTTTCCTAAGGACCTAATATGGCTTTGATTTCATCTTAACTAGAGCAACCAGCCAGTCAAAAGGGTAAGACTTCATCGCTTTAGGAACAGCTCTATAATCATATTGTTACTGGTTATGTCTATACAAATAACCTTCAGCATTAGTTTTCTCGGTTTCTCAACAATAGGGGCATTTGCCCCCACAAGTATGGAATAAAAACGATTTTAACCCATTAACGCCGAATGGGTAGAAAAATACCCAAAAAAAGAAGGTTTTTTAAAAAATTCTATCTTGACCCAATTAAATGAGAGCCCAAACTCTTCTTTAAGAACGAATAAAAAATTAGTAAGGCATGATTTTCACATATTTTGGATGACAGCAAAAAGGTCAAAGATCACAAAATTTCAAAATCAAAATTTTGTAGAAAGAACTTCTGCGGAATATGTGTGGATGATATTCTCAGAAAAACCTTGAGAAGCCATGTAATATTATATATCTTTTAACCGATGAAAATACTTTTACTTGAATTGGTCTACTTACCTAAGCTACAGGTGCGATTAAATGACATAGGTATAAAAATACCCACTTAGGCGGTCATGTGGTCAAATTTGTCAGTGCGTTTTGATATTTGCTGGGCATTTGTGTCAACTTGTCCAACATGGCGTCGACATTCACGAGTTTTTACCAACGCTTCAACAACGCTAACCCGAAAATCGAGTTGGCTCATAGGTGGCAAACCTTCACATACCCTGCACAAGCAGTGTAGTTTCCATGCTCCATCCATTTATTTTTCATCAATTTTTGCAACCTGTTGCAAAATAACTTTTTCGAGATAATGTACATAATAAATTATGGCTTGTAAAAAAGTTGTCGAATGTAACATTATATTGGCTTGGATCTGAAATATTTTCCAATAGTCGTAGTTCCACGTTTTCTCCAAGGCTGTAGTCAGCATTATTATTAGCAGAAGCGCCAGCATATGGGATAATGGAATAACAATATCCTGTCATAGAAGCTAACACCCAGTATTTGTAGCCAAATCAGCCAATACGATTTGGGTATATCTTTAGGGAATGGCGACCATAATATACGATCATCTGTTCATCCACAGAAAGACTATGGGAAAATATGCCAAATTGCATGAATTTTTTATTCAGTGCATTGTTTAATGGAGTAATATCTTGGCAAATTTATCATTCGTGTCAAGATTATTATTGTCAAAAACTTGTATATTTTAAAAAATTGTTTAACTATGTTGTTTAACCATCATATAATAAAGAGAACAACCACGATACTTAAAAAAAATAAAAATATTCATATCAACACAAATACTCCAAATACTATTTGTGCCAAATTTCACCGAAATCGGACCACGGATTCTGGGGTCAGGCGTTAATGGGTTAAGACCATCAACCAACAAGCTATCTTTCTCGCCATCTTTTACAGCACAACCCCTAGTACGGTTTCGTTAAGGTGACTTACCTCTGGAAAACATCCAGATGTAGTTTTTTGTGAGTCTAGCAGTTCCTTCTGAAGTTATTCATGGCTTTAAATTACCGTGGCGATATGATTGCGAGTTTTAATATACTGTAACGTGCCATCTGCTTAACCTCCTTTCATTGTCTTTGCTATTCCAGGCGCAGATATCACAAATAAAAAGACATAATTTTTGGGGATAATCGTTTCTGCAGATTGAATTTTTATCCATTATTATCGATTGTTAAATAACTGCTGATTATTGAAACCGTTTCTTGACATCTGTAAGAAGAATATCATTTGAAAGCGAATTAAAATTGCAAATCTCCCGACTTTATCTACTCAACTGCAAACAACTGCTTATTAACTGATGTACCAGCGTTAGTATGTCAGTTTAGCAATATTTTTTAACTGGAGCTTGTCTTCCTTGTGTTTAACGTTGCACGCGTGCCAATGTTAAACTTTCAAACTTTTTTTTTCTTCAATTTTCCAGTTTAGTGTGTGGGGGAAATAAAAACTGAAACAACAAACTTAATACGGGAGTGTGAGATGCAAGAGAATGATGACTAGGGGAGTTCCACAAAAAGTTATGTTCATAGCCACAATGACTCTTATGTTTGCGGTTTTCTTTGTTGAGTAATATAACCTGTTTGGTATGCAGCTCTTTAAGGTAGCTTGCAGATTGAAGTTTAAAATACTTACTGTTGCAACGGCTGATGCTGCAACTAAGAAAACTACATTAACTAAAGAGGCTAAGGGCCATTATTACAACTTGCCGTTAACTAAAGAGAGAATTTTAACGGGCAGATAAATTGTTTTTCATTATTATGAGTACCCAATAAGAAAGAAGTGATCGTTAAGCTAAAGGGAAGATCATGCTGCCGGTAACTTTTAAAGTTAAGTTATTGTTTGAACTTGCCATATCATATACTATTTTCGATATGGCAGCTTCAAATTTAAACAAAATGAGCATATACAACAAAAACACAAAGTCCGCTGTTTCCAAAAAAAAAACCTGTTTAATTGAGCAGTTTTATCGACTTTGCTCCGGCACTGCCATATTTTAATTTTATTTTATCTGTAAGTTGTAATCAGCGTTGCCGTTTTGGGCTTTTCCTACCAAATTTGGTAGGATTTTTTTAATTTGGTAGGATGGTAGGTAAAATTGATTTTTGGTAGGTTGGATCAAAAAGTATTTTTTTAGTTTAAAAATGTTATTAGAAATGAATTTTATAAATTATTTTTGTTATATTGTTGTGTTTTGTTGCTTATTAATACATGTACAATTGTACATTGTATATTTTTTCATAAAAAAGTCATACTTTTTCTCAAAAAATATATATATTTACATTATTTAAAAAACTGGTAGGTTTTCAACGATTTTGGTAGGTTTTGACAAAAATTTGGTAGGATTAAAATTTGTTCAGTGACAACGCTGGTTGTAATAACGAAAATCAGTAAATCGTAACTTTACAGTTCCCTTTAGTTGAAGGTAACTTTAACTAAACCCAAGTTTAACGGCAAGTTGTAATAATGGCCCTAAGAGTATAATGGTTGGCAGTTAGTTCAGCCAATTTCAAGGCGTCTTTTAAAACGTCTTTTGTTTACATAAACCAAGATTTTATTTAGCTGTTCTAAGTAAGTGACACAATCGAACGTTGAGTTTATTTTGAAGCTCAATGGTAAATCTTCTTTGATGCTTTAAGAGTTGACTCATATCCGAATGTATGTCCATTAATCTATAATTTGTTTGGTGTGTTTGTGCAATAAGCCTTATTTAAGGTGTAATCAGTGCTCTAGCATGCCAATATGTCTACTGTATTGTGTCAATAATAAAAAAAAAAATAATAATCAAATTTAGTCTTGTTACTCCTTTTATATTTATCAGGTGCACCGGTATGAAATAAGCATTTTTTTATGGGAAAGTAAAAACTTTTTATTCAAGGTATTGCAGGCTACACATTTTTTCTTTTATACAATTTGTAGATCCCACGCCAACAAAACTGAGTGTGTATTGAAGGAAACCGATTACCCAAACAATTTTCGACTTCCGCGTGTCCCATCGATGAGAACAACCAGTATTCGAAAGGAGACATGTCTGGGTAGAATAGCAATTCCCAGCCTAATGCATTGATCGTATCCTGAACTGGTTTTTTTCTGTGTTCAGGTACATTGTCATGTTGCAAAATGTTGCTGTAGTTTTTGGTCTATCCTGGTCGTTTTTTGATCAATACGTGGTTCGAATTGATCATTTGTTGTCGGTAGCGATTTAACAGGCTTTAGGAGCTTTTTGGTCCCACCAGAAACACAGCATTGTCTTCATGTCGAATCGATTTGGTTTTGCAGCGAAATGATTCTGGATTAAGCCATGATTTTTTCGTTTAGATTTCTGAAAATAAATCCATTGTTTTTTCTTTGCCAGTAATACTTAGATGCTAAACTGTTATCCCTGAACCTTCTAAACTATCTTCTGCATGTTGCTTCTGAAAGAGCATGATCACCATATGCCACGACGTGCATTCGATGCAATTCTTCAGCACATTTCTGCAAAAAAAAACAAAAAATTAATGTTTGCTGTAAATCATTATTTTTTGATACAAAATCCGCCATCTTTAACACGATAAAAAAATATTGTTTGTCCACTGATTTAATGCCTGCAGAAAATGTTTAACAGATGTTATCGCCTACAACAAACAAAAAAAATAAGACTCGTTCACAATAAATATTCTCTATGGAGACATTAATATCTTGACGCTTACTTCATACTAGGGATGCCAAACGGGATTGATTTTTAAAAATCCCGGGGTTCGAGATTTCGTAATCCCGATCCCGTAATCCCGGGATATTTCGGGACAATTCGGGATCCAAAAATCCCGAAAAATCCAAGGATTTCGCGATTTTCTCTTAGTAATAAAAATGAAAGAAACATGTTTTGTTAACAATTTCATTTATATTCCAATTATATCAGAATTATATATGTATCTATAAAAATAAAATATATAAAAAACCAAAACAAAAAAGTAACAAAAAAGGGTAAATTAACAAAAATAAAAATTATTCATACATATGCAAATGCATTAGCTTTAAGAAAATTATTTGGATTCCAAAATAAGTTTATTATTGTTTTAAATAATTTTTAAAAAAAATTAAACCATCTAACATGTCATCTGATAGCCTTGAACGAATTTTGTAGTCAACATATGCTGCCGTTGAAAAACATCTCTCGCAATTAACACTTGTTGGTAAAATAGTTCCAAGATAGCTATATGCAGCTTGTAAATATTCACCTCTACCACCTCCTGATGTAAATAAATCTATTTCTTGGGACAGTTGAGTATCTAAATCAGTAACCCTGCATTCTTCGATGGCATCAAATAACTTTTTAGCAATGGAAGTAGTGTTCTCCTCATCTGAGATGCTATTATAGATGTTGAGTGATATAGAATTGTTGTTCAGGACCTTTTACAGGGTCAAAGTACATATGAATTCACAATCTCGAAAATCCCGAAAAACCCCGGGACAAGTTTTAAAAAATCCCGGGATTCGGGATTTGTGAATCCCGAAAATACCGAGATTTCGAGATTTGGAATTTCCCGATTGGCATCCCTACTTCATACCTCTTAATATTGAAGTTCTACGGAGCTACTGTAATCATGGGTAAAATCTTGTTTTGAAGTGCTTGAGAATTTTCGAACTAAAGCAGTTCTCCGTAACAATAGCACAACATTATGTTGGTTTTGAAACTGAATTATTCAATAAAAGTTTAAAGTTCAATGTCAAGCAGGAGTTGCTACCAATTAGTCAATATATGTATTTCGAAAAGTTTCAATTTCATTTGTCTTAATTTTGCTCCAATAAGAAATTTCTAATATCACCATTTCGGCTAATTAAACGGCCATCAAACGTTTGACGCAATAGATCGATTGTGACATGAGATGTGTGACAAGTTGCACCATCCTGTTGAAACCAAAGATCGTTCACATCAATACAATAAGAATTTCACGCCTTATATCTAAAAGTTCTACGCTGTTACATGTGCAGACATGACGAATACCGTATTATTATTGTCTATCAAAGGCTAGTCGCCGTAGTCTATTAGGTTGTGTGTTGGCTTATTACACGTGAGACCACGGTTCAAACCCGGGGTTAGATATCTCCAACAAAAGGAAAATATGAAAAATATTGCTTCAGCGACTGACTATATTTCTGGGAAAAACTTTGAGAGTAAATAAAATTGTCATGAAAAAGCTGCTCAAAAATCCCTCGTTCGGGGACATAACTTACAGTGGACAGCAAAAGTTTTAGTACTCCAATATATTTTGACAATTCCATGGGTTTTAACCAACAGTTTGTATAAAAAATTAAGGTTTTTAAATAAATTTTATTAATTTATTTCTGTTTTATTATAAAACAATTTTTAAATGTTTTTCATAAAACAAGAGAAAAACAAAGGAAAAGTTTCAGATGACTCCATAGATACTCCCAAGGAGAACCGTGAGTAAATTTAAAATTCAAAGGCCTAATACAGTGCTTTCCGAAAAGTGTACTATAACTAAATCTCTAATAAAAAGAAGAATTTGTAAACAAGTAACTGCACTTTGTTTACTGATCTCTTATGAATATAATTCCGTTACATTTTCAAAATTTGAAGCTTCACTCTTCTTTAATTTATTGCAAGTATAGATTTGGTTGTAAAAACACCTGTTCAATAAAATAAATTCACTTAGAAAAAATAATAGAATTTTTTAATTTCCAACCCGTTGTTTGATAGTAATTGTATTAAAAGGTAAGTCTGATTGATTTTTAAATATATTAAAAACAAAATCAAGTAAACAATTAAACTTTAGAATTGGAAATGGGCAGAGGTAAACACTGCAGTCCTAAAGTCAGGGGAATAATAAAAAAAACTTCATAATGAAGCAAAAGCTATAGAAAAATTGCTGCAATTATCGGGTGTTCATATAAAATAGTCCAAAACGCAATAAATTATAAGTTTCAGGCAGAAACTAGAGGGAAAAAACCAAAATTCAAACCCCTCATGGAAGGAAAAATTGTGCATAATGTGAAAAAAGACCCGCTTGCAATCTCTGCTGCCATTAAAAAGGAATATAAAGTTCATATTTCCACTCCAAGGGTTTTATTCAAAAATAATTTAAAAGCCAAAAGTAGCAGAAAAGTTCCATTGTTGTCTAAACAACACCTAAACAAAAGATTAGAAATTGGCCTATGCATAAGTGGAGAAATATTTTATAGTCAGATGAAACTAAAGTTAATTTGTTTAATTCTGGCAGAAGTAGTTTGACTGTAAGAAGAAAGCCGAACACTGAACTCAATCCGCAATATACAATATATACCATTAAACATGGTGGAGGAAGGATATTGGTATGGACATGTTTTTCCTACCATGGCACAAGGCCTCTATTTTGAATAGAAGGAATAATGGATGCCCATTTACCATACCAATATACTCAACGACGTCATTATGCCTTATGACGAATGGGAAATGCCGCTTTGATGGGTGTTTCAACAAGATAATGACCCAAAACACACATCGAAGCGAGCCAAACATTGGTTTCAGAATAATGACGTCGAGGTTTTGAGCTGTCCGGCATAGTCGCCGGGCTTAAATCCTATCGAAAAATCGATTGAAAATTGTCAAAGCAGCTCTCCGAGGAAAAAACCCTTCATATAAAGAACAGTTGTGGGAGTTAGTGAACGAAGCGGTGAGAAATATTTCTTGTTGACTCTATGCCAAAACGGTGCTCAGCAGTAATTAAAAATGAAATTAAATTAGTAATCGCGTTTTTCTAATGTTTTATTGGCCTCAAAGATGGGGACTTTTTTTGTCAAAATATATTGGAGTATTAAGACTTTTGCTGTCCACTGTATGTAAGTGATGTGAGAAGCTAGGTCATAATTCTGACTGAAGAGTTGTAGTGACCAAATATGTATTTCAAATTTTTTATTTATAAAACATACTTTGCACACTCCAAATAATGATGTAATTTTTTGTTCTTTAACTTAAAAATAAGAACTCTGTTTGGGAGCTATGGGTTGCTCTGTTTCAGATGATACTGATTACACGGTGCGACAGTCAAAATACACCCAGCTAATGACATAGTGTAGGTTGTGACTTTTATTGAGTAGAACGCAAAAATATTTTTTTTTATATTTCTTGAACACTCCAAACTTGTTTTATTTAACAAAAACGGTATTTTTGATCTTTTCACATAAAATTATTGATTACCCAAACATTTTTTAACCTATTTTCAAACTCTAAAGTTTTTTGAAAAGGGGACAGATCGGCCTTTAAAATGGTATACATAAACATATGGTTCAAACTTACATGTTATGAGTTTTGATCGGGTAAACTTGGAAAATATAATTTTTTTCACATTTTTTCAAGTATAGTTAATCTTAATTGCAAAATGTAGTTAAAAAATATAAAATAAGTGTTGATATTCTGAAAGTGCTTTATATTCTGAAGAAATTGACGTTTGACATCAAAAATTCCGAAAATTTTTGAACTGAAACTTCATTTGATAAGATGACATACATAAAAAATATAAATCGACTGTTAGACTCTTATAATAATAACTACGGAAATTTTCGATTTGATCAAACAGAGTGTCAATCTCTTCACAAGATAATGCACTTTCAGAATGTCATCACTTATTACATATTTTTTAACTACATTTTGCAATTAAGATTAGCTATACTTGAAAAAATGTGAAAAAAATTATATTTTCCAAGTTTACCCGATCAAAACTCATAACATGTAAGTTTGAACTATATGTTTATGTACATCATTTTGAATGGACAAACATGAAAAATATGAAAAAAATTCGCATTTGTCAAGTTTAACTCATCAAACCTCATAGCATATTGAGTCAAATAAAATATATACGTATATCGTTTTAAAGGCTCATCCCTCTCTTTTCTAATAAGGTTTAAATTTTGGACATCAGTACAAAATGTTTGTGTAATCAATAAATTTGTGCGTAAAGTCCAAAAAAATATTTTTTGTCAAATAAAACAAGTTTGAAGGGTTCGAGAAATATTAAAAAATATTTTTGAGTTCTACTCAACAAAACTCACAATCTACACTATGTCATTTGCTGGGTGTATTTCATTTTTTTTTTATTTTGTCGCATAGTGTTATTATCGATTGATGTCTTAACAAAAGTCAATATTTTCTTTCGTCTGAATACTAGAGGTGCACAAAATATGCAAAAGTAAACAACAATTACGATAATCAATAACTTTCGATTTTTATTATTTCTTTTTTTGTTCAATAAAATGAATAAGAAAAAACAATCAATAATGAAAAATAAAACTGAAGTCTTCATAGATGAAATTATCTACAAAACATAACTTAACTCATTGCATTTCTGCCGATTGCAAAGCAACGTTTATTACGACATTACTACGGTTCAAAAGAAATCAAACAGCAAAAAAACCAAAAAAAAAGCAAAAAAACGTTTTAAACATCAGCATCTCAGTTTAAAACAAAAAAAAAAGTAAAGAAGGTAATATAAGTTCAACTATTTTTTTTGGCAGAACAAGTTGCTTGACTACAATCTATGCTTTGCAATGATGTTGCAAAGAAAAAACAAAAAAAAAAATGAATTAATTTTCTTACAATTTGCTTTTGCCAACATTGGCAGCAAAAAGGAAAACTAAAATTACAGAAAATTTATTCGTGCTTGTCTAGTTTAAGTTACTCTCGAAATTTTATTATCAAAACCTCATAATTTATTCATGATAATTTAAAAAGTCCCATAAAAGGCGAACAGCGAACAATGAAGCTCAACTTCTGATTCATAATTATTTGTGGAAATGAAAAACACAGGCTGGTCAAAACAGACAATTTGAATTACTTTCAAATTAATGTTGAAGAGTTTAATAAAGCTTTGCGAAATATATCACTGGTGCCAAGCAATAAAAATTTTTGTATCCTTACAAATATAATTTCCAATAATTCGGAAACTGATGTCAATATTTTTAAGTTCTCACTGTTAGACGATGACATGCATCGTAAATTTATGAAGATGTTGCTGCTAGTACCTACATCTGACAAATTAGTTGTCACTAATTCAGCCTGTATTGAAGTTCACATAGTTTAGTAGGTAGTGTGTTCGCTTATTAGACATGAAGCCTCGGTTCAAACCCCAGGTCAGACATCTCTATCGAAACGAAATTTAAAAAAAAATAATTATCGAATTTGGAACGATACCATTCTATATTAGGTCATCGTTACATATTTTTTATTTTTTTATTTTTGAGAACGACGTTGGCTAATGCTTTAGATGCACCATCCATATTCACACGACATATGGTTTCAAAAGATTGGCGCTATGACCACACAGCTCATCGCACATTTGATATTCTGTAAGAGCGATTTGAGGAGATGGTTATCTCACGTGGAGGTAGGTGAACTGGCCATCGTATTCAGGCGTTTTGACTTAGTTAGACTTCTTTCTCGTGGGACTTTTTTAATTCGCAAGTGTATGCGAATAAACATTAAGCCACAGCGGTTCTTAAAGTCAAGCAATGCCAATCACAACCAATGCAAATGGTTCAGAATGATGGAAAATTACAGGTGCTCTCCACCCAAAGAAGGCATTTGAATGATGTTAAAATGTTTTTCATAGGAATAAAAAACAATTTCAATAACATCTCGTATGCAATTTGTTTATTTAAATTTTTTTTTTTTTTTTATTCGAACGTCCCCGGCCTCACACTAACCCACCCTCACCCGACCGCGGAGGGCTCGTCCCCATTACGTAGGGACACGTACACACTACAGTCCGGACTATAGCGGGTTAGGGAAAAGTAAAGGCAACGACAACATAAATCAGCTACAGAACTTAATCACAAGCTGAATAAAGCAACAATAAACCATAACTACCTAAGACAAGAACGAGAATATATTTTTCTATAATAATTTACAAATTAATGGCAGCATATAAGCTACGTTTAATATTATAAACAGTACAATTAAAATCAATAAAATCATAATACATGTTAAAATCATTACATAATCTACGAAAAGGAAAATTACAACCATAGTTTGTTCTATAAAAATCTAGGGAAAAAGGACGATAGTGCCGTGAAAATCTTGCTGGAATACTAAAATTTAAGTTACAAAGCAAAAACTCGGAATCGATATCACCCTTAACCAGATTATAGACAAAACAAACGCCTAACACAGCCCTTCTACGTTCCAAAGTTGAAAGTTTTATCAGACCCAATCTAGCCTCATAAGATGGAAACCCATTGGCATAATCCCATCCTAAGCCACGTAAACAGAATAATAAAAACTGCCTCTGCACAGACTCTATTGAATCACTATGACAACGATAGTATGGATTCCAAATAACAGACGCGTACTCCAAAATAGGCCTAACAAGTGAAACGTATAGCAGTTTCGTTATATAAGGATCAGTGAATTCCTTAGCCCATCTTTTCACAAAACCAAGAACAGCCCGAGCCTTGCCAATCACCATACTAATATGATCAATAAAAGACAGTTTAATATCCAATAATACTCCCAAATCAAGAAATGAAGTAACAGTTTCCAAAGGGCAAGAATTTATCACATAAGTGGGCGAAACTACGCCCCCGCGAGAGAAAACCATGCACTTACACTTTTTCAAGTTAAGATCCATCAAATTAGTCCCGCACCAAGTTACAAAGGAATCAATATTTCGCTGAAGAACAGCCTGACCATGGTCATCATCAAAAGTATAAAATAATTTAACGTCGTCAGCATACATCAGAATATTACAATCAGAAATAGCACAAGGAAGATCATTAAGAAACAATAAAAACAGTAAAGGACCCAAATGGCTGCCCTGCGGAACACCAGAAGTAACATAAACAGTCTTAGATAACACATTCCTAAACAATACCCTCTGAGTCCTAAGGGAAAGATAGGAGCCCAGCCAACGATGAATAGTACCAGGAATACCGATCAATGACAGTTTATGAAGCAAAATTCCATGATCAACCCTATCAAAAGCCTTACTGAAATCAGTATAAATTACATCAGTCCGAGCCCTGGCAAGAAAACCCCTGAAAACATGCGTAGTAAATTCAAGAAGATTAGTGACAGTCGACCTACCTTTCAAAAAAATTCCAGGATGTATGCGGAAGATTAAAATCACCAAGGACTACTATAATCCCCTCTTGCCCCATTAAATCAATTACTTCAGAAATCAAAACGAAATGAGCACTATAGATATGAATGTCAGAACAGGGGGGAATATATGAGCAAGTAATGTATATAGACTTTCCACGATTACAGACCCTAACGCAAATAAACTCAATATCCTCAGAGGAACACAAGTCAACCAATTCAGATTTGTATTTAGAGCAAATGGAAATAAGAACACCACCACCATTTTTACACTTCCTATCGCG
Organism: Sarcophaga caerulescens; assembly: GCA_927399465.1. NCBI lineage: Eukaryota > Metazoa > Arthropoda > Insecta > Diptera > Sarcophagidae > Sarcophaga > Sarcophaga caerulescens. The sequence goes on along the minus strand of OV656873.1, from coordinate 94,979,894 downwards.
TCTATAAATATTAAAATTACTAGACATAATTTCAGAATCAAAAATATTACAATTCAGCCAAGTTTCAGTAAGAACAAGTGCATCAAATTCAAAATCAAAGCTACTATTATATAGCGAAGAAAGTTTAGACCTAAGTCCGCGAACATTCTGATAAGCAATTCTGAAATTAAAAGACGATTTCGAAGTTAGTTTTTTTGAGAAATAGGACCAGGCAAATTAGCACCATTCCTACGATGGCCCTGCCTGACTACGAATTCCCGTACCAATACACCCTGTGGCCAAAACGAAGGATTAACAATTTCACCAAATTTCTCATCGGCAACATATAATTTAAACGAAGAAATACTGCCATCCAAAGATGGCCTCATCTTATAGCAACCAAACTCAAAAGGCTCACTAATCTTCGATTTAACGAAATATTTCACATCCTCGACTGAAGTATCACATGCAAGACGAGACACAAAAATAGTCCTTTTAGGTTTAACAACAACCAATTCCCTTGGAGCAGAAGTATTTAAACCAGCGGACACTACAGATGAATATGTAACAGAAGACGGTTTCGAAGATGCCTGGGAGGTGACATCACCCAGAGGTAAAGGTAAAGGAGATAGAGTAGACTTTGGACTCAGTTCAACTAGATTCGCAGACCTCGGTATAGGAATGCTAGCTGGGTTATCAGCAATAGATGGACAAATGTCAACAATAGGAGTAACAGTGGACAATGTATTGATTGTCGCAGTTTCCCCTGGCACAGAAACCTGCACCACATGCCCAGAAGCCCCAGAAGGAAGAGGGCCTAGAACTTTCTCCGATTCGAGCAATTCATTCAAAAGGCCATACTTCGAAAATAATTCCCCGAACCGACGAAATTTAGAAAAAAGAGATGCGAATTCAGTGTGCATCTCAGTAAACTCACGACGAGTCTCCATAAAAAATTTATAAAATTGGATGTCAACCACCTTACATTTAGGACAACACCAACGTAGACCCAAGGAACTATCCACTAATTGGTCCGTGGTGCGAGGAAGCAAACCAACACACTTAATATGAAACAATTTATCACATAACCAGCAAGAAATCTGGCGTTCACCCTCTTTCTTTACAATACATTTTGATGCCATACAATTATCCATTTTAATAAACTCAATATATAAATAAACAAACAGTGAAAATTATAAGCAAAACAATATACAAAAAAACAGTAACAAAATAAAAAGAAAAATAATAATAAAAAGAGGAATATGTACTGATAGAAAGATAAGTAAAAAAAAAAAAAAAAAACAGTAATAAGCGTACAAAAACAAAAAATTATCAAAACAAGAAGCAATTTTTGTTTTTGTTTTGTTAAAATGAAACAATTAGTATCAAAATTAAACAAATAAAACTTACAATTTTAAATAAAATTTATATCCAAATAAGGGAAAATAATAAGACAACTTTTAAACACTTATTTTAAAAATACTAAGCTTAATACAGACTTAAAAATCAAAATAATAAAATTTGTAGACGAGCACTTCACAAAACTACACACTGTCACAACAGAGTTGCCGATACTATGATATAGGAAGATAGGAAGCGTTAAAAAAAGATATTGTTACGTTTTTACTTTTTTCAAAACGTATGAAATATGAGTTCGATGATTGCAAACAAAATAAAAATAAATTTGTGTTTAGTTCCAATTTAGTTCTTTATTGTTCGCACTATTTTGTGTGTCACTGTTCACAACTTGATACAACAATAATTGACTCTGTTCACTAACAACGCAGATCTTTACAATGGAGATCTTCATACCACGACTGTTCTCTTCACACGCAACGCGACTTCACACAAGACTGACTGAATTCTTACTACTACTCGTTGCCTGCTTTTTATGTGCCCACGTGAACAGTCTGATGAATGTTCTTGAAGCAGAATATATTCGTGTTTTCGCCTTCTCGAGAATTCCATCGTCTCTTCATTTGTTGTTTGTGTATTTTGGTTGCATTCTCGCTTATTTGTCTATCCCCTTTTCTTTCATACTCATGGTTTTTGTTTTTGTAGCTTTTGTTCATCATTTTAATGCTAAACGATATTACACCGTTTCCCTTTTCGTAACAATATTTTAATAAATATTATTATAAAAACCAACTCTACAATGCAAAATATTACCCGTAGCTAGAACTGATTCTGATGAACTGAATTTAGATCAACATCGATATTTTGTTACCTGTCTAGACTATGTGTGAAAATTCGCAATTTTAATACGGTGTTGTCTGATAAACAAACATGCTTTGACAGTAATCACAGCTGCGTTTCTGTATTACTGGCTGTACCTGAAAACATAAGACATAAATTGAGTGAAGAAAACCTGAACTTTTAAACTTCTTGTTCCTTCTTAATCATTGAATGACCACTTAGCTTACTTTTCATGAACTTCATCATGCTATCTTTTAAATCGTTCGCTTTATCAATCAAGATCCATCAAACATTTTGAAAATTTTTTAAAGTTCATTTGATGTGACAGTATATATAAAAAATATTACTAAGCTGTTATACTATTTAAATAATAACTACGGTAATGAACTTTCAGAATGTCGCCACTTATTTCATATTTTTAATTAAAATTTTTTAATTAAGATTTTTTTGCAATTAAGAATGACCAAACTTGAAAAAATTAGAAAAAAATAATATTTTCCAAGTTTACCCCATCAAAACTCATAACATATAAGTTTGAACAAAATGTTTATATATACCGTTTTAAAGGCTAATCTCTCCCCTTTCTAAAAATTTTTGGATTTTAAAAATAAGTTCAAAAATATTTGGGTAATCAATAATTTTGTGTTAAAAGATCAAAAAAACCGTTTTTGTAAAATAAAACAAGTTTGGAGTGTTCGAGAAAAATAAAAAAAGGATTTTTGAGTTCTAATCAACATAGTGAATAACTTAGACTATGTAGTTACTCGGGTGTATTTATAAGAGGCTTTTTTATTGAGACCAACACTCAGGAGTGGTGACCCGTATTCATTCAGTGCATTGTATTGGAATACAGGAAATGTAGTTTATAGGAGAAAGGTTAGAGATTGATAGTGTATTGTTTTCTATGACCAGTGTATATACATATCTTCGTCACTTTTTTTCTGAATGGATTTTTAGTAATAATTCTCACTTTCTTTTTTCTTTTGTGAAAATATAATATCAGACAGACAATGCCAGACAAACAATCAGACACCCAGAGTCTCTGGTGGGAATCGAACCCACGGCATCGTCATTTGTAATACGATTAGGTGGGTCAACTTAATATTTTACCTCACAACTTTTTAGATAATTTATATACTCTCAGGGTTTTTGCCGAGATGTCTGACCTGTGGTTAGAACCGTGACCTCATAACTCATAAGACAACAGACTACGTACTAGATTACGGTGACTTCATTTTCTTTTATACAACATTATATTGAGTTGACAAGTGCATGACATTCCTTCAAACGAATAACGTTTTATTTCTACTGGAAATTTTACTGTCAAAGTTTTTTGAGTGCATTTTTATTTTTTAAGGAAGAAAAAAAAAATATTAAAAATGATTGCATAAATTGATTTATTTTTAACGTTTTCATTTTCCTATGTTAGAAAAACCATTACTTTTTTGAAATGTGCCGAACGTTTTAATTATATAATACTGGGGTTGTGTAATTCGAAGTGATACCAATTAAAAATACCGAAATTCTTTCATAAAACAAAGTATAATTTATAGGAACATTTCTCATTGTTCGTTATACAGTCGAGAACAAAGCATAAGTTTGATTTCTCATTTTGGTGGTAAGTTCAAGATTGGACATACAAGTTTACAAAAACTTTAAACAAAATATAATGCTACCATAACTATAGAAAACTTTACCGCTAATGCGGCACGTTCATGCATGATCATAACACTAAGCACACGTCACGACTTGTGAAAAGCCAGTGGTGTTGTCGAGCCGAAACGCTCCGGAACGTCGTTCTGGTACTTCCTTTTTGGACAGGAACGCGTTCCGGAACTAAAGATGATTTCTGATAACGAGAATTGGCTGACGTTTTGAAAAAAAAAAATTAAAGAGAATTGCTGATTTTTATATGACGAATTTTTATATGTATTTTTATAAACAAGGGTTTGAACCGAAACCGAACCGGAATAAAAACCCGAACGAACCGGCTTGTTTTTCCGAACCGTGAACCGGAACATTTTTTTCTGGTGAACCGGAACTCGACCCGAACCGAAACAAATACCTACCCAGGATCGGCCCTGTCTATATAATTATATATACGCGTTCCGGTAAAAAAAAAATTACCACAACACCACTGTGAAAAGCTACGTATAGGAACAAAACGTAAGTATTTTAAATTGGCCAGCTCAATACATTGATCTCAATCTAATTAACCCTGGACGGTTACTCTTCGTCGAATCGACGAAGCTCATTTACACTTTATCATATAACTCTTTTATGATTGACCAAATTTCGCTCTTTTTTTCAACAACGTTGTTTGATAATAAAAGCTTGCATTCAGTGGACGAAAGAAAAATTTTTTTTTGTTCGTCGATTCGACGAAGAGTAACCCTACTGTACAAAAATGGCCATCCAGGATTAAAAAAATGGGTGGCCCGGGTACGTTTACTCACTACAAGCTTTCGTAATCAATCAACATTGTTTGTAAAAAGAGCGAAATTTGGTCAAACATAAAAGAATTATATGATAAAGAGTAAATGAGCTTCGTCGATTCGACGAACAGTAACCAATTAGGGTGAAAGTGTTCGTCGATTCAACGAAGAGTAACCTTAATGTACAAAATAGAAGAGTAATAAAAAAGTAGATCCAACCAAGTTTAAAATTATTGATGTTGAAAAAAGAAAAAATGGAGCTGTGGTTATACAAAGTGAGAGCAATGAAGAACGAGAAAAAATTAGACAAGCGGTACAAAATGAAATGAATGAAAAATATGAAATTAAGGCACTGAATCAACCAGAATTGAAAATAAAAGTCATTGGCATGTCATTTAAGTTTTCGGAAGAAGAAATTATTGAGAAACTAAGAAAGCAAAATGAAATTTTGAAAAATAGTGTGCTAAGTGTAGTAAAAACTTATGAATATAAAAGAAACGGTCATGTATTTTATAATGCAATATTGAAAATAGATAATGAATCATATACCAAAATAATGAATGAAGAAAAAGTTAATATTGGATGGGAAAAATGCAGAATATTCGACGGCACTGATATTATACAGTGTTTTAAATGCAGAGGATATAATCACAAATCGGCAGAATGTAGAAATAAAGATATATGCTATAAATGTCACGGTGAACACAGATCGGATAAGTGCAATAAGGATATCATAAACAAATGTATAAATTGTATCCATATGAATAAAAGATTGAACTTGGAATTGGATGAAAACCATGCGACTTTAAGTAAAGAATGTCCAGTCTATATGAACAAATTGAATGCCAAAAAGAGAAGTGTAGGTCTAGTGGCATAACAACTATAGCAAATATATGGAATATACACGAACATACAGGGACTAATTAACAATTTTGATCAATTAGAGACAATAGCGGTGGATGAAAAACCTGAATTTATTATTCTTGCGGAAACCCATTTAACGTGTGAAATTGAAGAACGAGAAATAATGCTTGAAATTTATAATCATTACGCAACGTTATCAAACTCAAAAAGAACTGGAGGAGTGATAGTATATTTTGAAAAAAGGTGGGAGGTTAAAAAAATATCAGAGAAAATTATTGAATCAAAAATTTGGATAAGCGCCTACGAAGCAAGATACAAAAATTATGGATTTGCTGTAGCGGCAATATACAGATCGCCAAGCAGTGCAGAATCTGAATTTATCGTAAAATTTGAGGAAATTCTAGAAGAGATAACTGAAAGAAACTGTGATATAGTTATAGCAGGTGACATTAATATAGACTGGGGAAGAAATGGTTTTTATAAGGATAAGATACAATGTGTTATAAATGATTATGGACTTGAGCAAATAATGACAGAATTCACCAGGATAACAATAAATTCAAGGACAATAATTGATTACATAATTACTAATAATGAAAATATTACAGCCGGAATCAATAACACGAATAAAATATCAGATCATGAAGCAATCCAGATAATAATCAGAAGCAATGGCATGACCATAAAGGCTAGTAGAGAAACAAAGGAAATTGAATTATTTAAATACAATAAAACTCATTTCAATAGGAGAATATATGGAATAACAGCGATTGACAGAAATAATGACCTGAATAACAATGTTATATTTTTCGATAATTTTTTGGAAAGTGCAGTTAGAAGCATGACTTTTAAGAAATATATATTGGACACCAATTGTAATAGATGGTTTAATAATGAATTGAGAAGAATAAAAAGAAAAAAGATTAATATGTATCAAACAGCAATCTTGGAAAATAGCTACGTTGCGTGGACAAGATACAGGACCATTAGGAATTATTATAAAGTTCGAATTGAACATGAGAAAAAAAGTTTATAAATAACAGAATTAATAGAGCAAAAGATCAAAAGGACATGTGGAGAGAGATAAAGAATCTAATACTGAAAAGAGACCGAACTGCAATCAAATCTGTGATATTTAACCAACTAGAATGTAAGGAAAATTTACAAATAGCGGATAAATTTAATAAATTTTTTATTGAAAGTATTAGAGCCATAAGAGACACGATACCAAATGTGCAATATTTCAACTACATACCTGTGATAAGCTCTAGATTTAAGTTTCGTGAAATAACAATAGATGAATTAAGGATAGTATGTAAGGATTTGAACAACAAGCCAGACTTCAATAGAATATCGAGTAAGATTATACTTAATGGCTGGAACGTGATAGGAAGAACATTGTTGGACATAGTAAATAAATCATTAACAACGGGAAGCTTTCCAGACAATTGGAAAGAGTCAATGATAACTCCAATTCAAAAGATCGCAAAGACAAAACTATGTGAAGAATTTCGTCCAGTAAATACACTGAAAACATGCGAGAGAATAATTGAGAAAGTAATAAAAAGCCAATTAGAAAAGTACATGGAATCAAACGCCTTACTGCATAAATACCAATCTGGATTTAGAAAGATATTTTCATGTGAGACAGCTGTCAATTATATTATCAACAGATGGAAAAAATTCGAAAAAAATAAGAAAGTAATAGCAATCTTCTTGGATTTTAAAAGGGCGTTCGAAACGGTTGACAGAGGTATACTGCTACAGAAACTTTATAATTACGGCATTCAGGGGACTGAATTAAAGTGGTTTGAGTCATATCTGACAAATAGAAGACAAGTTACAAAGGTAAACAATGTTATATCGCCAACAGCAAATAATGAATATGGCGTGCCTCAAGGTTCAGTCTTAGGAGCTCTACTTTTTATTATATATATCAACGATATGCCAAACGTATTAAACGATTGTGAGATAATATTATATGCGGATGATGCACTTATATACATAGAAGCTGATACGGTAGAGCAATGTTATGATAGACTTAAGACAGATATTGATAATGTGAATACATGGCTGAAAATTAATAAACTAAAATTAAATGAAAGTAAAACTAAAATTATGGAAATAAAGACTAACAGCGATATAATTTTTGAAATTAATGACGAAGAACTTGAAAAAGCTAACCAAATTAAGTACCTAGGATTTATCATAGACAACAACCTAAACTTAAAGAGTCACATCGATTACATATGCAAAAAATTGGGGAAAAAAATTGGTTTTTTTAAGAGATTGAGAAAAAATACAACTGCGCTGACAGCAATAAATATTTACAACACGAGGATTAAGCCTCATTTTGAGTTTGGGTCGACAATTATGTACTCATGTTGCACAAATCAACAAATTGAAAGACTGCAGAGGCTTCAAAATAAGGCAATGCGTGTCATACTAAGATGCAATAGATACACGTCAATAGAATATATGCTTGAATCACTAAAATGGCTTAATGTTAAACAGCGTCTAAAACTAAATACCCTAAACTTTATTAAAAAAATAAAAAATGGAAATGTACCACAATATATAAAAGATCAAATAGCCTACGTCGGAGAAATGCAACCATACCATTTGAGAAATAATAACGATTTTCGTATTGAACGGTCAGAAACGGTGGCGATGCAGCGTTCGCTTTTCTATAAGGGATTGCAATTATATAACCAACTACCTGATTATGTGAAAAATGAACACAACAATAGCGGATTTAGGAAAAATGTTGTAATACTTGTTAAGAACAATGTAATATAGGGATCGTTATTTAAATTGCATAATATATGAGAATGTAAATACATTATGTAAATTTATAAAGTATTTTTTTTTTTTTGATACTAATAAAGAAATAATAATAATAATAAAATAATAATAACCGTCTAGGGTTAAGAACTTGTGCAGTGAAGTAGAAAAGATAGCGCAAAAATCCAAAAAATGCTGATGAATTGTAACAAAATGGCGAAATGTTTTGGAGGAATATTCCTCGATCCCTAGATCGATATGGAAATGTTGTTAGAAATATTGACAATATATGGCCAATCCAATACAAAATTTGTTTTAATATTTTTTCATTACAAAATTCTATATTGTCTATTTAACATCTGTATTAAAAACTGTTTATTGTTTTGACTTAAGAACTGAAAAATAAATGTTGTTATCATTTTTAAATTTAGACAATAAAACGATTAATTACATTCCGTACGAGAAAAGATTGAGAGAAGCTATCATATACAGTATTTACTCATGTCTAGTTTACATGATAAGTGAGTGCATACAATTATCCTGTAGAAGAGGGTTCGACAATATAACATATAACTAAAAAAAATTTATGTATAATAACACGATGCGACAGTGATAATACAACTGAGTAACTACACAGTCTGAGTTATTCACTAGGTTGAGCAGAATTTAAAAATACCTTTTTTAGTTTTCTCGAACCCTTCAAACTTGTTTCATTTTACAAAAACGTTTTTTTAATTTTTTCACACAAAATTATTGATTACCCAAATATGTTTGAACCTATTTTAAAAATCCAAAGTTTTTTGGAAAAGGGAGAGATTAGCTTTCAGATTAGCTTTATTCTATAAATTGTAAAATAATTTGTAGTTCATCTTCATTCATTTCTCTATGACGGTAATAAAATTAATATATTGTTACGTTTTTACCTTTTTAAAAACGTTTAAAATATGAGTTCGTTGATTGCAAACAAAATAAAAACAAATTTGTGTTTAGTTTCAATTTAGTTCTTTATTGTTAGCACTATTTTGTGTGTCAGTGTTCACAACTTGATGAATACAACAATAATTGCTTGTTCGCTATTCTCCTTTGCTTACAACGCAGACCTTTTCAACGGCGATCTTCAAACAACGACTGTTCTCTTCAAACGCAACGCGTCCTTACACAAGACTGACTGTATTCTTACTACTAGTCGTCTGCTTTGTCTTGCTGTTTTATAGGCCCATGGAAACAGTCTGACGAACATTCCTGAAGTAGAATGTTCGTGTTTTCGCCTTCTCGAGAACTCTCGTAGTTTCATTGTTATTTGCGTATTTTGCTTGCATTCTTTGTTGTTGCGTTCTCGCTTACTTGTCTATCCCCTTCTCTTTCATACTCATGATTTGTTGGTTTACTTATAACAAGTTCATTATATTTGTTTGTGTAGCTTTTGTTTATCGTTTTAATGTTAAGCGATGGTACACCGTTTCCATTATCGTAATAATATTTTTTTATCCGCGTATGTTTTCATTACTACAATATCGAAGTAACTAAGCCAATGCTTGTCAGAAATAATTGGAGCCCATCAAATAAAAAGTCATAAAATCAAAATTTTTTGATTTTCATCAAACCATACCTGATTTACACTCTTAATAATATTCATTTGTATAGCAATCCAGGGTAAAGTATACAAATACAAATAAAATTTTTAAAAGGTAAATCCTAAAATGCGGGAAGTGGCTTGCAGAGCAAATAAGCACTGACAACAAACACTTCATTTAAATCTTCTCATTCTCATTCAAACTTACTGTACTAGGGAGAAATATCATTACTAAAGGCAATATTAAAGTAGATTTCTTGTGTTTCATTTTACTTTACAATTTCTCGATATTTTTTTTGGTAATGGCTGCCATGTTATTTTCCCCATTTCACAAAGGCAAATAAGATTCTTTTGTCATTTAATTCTCTTAGAATTTCTATGCCAGTATTTTGTTTTATAAAATTCGCTCTTAAAATGTTGTTTTTGACATGCGCACTAGTTTATGGTAAATTATAAATCCCACTCTTACCTTTCATTATTTGATTACAATAATTTCGCCTCGACTTTAACTATAAAGGGCCTGATTATTTTTATTCGATACTTTTTTTTGTAGATTTTTTAGCCATGTGCACTTTGTTTCTTCATACTACGGATCCAACGTTTTACGATTTTTTTTTTTTATTTTGTTAGTACGTGTTATCGTACCAATACTTTATGCACGTAACTAAATACAATCCGTTGCATACTTTTTGATAACTCTTTATCCAATACGTTTAATGAAAATCTGGAAGTTAAGCAAGGAAGTATTTTGAGTACAATTTTATATGGCTTATATCTGAATAACCTTATGGTACAGATGCACTTCCTGACAGTGTTAAGGTTAAGGACTTTTCAGTAATATTACTAAAGTATTCTGATAATATTGTCATTACAGTACTCAGCGGATATAAACACCCTGAATATAATAATTGCACGCTTAGTAGCATTGAAACTTAGGTCATCCTGATTTTTGCTTAACAATGTATTTCGATATATTCATCCCACATTTAAGTATTCTTCGTTTATAAACCCGAATAATTCTACTTAACACTTTAAATTTTCTTTCCAAAATTGATCAAGTTATAGAGTTTCCTCGCTCGTGTGATTAAACATTTCTGGATTTCTTAAGCCAATATTCACCATTAACACCATACGACAGATCGATTGGAAAAAGTAGTAAAAAAAATTAGACGACGCATTACAATCCATAGATCCCATCCATCCTGTGGCGCCACAACGGGCCGATATGCGTGCTCAAGTGAGCTTTTGGTATAAAGCTACCACACTAACCTAACCTAACCCATCCAGAGGGTGTAACCAACTAAGGCAACGTAATTTCACAGAATGGATTCTTGACAGAAATCTTACAATCTCCCAATGTTCGCCTTTCGTAATTTCGTAAAAGCCTACCTATTCTACTTATCTGATTTGGTTCAGGTCTCGGGCGAGTCAACAATCTGATTCTCTACATAATTAATGCTACAATTGCATTTTTGACTATGTCCGTAAAGTCTCTATCCCCTTCACCAATTTCTTCGTAGTGATTCCGAAGTGACACGGGGTCCCATCATTTTAAAACTTTGCTCACCACATCGAGCTGTAGAAGATGATTAAAGCCTTCTCTGACCAGCTGGCTTGTCTTCGAATATGAAGCCATTGCTGTCAATGGGATCAACAGAATTCTATCAGCTTGAATAACTCGCCGCTATTTGCTCTCAGGTGCAGAGTTTCCCGCTTATAAGCATTGTCCTGCAAGCATTTTTGAAAATGCTTATATCCGTGAAAATTGCCGGAGTTTAATAGCTACTGCATTGGCTTATTAGACGTGCGGTCACGTTTCAACCCCTGGCTCAGATATTTCGAAGTAAATATGTAAAAAATATTTCTTAGACACCTTCCTCTCAGCAGGTTTCTAACAAAAACTCTGAAAGTAGATAAAATTGCCATGAAAAATTTCTCAAAAATTCGTTCAAAATGTGATTAATTCTTTATACACCTACAGCAGCTTACATAATTAGATTGTTCACATGACTAAATGTTGAGTTGTTATCTCCAAAAATGTGTTGTAGACGTTTGGTGAAACAGAATTGAAATCGTAAAATCATATTGATATCTTGACATAGACATAAATTAGTAATTAAATGAACAATTATGATTTGACGCTAAAGTGTCTTTTCAAAAGACCAAGAACTACGACTATTTCTGGATAGTATGATGTACGACTCAAATCATCGTTATTATAATTTCCCAACAAAAGTTTAGCTGCCTTCATCAATTCGAAGAAGTCCATATCTCTCTCAATTTTCCTTTTCGTTGATTTCTAAATAGCTGAAACCCCTCTGCAGAAAGTTCCGATTCCATCTGCTCCGTCAACCGCCTGGTCTATGCTTTAAATTCCCACATGAACTGTAATCCAGCAGAGGGTAGCACTATTTTCCTTACGTATCTGATTCAGCCTACTCAGATAGTCTTATAATCTCCGATTTAACCTCATAAGAGCCGAGTAATCGAATGGCAGCTTGACTGTCAGATAGTATTGCTCAGTTCCGTCTTTTGTACCTTTCAATGACAGATACCTACGAGTTGTTCCCATGTGCTCATGTCATTGTTGTAACAACACACGCTAGCCTCAGTATCTTGTCCAACTAGCTTCATTGTCCACTATTAGTGTGACCATCATGGTATACATTCAGTGCATATTGTTTGGGTTAAATTCCAAGAATTTTTCTGCAAACCATCTGCATATCGCTGGTGCAGGTCTAACCTCCGCAGAAATACTCGTTATATTAGCCAGATATTTTACCCCTAGTTTCTGTAGGGAGAAGTTGTATAAGCAGTGGGCAATAAAATAAAAAACGATTGGAAAGTTTGCCAAATTTATTTTTTTGTTGTAAAGTACAATTGTTTCGGTTAAAAATGGAATATTATTTTATTCATATGATCGGACCAATTTCCGTGCACTTTTTCGAGTGTATGGGGTCGTACCTCGGCAATGGCATCAAAAATGTTGGCCTTCAAATGGTCAATTGTCTCTGGTTTGTCAGCATAATACTATTCTTTAATGGCGTCCCACAGAAAATAGTCCAACATTGTCAAATAGCAGATTCTTGGCGGCCAATTGACATTACGGCCATCAAACGTTTGATACAATAAATCGGTTGTGGCATGAGATGTGTGGCAAGTTTCACCATCCTGTTGAAATCACACATCGTTCACATCAATACCGTAAGGAGCGGGTACTAAAAAATTGGTTATCATGGTGCGTTAGGTGTCTTTTCAAAGAAATATGGGCCAATGATGCATCCGCTACACAAGCCGCATCAAACAGTTACTCGTAATGTGTGCATTGGCTTCTATAAGACCACGTGTGGGTTTTCTGAACCCCAAATGCGGGAATTTTGAAAATGAACTTCAATTCTGAACTTCAAACTGACAATTTTTTTTTTTTGGCTAAACCGACATCATCGTGTAGTTTCTAGTTGGCCCATCTAGCGAAGAGAATACGAAGCTGGTGGCCATGCGGCTTAACTCTTGAACCTAGTAAGGTGCCATACCGACATCTTTTTGCAAAATTCGACGTAAACTGGTGAGTAAAATGTTCAATTCTTGAAGACGATAGCTAGTTGATATTGCACAAACGCGCTCTCGTCTTGGCGCATCAACGATAAAACCAGTTTCACGAACTTCAACAATGAACTTGAGTATACCGTACGCTGTTGGTCCTTCTTTGCAATTTCATTGTTTTGGTAATAAATTTCCAATAAATCCCAACTAGACAGAATATAATGGCATAAGTATTGCCAGATTCGAAATTTAAACCGATAGATGTTCCACCCGATATTTCATTTTAGGAAGATTTTTCTCTTTCTTGTTAAGAATACTATTGTGGTCTTGCATGGGTTTATCGTCTAACCTACAGACAGCATCATCGACTTGAAATCCAAAGGCCTTTGGAATGATGTCTTCGAGAGTCTCTTTAAATTTTCATTTAGCCATCAAGACTATTTCATTGCCATACCTTCGCTTGTCTACGCTCACTCCGGATTCTTCTTCTATAGTTTTTTTTTTACCGCTTTTCACTTTTAATATTTAATAGAACAACACTAATTGCTCATGCTCAATATCATACTAGTTGCACCTTTCATTTCACAGTTTTTCATGCTAATTGCCATACAAAACAATTCAAGTGGTTATGCACAGTGTTGCAGAATTAATTTTCAATAACAAAATATTCACAATCAACCCAATACTTTAAACTAATGTTGGTATTTAATATTCGTTTAATATTGTTGTCAGGAGAATTGTGGCACACAATTTGGTATTTATTGAATCATTCAACAATACCAGCATAATTTATTATTTTAATAGTACCATGGCACCTTAAATGAGCTTTGAGTTCGTATAACCATTGCAACCACATGCAATTATATTGTAATGAAAATATGGAAACCTAGGAGTAGTTTGTACTTTTGTTGAGGGGAATAGTTAACCTATTACACGGTGCGACAGTCCAAATACACTCAGCTAATGATTTGATTTGTGAGTTTTATTGAGTAGAACTTAAAAATATTTTTTTTATATTTTTCGAACCCTCCAAACTTGTTTTATTTGACAAAAACTGTATTTTTAATCTTTTCACACAAAATTATTGATTACACAAATATTTTTTAACTTATTTTCAAAGTCCAAAGTTTTTTGAAAAGGGGAGAGATGAGCCTTTAAAATGATATACATAAACATATGGTTTAAACTTACGTGTTATGAGAAGTCGCCGTAGTCTAGTAGGTAGTGTGTTGGCTTATTAGACAAAAGGCCCGAGTTCGAATCCCAGGTCAGACATCAAAACGAAAATATGAAAATATTTCTTTGACGACTTCCTCTCAGCAGATTTCTGGCAAAAACTCTGAGAGTAAATAAAATTGCCATGAAAAGTTTCTCAAAAACTGTCGTTCGGAGTCGACTTTAAACTGTAGGTCCCGCCACTCATGTATAAAAAATTAACGCACACAACATAAGTGGTGTGAGAAGCTAGGTCGTAATCCTGACTGAAGGGTGGAAATGACCAATTATGTATGTATGTATGTTATGAGTTTTGATCGGTTGAACTTGGAAAAAATTTTTTTTATTATTTTTTAAAGTTTAGCCGTTCTAAATTGCCAAATTTAATTAAAAAATATGAAATAAGGGGTGTCATTCTGAAAGCGCATTATATTGTGAAGAGATTGACACTTCGTTTGACGAAATCGGACAAAAATTACCGTAGTTCTTATATAAATAATATAACAGTAGTATTATATTTTCTATATATGTCACCTTATCAAGTGAACTTTCAGTTCAAAAATTTTCAAAATATTTTATGGATTATGATTGGTTAATATTTGCGTTTTTTGCAAATATTATTATTTCTCTTTGGGCAAACATTGGCCAACTTCTGGTGGTCGTTCAAACGTGAAATTGACACATTTTCCAATAAACAATCAAGATCCATCAAAAATTCTGAAAATTTTTAAACTAACAATTCATTTGAAAAAATATGTGTAATAAATATATAACTCGACTGTTCGACTCTTTAAATAATAACTACGGTAATTTTTATCCGATGTGATCAAACGAACTTTTAACCTCTTCACAAGAGAAGGCAATTTCAGAATTTCATCACTTATTCCATATTTTTTAATTAAAGTTTGCTACTATGAATGGACAAACTTAAAAAAATATGAAAAGAAATCGCATTTGCAAAGTTTACCGCATCAAACCTCATAGAATATTAAGTCGAATAATATATATATGTATACCGTTTTAAAGACCCATCTCTCCTCTTTCTAAAAATGTTTAAATTTGACATTGGTTTAGAAATGTTCAATAATTTTGTATGTAAAGCCCAAAAAAAAAAAAAAACAATTTTTGTCAAATAAAACAAGTTTGGAGGGTTCAAGAAAAAGAAAGATGATATATTTTTGAGTTCTAATCAACCAAACTGACAATCTACACTATGTCATTAGCTGGGTGTATTTCATTATTTTTTATTTTGTCGCATAGTGTTATTAGCAAAATTTCAAACATAAATTTATTAAAATCTACAAATCTAGTACAAAACGAAATAGCATAAAATGAAGATGAAACACTATTAAAATGTTTATAAAATCCATTGCATCAACCAACAGGGATTGATTAGGTCGTTAGGAATGGTTAACGGTTGTCCGGAATTAATATCAAAGTGGAAGCGTATTATACCATAAATTAATTCATTTCATATAATAGAAATAGAAATATCGCATTTACACGCAATCAAACAATATTAGTTGCTATTGACATTCATTGTCCTGTGACATGATTTTGACATTAAGGTAAACAAGTATTACAAGCGGAAATCAATTATTCAATTTATTTTCCTACCTATCAATTCAAATTGTTTATTAAAAACATTCAAAATTACGATTCTAAACTATAAATCTACCACGTGTACCGGTATGAAATGAAAGTGTTTTTTGCTGGCTCCACATTTTTTCCATTTTTATGGCAATATGTGGATTCCAAGCCAGTAAAGTGAACCAATTACATTCATTATAACCCTTCAGGTGTTCGCCGTAGTCTAGTAGGTAGTGTGTTTGCTTATTAGACGTAAAGCCCGGGTTCGTATCCCAGGTCAGGCATCAAAACGAAATATGAAAAAAGAAAAAAATATTTCCTGGGCGACTGCCTCTCAGCAGATTGCCATGAAGAGCTTCTCAAAAAATCTGTCGTTCGGGGTCGACTTTAAACTGTAGGTCCCGCCACTCACGTATAAAATTAACGCACACAACATGAGTGGTGTGACAAGCTAGGTCGAACTCCTGACTGAAGGATTGTAATACCAATTATGTATGTTATGTATGTATGTATAACCCTTCAGGTTTACGACCTAGCTTCTCTTCACTAATGTGGTGTGTTTTAACGACAAACTTTAGAGCAACTTTTCATGTCAATTTTATTTACTCTCAGAGTTTTTGCCAGAAATCTGCTGAGAGGAAAGCAGTGTAGAATTTTTTCTCATATTTCGTTTTGTTCGGGATGTCTAAACTGGGGTTTGAACGGGACTCACATCTAATAAGCCAACACATTACCTACTAGGCCACAACAACTTCAAAGTAAACCGATTTGCCAACCAATTTTCGACTTCCTCGTAGAAATCGATAAGCTGCGCAGCTAATGCGTCGCCCATCGTGTAACAGTTCCCAGCCTATCACTTTGTATACTTTGTATTTTGAATCAGGTTTGCTTTGTGGGTCATGTTGGCCCATGTCTTGTATCATCTTTCTGGTCTCACCAGTCATACAGCATTGTCTTCCTCTCGAATCGATCCAGTGATGATTCCGGTTGGTGCTGATCCCGGGTGTTTCGAAAGTGTTTAGCAGAAAAGGAATAAAACAGTAGAAAAAGATGGAGGAAAAAAATTTAATTTTAGAATTTATTGAAGTTTGTTGTTATCTGCCTACAGCTTATAGGAAAGAGTTAGAAAGGATTGGCAGACTAGGAAAAAATGGCGCCGGAGCAGATGAAGATATGGAATCTAAGTTGTATTATTTCTCCGGCATGGATTTCCTAAGGGACAATGACCAGGGATGTGCATCTCAATCACCTCTGGATGAAGGATACGAAATGGTAAGTGGATTTCCTTATCGTAATTTTTTTAGTGAAGTGACATAAAATATAGCAAATTTAAAAAAAATAATATTTGTTTCTTCGAAAATGCTCTTCCAAAAAATTTTCTTTCAATCTGTATATCTTTGTGAGTATATTTTACAAATAAATAATCATTCAATACAATTACTGTTTAAAATCATATTTCTTTTTATTTATATAATGGACGACATTTTAATAGTCGCAATAACAGATTTAATATTACTTTTATGTAGTTGGTTCACCTTGTTTTCAATTTATCAATATTTCCCAATATTCAGTAGTTGGTAGCTAGGAAATATTTTTGTATACATTGTTGTTGGAATTTCCTCTCGATATAATAATAATGGGACTTTTACTCAAAAAATACCAAATACCAAAATAATATTTGCTGAACAGATAACGTCATATCTGAATAACAATAATCTCTTGTCCCCATTCCAATCTGGTTTCCGCATTGCTCATAGTTGTACTACTGCGGTCTTGAAAGTAATTGATGACATGAGGCCCGAATATGACAAAGGAAACCTCTCTCTTATGTGTCTACTGGATTTTTCAAAGGCCTTTGACAGGGCTGATCATTTAATCTTATGTCGAAAACTGGGGCACTATTTTGGATTTACAAATACCGATTTATCTCTTATGGAAAACTACTTGTATGGGCGAGCCCAAAGGGTAATTATTGGAAATAGGCAGTCGGGGCTGAGGCGTATAACATCTGGTGTTCCACAGGGGTCCGTGTTAGGCACTGTTGCCAATTTAGCTATTTTCCCGTCAAATCTAGTGATTTTTAAATCCAATTTGCGGGGAAAAATATGATTTAGCTATTAGCTATAAATCTAGCGATTTTTATGTTGCTACATAGCAATACTCAAATAACGGTTTTTAAAGAAAAGAAAAACATAAACAAACAACGTGAGTTTTTTCTACTGTATTTTTGTGACAAGGGTTTAAGTGAATGAAAATTAAAGTATAAAATTAAGTCGTACGCTTTTAATAATATTGTCCAAAACTATAACAACTTAAGGAATGGGGCGTAAATATAACCAAAAATTTCGCCGTGAGTGGCTAAATCACGAAAAAAGCTATGTTTTAAGTAAATTTTCTTAAAAATCTTTTAAAATTTATTGTTGTGGCGATTTATCGCTAAATTTTTAAGTTTTTTTTTTTAAATTTAGCTATTTTTTAGTCGACTTTAGCGATATTTTATGGAAAAAAGTTGGCAACAGTGGTGTTAGGCCCCCTGCTATTTAGTATGTTCGTCAATGATTTATTTTCAGTATGCAGGTATACTAAGGTACATTCACACCAGTTGAAGTTAAGAGGAAACTTATAATTCAATTAATACTTCCACTGATTAATTATTTTGCAGAGGTTTGCAGTAAATTGGACTCTCTCTCACTACATAAGCTGCAAGTATCTTTTAATAATGCTACGCGGTATGTGTATGGTTTAACTAGGTTTAGCAGTGTATCATCCCGGAGGAAAATGATCTTGGGCTGTGACTTAATCAACTACCTTCAGATGCGATATATTATATTCTTACATAATCTTCTTTATCGTAAGAAACCACCCTATCTCTTTGAGAAGCTTGTATTTGATAGATCCACTAGATGTACAACTCTAATTATACCTAGATACACTTACATCAATACTAGCAGATTGTTTTTCGTCAACGCAATTAATTTGTGGAACTCCTTACCAATGACTATTAAAAACATTTCGAGAAAGAGCAGTTTTAAGAAGTCACTTTCTGACTATATGTCCTCAAATATTAAAAAAAAAAAAAACATTTATATTACTTTTATTTTTTTTTTAATTTTATTTTAGAAATTTTGTGTGAAATATAATTTTTATTTAATTTTTACAGTTACAAAATGCAGATTTTTTGTAAAAAAAACATGTGCGTTTTAGTGTTTGCATCATTGAGTATCAGTATTAGCCATAACGAGAATTCTTAGGCGCAATGGAGAGGTGAATGGAGAGGAGCAATCTTTAAAAAGAAGAAGGCTATTCAAAAAGGGAAATAGGTAGAAGAATTGGAAGTTCAGAGCATCTAGTTCGTACGTGTTTGCAAAAAAGTACAAAAAATAATAAATCAGCAAAAAGAAATAAGAGAAACACAAAACTAAGCAAACGCCAAATTGGTCAACTTAAACAAGAGGCCACTAAAAATAAGCTTTATTCTTCCCAAATTGTCCTGAAATCAGGTAAGTAGTAGGAAAACGTCGAGTTCAACAAATTTTATCATCTGACTGTAACATTAAATGGAAAAAATCGCGGAGATTGGAATTTGCCAAATATACCATGTCATGGACAGAGGAATGGAGTAACATTATTTTTTCCGACGAAAAAAAATTCAATTTGGATGGCCCGGATGGACATAGTCATTATTGGCATGATTTGCAAAAACCGAACGCACCCAGGATGACCAGAAACTTTGGCGGAGGTACTGTAATGGTATGGAGCCGTTACAGTTACTATGGGAAGCTTCAGTTGTGTTTCATTTCTACTAAAATGAACTCCGAAACCTACGTGGAAATGTTGGAAGATGTTTTAGTAAATTATCTAGAAGATAATTTGGATAAAGACATGACTTTTCAGCAGGATAACGCTAGCATCCACGTCTCGAAAGTCTCAAAAGCATTCTTTTCATCGGCTTCAATCTCAATTCTAGGCTGTCCTGCTGAAGTCCGATAGAAAATCTTTGGGGAATCATGTCAAGAGATGTTTATAGCAACGGAAAGCAATACAACACAATGAGTGAGCTAAAAACGGCAATTCTCCAGTCCTGGCTAAATATTGAGCCGTATATAATATTGAGTCGTATATTTGGTGTTATACAAAATAGAGGAGGGATTACTAAATATTATTCAGTTATTCAGGTATGTGATGAAAAACGATTAAGAAACAAAAACGATTTGAAACCGATAAAAGATGTGATGCATCTAGAAACATCGTTTTGTCTAATTGATTTCAAATTCCATTTTGTTTCAAGTAAAAACCAATAGTTTTGCTATGTGATGCAAAACGATTAAATCTGTTTGAAATTGCTTTTAAAACTAGATCATACCAAGAGTTTTTTTTCGTAATTTTTTATTTTCAAATTTAATTTTAAAACTTAAGAAATGTAAGTAGAATTTTTTTGCCTAATAAGCGTTCAAAAAAATATAAATTTTTATATGTATTTTAGGGGGACGCACAAAAATGCACGACAAGAAGACGCATTAATAGAATTTATACAAAATCACACGGATTTGGCTAGAGGATTCGCACGAGGATCTAAAATCGATGTGGAAAATTTGTGGAAGGATCTAGTTAAAGAGCTTAATAGTTTAGGTCCCCCAACTTAAATCATGCATTGGATGGAAAAAAGTAATTTAAAATAATTTTATTTAAATATATATCTAAACTTTATGTTTAAAGGTATGGACATGTTGGAAAGCTACTGTAAAAAAATTTCAAGTTGTAGTAACAGGTAGTGGTCCGTATAACCAAATTTATATGTATATCAAAAAAGGAGGAAAAAGTAGGCTAAATATGTGGATAGTATGCATTTGTTGAAGGCATTGCAAATGCAAAATCAGTGCGAGGTGAGAGCGCAGAAAGTACTTCGTCATCCTAGGATGATGATGATACTACCAGTTTAAGCAAGACGGACACCAGTGGAAAAAAGATGAGGGATGCACCTGAAGTTATAATTCTCCTGGTACGTCGAAAAGGTACAAAACGAGTGTTAAAAAATCGTCAGATAATATAAAGGACCACCTAAAATAATATATTAAAAGCGATACGAAGAGAGGAAAAGTGTTGGCCAGAATCATTGAAAAAGTTTTCAGAAATTTTAGAGAAAACTAATAAATAAACTAATAATAAAATAAATTTAATAGCAAGTCATAACAGACGTGTCTATAAATCCATAGAAAGTCTTACTAGCGAGCAATAGGGAAAAACCAACCGAAAAAAATAGATATAGAAATTAAACAAAAACAATTCGAATTAGAGCAATTAAAAGATGCTCTCAAATTAGTTATATATAAATTAAAGCTTTATTTTTGTAAGTTACTATTATTTTTACATTGAATGAATTTTTTTGTTGCTATTATTTTTACAGTAACATAAATGGCAATTGCTTTCTTTGTATGTTTTCCATCCTGTGTTCTTCATCCATCAACACTAAAGCTGCTGCTACAACAAACGCAATTATAACTTTTGTTTTTAGTTTAAGCACATTAAAAAAAAATAATTTGATAATGTAATTTTTATATTTTTGTAAATTTGTAGTAAACTAATGCAGAGTTGTATTTATTGTTGATACCGTTGTTGCATTTTTCAGAGAAATAATATGGGTTGAAACAAAAATTGGAATATGAAACCAATCAGTATTCATCGCATCTAAGTCGTTTTCATTATTGATTTGCTTTTTCAAAACGATCGTTTTTCATCACATACCTGATTAATTATTTTTTTACTCTAAATGGAATTAATAATTTTTATATTGTTTTAATTGCGTCTAATTTAAATTTCGCATACATTTTACTTTGCTTTCCTATTATATTTTAATTTATAATATAATTTATTATTTATTGTTTTTATAATTTAAACATATATATTAATTTAAGTTTGAAAAATGTTAATAATTTGTCAAAAAAATATAGTTTTTTTAATTTGAATAATTAAGAACACCTCACAATGCCTTACGGTTGGACTTCTGAAGCTTTATTGTTAACCACACACCATTGGGTTGAATACGCTGCATTCATGCGGATTATTGGCTCTTTCAAATACAAACAATTTAGCGTGAAGGCAGTGAGAGATAGCATGTTAACTACTCTCGCCAATCTCGAATATGATGTACCTTTTACTGCTGATAAACGATTTCCTGAAAATAAAATTTACATCGATTGTTCTCATTCTGTACCCTTGAAAATTTTGCAACAACTAACAAAGACTCTTGACTTCTCAGATCGTCAGACCGAAAAGGGCAGGGTGATAACAGATCAAGAAAAGAATAGATCCTATTCTAATTTTGAGGATGCTAAAGTAGCATTCTATACTGCCGTTGATCAATTAATTGATCTTATAGGTCCGTTCCCCATTGAAGCCGCTCACGTTTACGGATTTTATACTCGTACATCTTTCGAAACTGAGAAAGACTTAGTTTGGGCTTAAAATTTTCTTTTCCATAATGCGACGTTGCCATCGCAAAATTTATAATTTTCTTTACTAAATTTCTCTTACCTTATATAAATTTAATTAATTTAATGGCAAAAAAAAAAATACACGGAAATGTTAAATGCGACTATTTTAATTTCGCACACTGTATGTTGTTTAATTTGTTGCTTACAAATTATTTTTCCCAAGAGTTCACCTTCATTATTAAAGTTGTTAAAAAATTGGTCCCTAATTAATTTAGCTGTGCTTATAAAATTTCGGCAGTGAGTGCTTTGCAATGATGCAGAAGGGCAATCTTCTCTCCATAAACCTTCTGTAATCGCCAGTGTAGTCGCGCTCCCCATTTTTTGCTGTGTCTGTTTCTGTGTGATTCCTCTGTCTTAACTGACAACTACACGTCCTCTAACCTAACCTAACCTTCTGTAATACTTCCATTTATTAAGTTCTCGATATCAACTGCGCCTACAGAAATGTATTCATTGGACTTCTTTCTTTTTAAGAAATTGTACAAATGGCAACAAGTTAATCTAATCTTTTGAACTTTTTCGTGAGAAAACTCAATTACATACATAATTGGTCATTGCAACCCTTCAGTCAGGATTATTGACCTAGTTTCTCACACCACTTATGTTGTGTGTGTTAATTTTATACATAAGTGGCGGGACCTACAGTTTTAAAGTCGACTCCGAACGACAGATCTTTTGAGAAACTTTTCATGGCAATTTTATTTACTCTCAGAGTTTTTGCCAGAAATCTGCTGAGAGGAAATCGCCGAAGAAATACTTTTTGTATTTTTTTGATGTCTGGCCTGGGATTCGAACTCGGGCCTTTCGTCTAATAAGCCAACACACTACCTACTAGACCACGGCGAAAACTCAATTGCTGCTTGTAAAACTCTAAATCGAGAAACTAATATACCAAAGGCATTTTCAACAATTCGTTGGGCACGGCTTAAGCGATAATTGAAAATACGTTGTTCCTCGGTGAGCCCTATTTGGGAGTACGGTTTCATTAAATTGTTAGTTAGTTGAAATGCAGCATCTCCAACAAAACAAAAGTCATTTACTTATCGCTTGATGGCAATGGGCATGGCTTTGGTAAATTTAGTTCATCTTCAGATTATGCCTTTCCAAATCTTGTATTGCTTAATAAACCACCATCAGACACTCTTCCGTTTGTGGCAACATCGATCATAATGAATTCATAGTTTGCACCCATTATTGCTCTTAGATCAATGTTAAGGACTTTTTATAGTTATAATAGAACGACCCAGAGTTCGGTGCTTTTTTACTGCAATGTGCTTTCCATCGATAGCACCTAACCAGTTAAGAAAATTCCAACGGAGATGAAATTCTGTAGCGTGTTATTTCCACTTATCTTTATTATTATTATTTTTTTTTTTTTTTCATTTAGTTATAGTCAACGAAATATAATTTGCTTTTTTTCAGAATTACCAAGAGCCCAGGAAACGTAAAAAGTCTGATGCGGCTGATGAGCTGATAAATTTGGCAGCAAAACGCCTCCAACAGCAGCCGGACGCGGAATCAATGAAATACTTTTAGAGGGACAAATGGGAATTTTGCATAGGAACTGTATGCAGCTAACCATTTTATGTCAGACTCCAAACAGCGAATATGTATAGCTTTCCGCCGACGCTATCGACAATAACCTACCCAAACACATTTAGTCCACAACCGACCCAAGTACCACTACCATTAATGACCCCACAAATAAATTATTTAGAGCCAGAAAGCACAATAAAAGAATATTTCGCGTTTTTTCAGTAAATAATAGTTTATTTTAATTTTTTTTATTCATATAAGACTGAATTTTGTGATACTCTTTATTGATTAAGATTAAATTTTGTGATATTTTTAATTTGTTTTTAAGATATTTTTTATTTAGTTTTGTTTTTATTTACAAATTTTATGATATAAATATATTTTATTTTAATGAACTTTGTTTTTTTAAATATTATCATTTTGTTTTGAATTTCTTTTGCAGGACCTAAATATTACTAGTTTACTAAGTAGAACGCAATTCTGTAATTTGTGTTTTACTGTTTTTAATTCAGTACTTTTGAATTTTTTTCAGTACTTTTTTATTTCAAAAATACTGCAGTACCCCCGCAACGCTTTCAGTACTTTTTTTATTATTATTATTACATATTTTATGTCGTGCGCTTTTCAGGTATTAATTCATTAGCAACATGTTCCACGTAATGCTAAAAGTAGAATTAGGCTTTAGCCCTGGTTAGCCAAACGTTCACGAAATGTACATTCGCTTTTAGAAGACGAAAAGCAATGAAAACGCTTGCAGAACCGTAATGTAATTTCGGTAAGCATTTGCATTGCTTTTCATATGCTAAAAAACGAACGTATGTTAAATTACATTCCATCGACGTTTGACTAAACTAAACGTTTTTTTTACGTGCCGAATCAGCTGTTTTTTTGTCTTGTATGTGAGGAACACGAATAAGTCGTTAGTTTTTCTGTTCCCTGCCGTATGTGTATTGTATATAAATAAATAAACACTCTAGTAGGTAGTGTGCGGGCTACTAGCCCTGAGCCTACGGTTCAAGCCCCATGCCAGACATCTCCATCAAAACGGCGACTTCCATCTGCCAAAATCGTTGCGAATAAATAAAATTTCTCAAAATGTCCCGCCACTTATATATAAAATTAACACACACAAAATAAGTGGTGTGAGAAGTTAGATCATATTCCTGATTGAAGGATTATAACTCTTACTCTTTCATTTATAGCTCAGTACCATTTGAAAATTTCAGTTTTGCAACACTGGGTGATACCTTAAAAATACTCATACCCCTATTCCCATTTAGTGAACAGCAGTTTAGAGGTTGCTGGTGAAAAGTAAAAAAATTTTCTTCAGTTTCATCAATAGCATTGCATTGTCAACTAGTACCGAAACTGTACTCACTGCGATCAAGCAGTACTAGTAAAGACACTTCCCTAAGAGCTGTCTATCATATCACAGGTTTCCTTGCTTGTACATAATATTTTCCATAACTTCAGATAGATAGGACAGAATCGCTATTTTTCATTCTAGTTTCACTAAACGTTTGTAAAAGTTTAAAATTCTAAAATCTTCTTCATATCTTTTGGTCTCTCGCCGCTTTTCCTCTTCTCTGGCATTTAGCATTGAAGCGTAGAATTTCGCAAAATCGTTTTTATCCACATCGGGTGATATTGTGGAACATGTTCAGATTATTAATGGTTTCCAGTTCAAGCTCTTTAATCCAGTTTTTACAGTCAATGTACGTCAGTGATAACTTTCTTCTATTTTTAGAAGCTTGTGCGCAAATTAGGAAGTCTATGACACTATTATTATTAAATTTATTATTATTTTAATTTCTTTAAAATTGTATCGCTTTAAGTAATTGCCATGTTTTTCACAATTAGTGAAAGGAGTGGAATCGTAATAGGTGGTGGGTACACTTTAGTTGTCCCCATGCTATGCTTTAAATTTCTGACTAAAATGAATTGTAATAGGAATGAAATTAAATAATATGACCACTAATGTGACCAACACGAAAATTTTAAAGTAGGACCAACGAAAGAAATGAGTCGAAAATTATGGATTGTAGAAAAAGTTCGACAATATGCTCGACGTATCCCCTACAATCTGCTGTGTGATTACCGACGTATTTTTGGAACAATGTTTTTTGTGAATTGTTTTGCCATAAAACCTATTATTATTATTGGTCTTAGTTCCAGCATTGAAAGACTACATCTGGATTTATTTTAGATTATTTTCCATTTCCATTTTATTGGATTTCCACTTTTGGCAGGTTCGAATTTAACACTAAACGAGATTACAACGTATAACGTTGGTCATAATGTTTTGTTTGAGTTTTTGCAATATCTGAGAAGCCTTTATAGCCACCTTTGACAATTTGATGATTCGGATATGATATATTTGACTGAAAAGAAAATACAAACATGCTTTTCTGTGTTTTGACTATGTAGATTCTATGTAGGAATAGAAACCCGAATTACAGCAGATTGACCAAAATAATGTATTTAAGCCAGGTGCAGTTACTATTGCTGCATACATTGAAGCATAACTTTATTGCAAAGATAGATAACACGACCTGTGTGACAACTGAGAAGAATGGTCTTCGATATTTATGTATAAGGTGGTTTTGCATCTGACCGAAGGATAGAAATATTTTTTTTTTTTAATATTTATTTATTAGTATTAAAAATACTTTAGCTTTAAATCATTTTTCTCCTGTATACACTAAATATTAAAATTAACAAAGTTAGCATATTTCCTATAAGAATACAATATAATTTCTTTAATTTTTCATATTACATATTAGGTTTTTTGGCATTTTTTATGCATTCCCGAGAAAGTCTGCACAAGAGTTGGATTCGCTGCTTTTGAGGGCAACGAAAGCGAACGAAAGCGTTTTTGGGACAGACGTTTAATTATAAACATGTCGATAGTTTTATTTTTTAATTCCTTTTTCTTGATTTAAACCTATAAACCTGAATTCTAAAAACATGTATACAAGATTTATAATAACGGAAATCTCTAATAATAATAATAATATTATTAGGTAAATAGTTAAATAATTGAAAACCATTATAGGAAACTGATCTCAGTGTTAGCGTTCACGTAAACCTCTGTATTCAGAAATCATTAGCAAGTCCAGTTCACATAATCAGATGTTCTGGGACCTCATTTAGTTTCGTTTTGTTTATAAGTTTTATAGTGTTAAGTACTAATCATTGTTTTAAATTCACATATTTCAGATTGTTCAGTAATTGGTTTTTATATGTATGCCCATCAAATTTTAGAATTATTCTTATTGATTTGTTTTTTTTTTTGATTTTTGCATTCTTGCCAATTGATTTATATTACCAATTGACATGTATATAAACTTATTGACACAAATTTAAAATTAATTACTGTACCAGAAGTATTTATCGCAGTAGGTTCTAATATTTTACTTCTTATTCAGACAAAAATTTTTTCATAAAATTTGCAAAACTGAATGAATGAAGTTCACTTAGGATTTTATGGCCGTTTAATATTTTTTTTTGTTGTGTGTTGTTTTTGCTCTCTCAAAGAGTAACTGCTAAAAGTTGTATAAAATTTCCCTTATTTTGCATTAAAGTTTTAATCTACTTTGGAACAATCTAGAGAAATGTAACAGCAAATATCCTTTTAGAAAAAATATCTTGTTTGAAAAACCCGCAGGCAATCGATAAAATTTTCTTTAAATTTTGTAGAATTCAGTCATATGGATGTGTATGACTAAGAATAGGTATTCTGTTCCTCAATAGAGCGATTGTTTAAAAATCAGTTGACGCATTAACTAAAATTTATTCACGTTGAGATATAAAAGAATTTGGTGGTGTTTTTTTCTACTAATTGTTTGGCAATATCTTTTGCATTTCCTGTTGTTAGTCCAGTAAAGAGTACACAATACATAGTGTGCATATCACATATCCAAGGTTGTTCTATTTTGCAAATGTATAATTGACACATTTTGTGATTAACAATCAAGATCCATCAAAAATTCTGAAAATTTTTGAACTAAAAGTTCATTTGATGAGTTGACATATATAAAAAATATAACACGACTGTTATACTATTTAAATTATAACTACGGTAATTTTTATACAATTTTATAAAATGATGACTCAATCTCTTCACAAGAGAACAGACTTTAAGAATATTATCACTTATCCTATATTTTATTATTAAAGTTTGCTACTATGAATGGACAAACTTAAAAATTTATGAAAAAAATTCGAATTTTCCAAGTTTACCTCATCAAATCTCATAGCATATTAAGTCGAATAACAGATATACATATGTATCCCCTTTCCAACAAGATTTAAATTTTGGAAATCGGAACAGAAATGTTTGAGTAATCCAGAAATTTGTGCGTAAAGTAACAAAAAACAGTTTTTGTCAAATAAAACAAGTTTGGTGGGTTTGAGATATATAAAAAAAGGTATTTTTGAGTTCTACTCAACTAACTGAACAATGTGGATTACGTAGTTACTCGGGTGTATTTTCACTGTCGCACCGTGTAATATTATATAATAATTTTATCGCAAATTCGTAACAGTTTATTCTCTTATAATAAATGTCTTCTAAAAATAGTTTTCATAAATATGTTTATCGACCTCAAAATCGCTTGTTTAGCTTCATTATGTTCAGTAGACGTTTTTATTTCTCCAGTATCAGCACCATTTTCCGTTGTTACAATTTTAATTGTCTTATCTTGCTTCACTTCACAGCTACCCGAACTCGTCTTCAAGTTTTGCCAACTTGTTGCTTCCTCATCTTCCTGCACTTCACAGTTACCAAAACTCGTCTGCACAATTTTGTAGGCCATAAGTTCCGCCAAACTATTAATACGTTGTTATGCTGCAGAAGGATTATCACTGTTACATCCTTTTTGTTTTTAAACTGGAAAAATATTTTCATCAACAGAATCCTTTCCATTGAAGTATTCAAGAAATTTTTGTAAATATCATTCACATCTATATCTGTATAGATCACTAACAGTCACTATTGTATTGAACTGCAGATGGCTAACAATTATCAGCATAGAGTGAACCGTTCTGAAGACGATTAAAAATTTTATCAACTTTATCTCTAAATTTTGTCGTTGACAATGTCAACTCTATTGGTCTTGTCTAAAATGCTGAGATTTCGACCATTGTTCTATTAGTAGTGGCTACTGTATCACTGAATAGTAAATTGCAATTCCGAAACCGTGGGTTCGATTCCAGTGACTCTGAGTATTTGTGATTGTCTTATGGTTTATATGACATTATATATGATTAACTGCAATAGCCAAAAGAATGTGAAAATTATTACAAAGTTATTCTCGAGAAAAAAGGATGACACTGCTCATTAAAAAAAAAAAAATTTTGTCGCACACAACCTGTATTCCAACACAATGCTCATCATAAATAGGAGTCATCTCCAGTGTGCTGATCTCAAAAAAAAAATTGTATTCGAATTTTTTCAAAGGAATTGGTAAAAATTTGTTGCCGTGCCAATTTTGATAAAATTTTTGTTTGCACTTATCTTCATCTCGTATAGTTCTTTGATAACTTGGAAACTGTCGTTTAAATCAGATGTTTTTAGGTCCCATTCATTCATCCATTTCGTAAAGACTTCACCAAATGTGTAAAATCATACATCGTTATTTATTAATTTCAAAAAAAGGTTCTCCAAAGATATCCCAAAATTAAAGCATCATTTACTGTTTATTGAGCCCTGATCATACACGAGGTCACAAATTTTCATTCCATTGTTTTAAAAATTCGTTCTTTTCTGATAGAGTATCACTGTTTATTGAGCCCTGATCATACTCGAGGTCACAAATTTTCGTTCCATTATTCTAAGAATTCGTCCTTTTCTGATAGAGTATCAGCGGTTGCCATTATGGGAAGTACAATACTGCAACTTGAAAAAAAGTCTTGAAAAGTTATCCCAAAATTAAAGAATCATTTACTGTTTATTGAGCCCTGATCATACACGAGGTCACAAATTTTCATTCCATTGTTCTAAGAATTCGTCCTTTTCTGATAGAGTATCTATCAGCGGTTGCCATTATGGGAAGTACAATACTGCAACTTGAAAAAAGTCTTGAAAAGTTATCCCAAAATTAAAGAATCATTTACTGTTTATTGAGCCCTGATCATACAACAGGTCACAAATTTTCATTCCATTGTTTTAAAAATTCGTTCTTTTCTGATAGAGTATCACTGTTTATTGAGCCCTGATCATTCACGAGGGCACAAATTTTTATTCCAGTGATTTAAAAATTCGTTCTTTTCTGATGGAATATCAGCGGTTGCCATTATGGAAAGTAAAATATTGCAATTTGAAAAGAAGTCTTGAAAAGATAATTCAATATTAAAGAATCATTTACTGTGTATTGAGCCCTGATCATACACGAGGGCACAAATTTTTATTCCAGTGATTTAAAAATTCCTCCTTTTCTGATGGAGTATCAGCGGTTGCAGTTATGGGAAGTACAATATTGCAATTTGAAAATAAAGTCTTGAGCATAAAAGCATATGTAGTGTTATCAAATCCATTAATTAAGTACATATCTTAATTTTTCATCACTATCACCATATGCTTCACATCTCTTTCGTTTATATTTTAAATTTTTTCCTTATGGCCTCAAACACGATATTTTTAAAGCCCTTTTGAAGAAATTTAATTGGTGCCCACCTATTTAACACTGATGCATAAGGTCGCTGTAGTCTAGTAAATAGTGTGTTGGCTTATTACACTCTCCAACAAAACAGAATATGAAAAAACATGTCTTTGGCGAATTCCTCTCAGCAGATTTCTGGCAAGAATTCTTAGAGTAAATCAAATTGTCATGAACGGCTTCTCAAAAATCTATCGTTCAGTGTCGACTTTAAACTGCAGGTCCCGCCACTGAATGAAATTAATACACACAACATAAATGGTGTGAGAAGCTAATCCTGACTGAAGGGTTTTAAAAATCAATTAAATAACTAAGTATGCATGGGGCAAACTTAGGTTCAATGTATGTCTTATTTCTTTATATTTCTCTTTCTTGTCTGACATTCCATTTATTGTAAATTTTTTTGTAACACCGAATTGCCCAACTGTATCACTTCACTGTCTAACAATGACAGTTTACTGTAGTGCTGATCAATCCTACCTATTCTCATTATGTGTACAAGAACTGCCATAACTTTTATCAAACAAATAATTTGTTTACAAAAATAAAAACAAGAATTTTATAAAAGTGAGTACGACAGTGGCGTAGCATTGTCTAATCTTATACGACTTCTTCTCAACAGATTTCTGACAAAAACTCTGAGTGTAATTAAAATTTCCATGAATTGTTTCTCAATAATCTGTCGTTCTGAGTCGTCTTTAAACTGTACGTTCCGCGAGTCATGTATAAAATTGTCACACACAACGTAAGTGGTGTGAGAAGCTAAGTCGTATTAGCGGGAGAGGTATGGATTCGGTTCCCAAAAGAGATTGTGGTCTGTTATATTACGCCCAGCACAAGATCGGAGTTACTCAGCTCGTATCTAATTAAATATAAATTGTAATTATTAATAAATAAAGATCTATAAAAATTATTTATAATGAATTTAATGTACATACATATATTTATTTGGCTTCTCAATACAGCCAGTTTTGTTAAATAATTTATTGCTTCGGGATTTATATTTTTATTTTTTTATATATATTTTTTAAATATCTGGTTTGAAATATTTTTTGCAATATTCATAGTTTTTGGAAGCGTCTGATTTGGTGTTAATGTTATTACCAGAGGACTTGATTGAATTCCTTTATGCAGCATAATGAATTTAAAAACGATGTAAAGTGAATTTTTGACTTTACAATACCAAAATTACAAACAAAAATTGTAATATATTTGGGTCGTTTTACTACACTAGCAAATGACGTGGAAAATGTCTTAAATAATATTGTTACGCTTTTACCTTTTTAAAAACATTTAAAATATAATTTCGTTGATTGCAAACAAAATAAAAACAAATATGTGTTTGTTTTCAATTAAATTGTTTATAGCTCGTACAATTATTTCTGTGTACTACTGTGTCCAACTTGATGTATACAACAATAATTTACTTGTTCGTTATTCTTCTTTGCTTACACCCTTTGCGTAAACAACAACACTTGTTCGTTAGATCCGTATAGCAGCGATCTTCAAACCACCACTGTTCTCTTCACACGCAATGCGTCTTCACACAAGACTGACTGAATTCTTACTACTCGCCGTCTGCTTTGTCTTGCCATTTTACAGGCCAACGTAAACAGTCTGACGAACATTCTTGAGTATGTTTCCCAATACTTACGCTTTTTTTTAAATATTCTGAGCAACAAATATTAACGTTCTCTCTGTGTAGTGTCATATAAGCACAAAGAATACCCAACAGGCAATTTTTGTTGCTAATTAGATGTATAGTTATAGTTAGATGTATAGTTAAAATTTGATATAAATATTTTTTAAATAAAAATTTTTTTTTCGAACGTCCCCGGCCTCACACTAACCCACCCTCACGCGACCGCGGAGGCCCATCCCCATTACGTAGGGACACGTACACACTACAGTCCGGACTGTAGCGGGTAAGGGAAAAGTAATGGCAACGAGAACATAAAACAGCTACAGAACTTAATTATTATTTATTATTATTATTTATTAATAAAATCATTGCCCAAATCCTGTACAACAAGATGAAAATCTTATATTTAAAGTACAGGAACGTAATATGTAAATAATAATTAACTTAATATAGTAAATGAATAACTGAATAATTACAAGTAGCAATAAGAGGAATAAAAACAAAATAGAAAAAGGGAAAAAAAGAAATAACAAATTTGCAAATATATTGTTACGTTTTTACCTTTTTAAAAACGTTTAGAATATGAGTTCGTTAATTGCAAACCAAGTAAAAACAAATATGTGTTTAGTTTCAATAAAAACTCTCTCTTTCTTTATTGTTCACACTTTTTATGCCACTCACTGTTCACACTTAACCGATACAACATTAATTGCTTGCTATTAATCACACACAACTATTACTCGCAACCGATATCTTCCAACACGACTATTTATTGTTCACACGCAACTTCACTCAAGACTGACTCAATTACAACTGACTCGTTGCCTGCCTTGTCTTGCCCTTTTATATGCGAACCTCTTCAGTCTGATGATGGTTCTCGAAGTGGAAGGTTCGCGTTCTCGCTTTCTCGAAAATTCTTTTGCGACTACATTGTTTATTGTTGCTGGTTTATTTAGAAGATGTATTTGTTAATGTGTATTGTGTACACATTGCTTCTTGTTGTGTTCGCTTATGTTGCGTTTGGGTTATCGATCTCTCTCATACACATACTGATGTTATTGTTGCTTTATGTATGGTTCGGTGCACATATGTGTTAGTGTGTATTGTGTACGCATTGCCTCATGGTCTTTGTATGTATTTGTAGCTTTTGTTTATCGTTAATGTTAAACGATATTAGGTCGTTTCGATATGCGTAACACGGCCGCCCACTTAAGCCTGTTCGTCCCGAATAGGCTCATTATCTCTTCTCCCATATTTTGCCAGTCGCTCTATGTGTACGACCTTCATTTTTGTTCGGGGGCTGTTAGCTTTCTGTATCCTGTACACGACATCGTTTAACCGTTTAATTATTTTGTACGGTCCATCCCAGCTGGTTTGTAGCTTGGGAGATAGTCCCTTCTTCCGCTTTGGGTTGTAAAGTAGAACCAGTTGTCCCTCATGGAAGCCCTCCGTGTTTGCTGCACGATCATACCTGGCTTTCATTCTATCGCTGACCATTTTTATTCGGGTGCGCACAAATTGATGAAGTTCATTTAGGCTTTCTTCTTTTCCAGTGGCATCCCTCTCTGTGGTGGGCTTAACTCCAAACTCCAAGTCACCGGGCAGTTTTATTTCAGTTCCAAAAATTACCTTGGCGGGCGATCTAGATGTTGAATCATGGACTGCAGATCGGTACGCCAGTAGAAACCTCGGAATGTGTTCGTCCCAGTCCTTCTGTTGCTCGCTCACTACTTTCCGCAAGTACTCTTCCAGGGTTCGATTAAACCGTTCTACCATTCCGTCAGACTGTGGGTGAAGCGGCGTCGTTCGAGTCTTCTTAATACCGTATACTTCACACATTTCCTTGAATACAGCTGACTCGAAATTTCTTCCTTGATCGGAATGTAGCTCCATTGGAACCCCGTAGCGGCATACCCAGTTGTTCACAAAAACGCTTACTATTGTGCTCGCCTCTTGATTGGGTATGGCATACACTTCCGGCCATTTGCTGAAATAGTCCATCACCACGAGAACATATCGGTTTCCGGCATTGCTGACTGGAAAAGGGCCTGCTACGTCCATCGCTATCCGCTCGAAAGGTGCGCCTGAGTTATACTGTTGCATCTGACCTCGACTTCTTCTTACTGGACCTTTAGCTGCAATGCACTGGGTACAGTTTGCTATCCAGTCCGCCACTGCTTGCTGACATCCAACCCAATAAAAGCGTTGTTTTAGCTTTTCCAGCGTCTTTGTCACTCCAAGATGTCCTCCTCTGGCTCCATTATGGAACTCCTTTAACACATCTTTCATTTTGGAGGAAGGCACTACCAATAAGTTGGATGAGGTCTTGCCATCAGCGCTTTCCCAAAGTCGATATAGGCACCCATTTATGATCTTTAAGCTGTCCCATAGTGCCCAATATGATTTTGTAAGAGGACCTTCTGCGGATATCTCATTTCTTGTTGGTCGTTTATCCTCCTCTTTCGCTGCTATTATCTTCGCCAATATTGGGTCACTCCTTTGTGCTTGGGACCAGTCTTCGTTGTCTTCAATCCGCGTTAGCCGGATATCGACGATGGATTCCTTTTTCTCAGCTTTCACGCAATGTTTACACTCCAAATTACAAGGTCGGCGTGAGAGAGCATCAGCATTACCATGTTTTATGCCTCTTCGGTGTTCAATGCTGAAGTCGTAAGTCTGGAGGCGCTCAATCCAACGTGCTAACTGTCCTTCAGGGTTCTTAAATTGCAGCAGCCATCTCAGTGCGGAATGGTCAGTCCTTAGCAGGAAATGTTGGCCATACAGGTACTTGTGATAATGTTTTATGCACTCCAGCACTGCAAGTAGTTCACGTCGGGTCACACAATAATTCCGTTCCGGCTTCGACAGTGTGCGACTATAGTAGCCTACTACTTTCTCCGTCCCATTGATCACTTGGGAAAGTACACCACCAATACCATATCCGCTAGCATCACTGTCCAAAATGAATTTTTCTCCGGGGACTGGATACGCCAAAACTGGTGCAGCACACAATAGATCTTTTAATGTCTGTAACGCCTTTTCTTGTGACTCACCCCATTGAAATGCTTTCGATTTCTTGGTGAGTTCATGCAAGCTTGTAGCCACGCTAGCAAAGTTAGGCACAAAGCGTCTGTAGTATGTGCATAGTCCCTTGAGTACACGTTCCATAAGCCGCTCGAATGTGGCCGGAGCATTACAGAGTCCAAATGGCATAACTTTAAACTGCCATAAGCCGCCGTTCGCACTGAATGCAGTTTTCTCTTTGTCCTTGTCTGCAATCTCCACCTGCCAATATCCGCTTTGAAGATCCAATGTGGAAAACCACTTCGTTCCAGCTAGCGTGTCGAGTGTGTCGTCAATTCTCGGTAGCGGGTAACTGTCCTTTTTGGTGACATCATTCAGCTTCCTGTAGTCTACGCAGAATCTTGTACTGCCATCTTTCTTCTTTACTAAGACTACAGGTGAGCTCCACGGACCCGATGATGGTTCGATTACACCGCTCCTTCTCATTTCGTCGACTAGCTCTTTAACCTCATTACGCTTCGCCAGCGGTATGCTTCTGGGTGCCTGTTTTATTGGTCTCGCTTCGCCCGTATCAATTTCATGCTTGACCATAGCTGTTCTTCCTTGTCTTCTATTGTTCGTGGCGAAAGCGAAAGCATACCTCTTTAGCAGCTTTTTGGCTTTATTTCTCTCTGGAGCTGCTAAGCCTGCTACCCATTTTTCCACATTTTCACCAAACTCCTTTTGATCCTTGGCTGACATTTCGGCAGCTTGCGGCGATTGTTCGCTGTTTATTATCGCCTCTACTGGAACACATTGACCGACTTCTGAGTTTTTACAGATGACTTTTTCGTTGCCTGATAGATTTAGCACTCTCACCGGGACTATTCTCTGTTCTGTGGATTTGACGAGGGCCTTTGCTGATATTAAATCAGTCTGTATTTCTGCTGGTTCCACAACCCACAAGCGGTTCTCCTCACAATCTCCCTCCAAACGAGCCCATAACAGTGATTCACTTTGAGCTGGTAGTTTTTGTTGTTCGACAGCAACTATCCTTCTGGCGTGCACTTGATGCTTGTATCCGACGTCAAGAGGTATCTCCACATTTCGCCAACCCATTATCTGTTGCCCCATATTCAAATTGATACCATGAGCTATCATAAAGTCGGCACCAATTATAACCTCGTCGACAATATCGGCAACAATAAAGACGTGGCTTACGCTGATGTTGGCTATCGTCACCTTCGCCTCTGTTTTTCCGTGGACGGTGGCAGACTCTCCAGTAGCTGTCCGAAGTCTTACATTTCTAAGTGCCTCACACTTCCCCTTTACTACATCTGGTCTGATGATAGACTGCGTCGCACCGGTGTCTATAGTGAAGATGTGTTGTCTGCCATTTATGTACCCGCTCGCCGTAAGGTTGCTGTTGTTTTGCTGCATCACTGATATTGAGACTGTGGGGCCCTCGCTTGTGGGAGCCAGCACTTGCCCCTCAGTGCTAGCTCGTTTTAGTTTAACGGGGACTCTTGTGAAGGTGGTTGGTAGTTCGGCCGTTTCTTATTCCTTGATGGTGAGGCGGATCTTGATCTTTTACGAGGCGCTTTACAGTGTCTTTGGAAATGACCACTCTTTCCACAGTTGAAGCACTTAAGTTTAGCCTTTTGTCCACTCTCTTCCAAAACTTGCTTCAACATCTCTTTAAATTTATTAAAACTGCATTCTTCCTCCTCCACTACTTCCATTTTTCGCACTTTGCTTACTTGTGGTCTAGAAATGGTGCGTGCGGTCTCCTGGGCAAGTGCGAAGGCCACGGTCTCTGCAAAGGTTGCCTTCTGTGTGGAACATACCGCTAATTTGATGTCTGCGTCGCGTATTCCATTAACAAACGCCTCGGTCTTAAAGTTGTCTATCAACGGGTGGTTTTCTCCTGGGTATGTAAGCTGCACCAACCTCTCAACCTCCATTGCAAAGGCTTGTAATGACTCGTTTGCCTTTTGCGCCCGGCATCTCAACTCCATGCGGTACAGCTCTCGCTTGTGCTCATTGCCGAATTTCCGCTGTAAGGCCACCATTAAGTCGTTATAGTTGTTTCTACTGCTGGCTGGCATGGTCTCTAATATCTCTGCTGCTACACCTTTTAACGCCAAAATTAGTTCCAACGCCTTCTCTCCATCGTCCCATCCGTTCCTGCTGGCTACTGTCTCAAATTGGAATTTGAACACGGATAGGGGTGAGCTACCATCAAAGCAGGATGTTTTTATCCTGCTGGTACTTTCAGATACGACTCGCAGTGGTTCCGGTCGCTGGCTCTGGAGGTTGATGATCTTTTCCTCCATCATTACGAGTTTTCCGTCGACGGCCTTTTCCAAATTGTCCACTTTCGCGTCAACGGCCTTTTCTATATGTGACACCCTTTCCTCGACACCAGTTATTCTCTTGCTGACCGATTCATGTATTTCCTGCAGCTTTCCAGATGTTGCTTCACGCTCCTTTTCAATTTTTGACAAAATGGCTGCTTGCAGTTTTTGGTTTTCGGCTCTAGAAGTTTCTTTTACTTCAGCCAGAAGTTTCTGATTTTCGTTTCTAGAAGCTTCTTGTACTTCAGCCAGAAGTTTTACCTCAGCAAATAGATTTCTGTTCGCTTCTTCCATTTTCTGCACCATTTGTTCACTTTCTCTTCTAGACTCAGCTCTAGAAGCTTCTTGAACATCAGCCAGAAGTTTCTGGTTTGCTATTTGCATTTTCTCCATCATTTGTTCACTCTGTTTCTGATTGGCTACTTGCATTTTCTCCATCATAACGGCTAGCAACGAATTTATGTCGATACCGCTGGGCGTTGCAGGGGCCTGTAACTCTCGTTCCTCTTCATCCTCGAACTCGTAGGATTCGATGTCGATGCCCTGAAGCTGCAGTTGTTCCCTTAACCGCCTTTGCAGTTCATTCTTCGTACCTGTTGTTGGCTGCTCTAGTTTACCCAGCTCTCGCTTAAGCCGGTCCACTCTTAATTCGGAGAGTTTCATTTTATTTATTTATTTTTTTTTTTATTTTTTTTATTTTATTATTTATTTTCACTTTTGGATTTTTGCAATCCCACTTCTGACAGCAATTGTTACGTTTTTACCTTTTTAAAAACGTTTAGAATATGAGTTCGTTAATTGCAAACCAAGTAAAAACAAATATGTGTTTAGTTTCAATAAAAACTCTCTCTTTCTTTATTGTTCACACTTTTTATGCCACTCACTGTTCACACTTAACCGATACAACATTAATTGCTTGCTATTAATCACACACAACTATTACTCGCAACCGATATCTTCCAACACGACTATTTATTGTTCACACGCAACTTCACTCAAGACTGACTCAATTACAACTGACTTGTTGCCTGCCTTGTCTTGCCCTTTTATATGCGAACCTCTTCAGTCTGATGATGGTTCTCGAAGTGGAAGGTTCGCGTTCTCGCTTTCTCGAGAATTCTTTTGCGACTACATTGTTTATTGTTGCTGGTTTATTTAGAAGATGTATTTGTTAATGTGTATTGTGTACACATTGCTTCTTGTTGTGTTCGCTTATGTTGCGTTTGGGTTATCGATCTCTCTCATACACATACTGATGTTATTGTTGCTTTATGTACCCTGTAGTAAATAAAATAGTCGGTTGATAAAAACGCAAATTATAAACTAACTATTTTGCAAATGACTACAAATTGGTTTAAATCTCATGCAGATATCAACCAAACATATTGCATAGAAACAAAAGTAAGAATGAAAAAAAGCAAAATAAGAAAATGTAAAAAAAATAATAAAACAAAGGAAGCATGTCAGTAAATCAAATGTCAATCAAAGCATATACGGTATTTTAGGTGGTGGTCAA
This sequence comes from Sarcophaga caerulescens, assembly GCA_927399465.1. Taxonomy (NCBI): domain Eukaryota; kingdom Metazoa; phylum Arthropoda; class Insecta; order Diptera; family Sarcophagidae; genus Sarcophaga; species Sarcophaga caerulescens. Next base: position 94,940,511 of record OV656873.1, on the reverse strand, counting down.
TTTTAATAAAAAAAGGGGAAAAACCCACTTAAATATTGTTAATTTATAATAAAATTAACAAAAGTGATATTGAAAGCGCTCAATGATATCATAATCGATGAAAATCAGCAAATTTACGTGAGTTTTTATTCTTCTCTACTTTTATCATTTTACAAATTTTTGTGCATTTTTGCAGACCAATATTGATGGCACTCATGGCAAAAAGCGCTTGAAGGATTATGAAAAAGTTTTTGATGCATTGATAGATGCGATTCGGCCTCTCTGTGATGACCCAGATAAAGAATTACGCAACGCCTTAGCTGTTATTAAAAAACGGCATTTTCATAACGTTTGTGTTGGAAAAAAAAACTTAATAATATTATTACTTTATACAAAATTTTCTTTCAGTACAAACTTTCGAATGTATACTTATATTTTTCATTTAACTTCTTTTCATTACAACTTTTATTTTAAGTCATGAAATGTACATGAATTTTCTTTTAATTTAATTATTTTTTTTTGTATCATAACAATTATTTCTAAATATAAATATATGTATATAATATAATTAAAACTGTTTAAAATTGAATTTAAAAAAAAGTGGTTTTTAAATAATTTAGTGTAAACCAATATTTAAATTAACTATATTTTATTTAACTACAAATTGGTTGAAAAATAAGTAATTTGTAGTTAACTTAAAAGTCATGCAGAGATGACCAATTGACTACAGCCTATGACATGCCTATGTTAAAATAATGAGTCGGCGACAAGGAAAAAAGTCACTTAATCCACTAGATGTGCTTATTAAAAAACTAGTTTGAAGTTACTTTAAAATTAGTTTGATTTCCTACAGGGTATGGTTCGGTGCACATATGTGTTAGTGTGTATTGTGTACGCATTGCCTCATGGTCTTTGTATGTATTTGTAGCTTTTGTTTATCGTTAATGTTAAACGATATTAGGTCGTTTCGATATGCGTAACAATATATAAAGAGAAAAAAAAAATAATCAACGAAAATATTGAAACAAAAATTCCCTGAAGCTATTAGCGTTGGTGTTGCATTGCTGATGTTGTGGAAGAATGTTCCAGAGACGAATAGCATGTAAAAATAGGTATCGATGCCGAGGAACTATAATATTCCTACTACGCGGTGACTGGACAAAGCGTAGCCTGTCAAATAAATAACTCGGTATCCGCTTGTTCACAATTCGATGCTAAAATAAAAGTACACGAATATTCAGAAGATTATCAAAGGTCACCCCGTAAAGACCCTTAGCTGCCACAGAGATATGATCATATCTTCTTAAATTATAGACATATCTAGCAATATTATTAAATAGAACGTTCAGTTTACGTTTGCTGCTGGAATCGCATTTACCAAACAGCTCGCATCCATACAGTAAGCAGGGAATCAAATAAGTTTTCGCAATTAAAATTCTAAACCTCAAAGGTATATAAAGTCGCGTGGATCAGAGAGATCGTAACTTAATATACGTCTGCCCTACCAGTGACATACATAATTGGTTATTACAACCCTTCAGTCAGGATTATTGACCCAGTTTCTCCTACCTAGGTGAACTTATGTGATTATCCCACGTCAAATTGGAGTTAAAAATTATTCCTAAATTCCTCATCACATGAACCATCTCAATCTTCTCACCATTCATCACAACATCCCTAGAAATTGTGGGTACAACATTTCTTCTATGCAATAAAATACACTTAGATTTCCCGGGGTTCAAACAGAGACCATTAGCAGTTGCCCATAAGAAGATCCGTGCAAGTTGCCAATTCAAACAATCAACGGCACGTAAAATATCGTCCACCGGGCTATTTAAGCAAAGTTGCACGTCATCTGCATATAAGTGGATTTTGCAATTAAAAAGATATCCAGGTAAATCATTGACATACAAGGAGAAAAAATAATTTACAAATTAATGCCAGCATATAAGCTACGTTTTATATTACAAACACTACAATTAAAATCAATAAAATCATAATATAAGTTAAAATCATTACATAATCTACGAAATGGAAAATTACATCCATAGTTCGTTCTATAAAAATCTAAAGAAAGAGGACGATAGTGCCGGGAAAATCTTGCTGGAATACTGAAAATCAGGTTACAAAGCAAAAACTCAGAATCGATATCACCTTTAACCAGATTAAAAACAAAACAAACCCCTAAAACAGCCCTTCTACGTTCAAATCTAATCTAGCCTCATATGACGGAAACCCATTGGCACAATCCCATCCTAAGCCACGTAAACAGAATAATAAAAACTGCTTCTGCACAGACTCTATTGAATCACTATGAAACAAATTGGGGGATGATTTGTTTATAAATCTCCTTGAAGAGAAAGATCTTCAGAAGATGTGGATTGTAATCACTCGTGAGTAATTACAATCGTTGGGATGCGTGTTGTGTTTGGAAAGAAAAAGAAAGAAATATAATTATGTATTTCTATTTCTTAAGAGAATTGAGAGGGAAATGAGACTCTTACCTTTTTTTCAGCTATGAAACAAATCCTTTTTTTTTTTTTTGGTTTTTTTCCAATTGTAGATTTACAATATATTTATTTTCAGTAATTATGATTTCATATATATAGGTAAGTAGGTTAGATGAGTATAATGATTTTTCAGTAGGTATAATTTCATATAGGTAAGTATAAATTTATGAGATGTAATTCACTTTCTTCTTTTTAGTATAGATAATTTATTCTAGTATGTAGGTACAATTGAAGGTAAGTATAATTTCACTCAGAATTTTATTTTAGGTACACAATTTAGGTAAGTATGATTTTATATAAGCAATTTCACATAAATTCAAGTAAGTATGAATTAGGTAAATATAATTTTAGGCAATTATAATTTTTTAGGTTGAATTCATTTAATCATTAAAGTAACAATTGGGGTAGGTAAATATTAATTTAATATAACAAATTTTATTTTATTTGAAATATAATTTAAGTTATTATGTATTTTGGATTATGTTTTGCTTTAGTATATATTTTGTTTTTATGTTTATTTATTTAGAGCACTTTTATTTGAACTTGTTTGATCGTTGAAGATAAGAGGTGAATTTATTTTTATGTTTGCTATGTTAATGCAAGATGAGAAGTGATGTTTTTAAATAGTCTTTTCGTTTACCAAACCTCTCTTTAGTGGACAGCTTGGTTAACGGCACCTTTCTAAACATTCCAGCACAATTATGTATAAAGTTGGAGACATTCCTTCAGTTCCATGGAAATTTTATTATTATTGGAATGCTTATAGGGTATGTATTGTTCAAACCTCGTTTGAACACACTATGACAACGATAGTATGGATTCCAAATAATAGACGCATACTCCAAAATAGATCTAACAAGTGAAGTATATAGCAGTCTTGTTATATAAGGATCAATGAATTCCCTAGCCCATCTTTTCACAAAACCAAGAATAGCCCGAGCCTTGCCAATCATCATACTAATATGATCAATAAAAGACAGTTTCATATCCAATAATACTCCCAAATCAAGAAATGTAGTCACAGTTTCCAAAGGGCTAGAATTAATCACGTAAGTGGACGAAATTACACCCCCGCGAGAGAAAACCATGCATTTACATTTTCTCAAGTTAAGATCCATTAAATTAATTCTGCACCAAGTTACAAACAAATCAATATTTCGCTGAAGAACAGCATGACCATAATCATCATCAAAAGTATAAAATAATTCAACGTCGTCAGCATTTACCCACGGTAAATCGATTTAGCGTCGTCAATTAAGCAATTTTTCCACTCCTCTGCGTATAAAATTTTAAAATAAATATGTCGAAATTGAAAACTTTGGCCGCCGATATTATGCGTTATATCCAACTGGATTTAAGTTCCTTTGAGAAATTCCTTTGAATTGGAAGAGTTGTGGTCGAACATTAATGAAAAATTCAAGCAAATCCGAGAGTAAGCACAACTCAATGACCCTGAAATAACCAATTCAGTAAATTTTAATGGCCTCTCCAGGAATGTGAAATCTGCCAAAAAATTCTGTAGGACATCTATAATTTCCAAAGATGAGCCCATAGAAAATTTAACACAACCTAAAAATTCTACCATAATCCAACCCGAACCCACACAACCCACCCACTCAGTTGAATTTAACGTTCCTCCTTGCGATATGCAAACATTTAGTGGGGATTTGAAGTTTTGGGCATATTTGAGGCTATTTATGGCAGGGATTGCAAATAATTGTTATTGATAAATTTTCTAGAGAAAGAAATCATGCAATGATTTTTATTTTTTAATTTTTATTAAAAAACTCAACAAATAATGATTATTTTCTGAGTTTTATTTTTTGTTCAGAGAATAACAGTTATTGTGAGAGTTTTATTTTTCGCTCAGAAAATAATAGTTATTATGTGATTTTTATATTTCATTCACAAAATAACAGTTATTTTCGGATTTTTATTTTTCACTTAGAAAATAATAATTATTTGTTGAATTTTATTTTTTTGCTTATAAAATAAAGGATTAGGATTACGACCTAGCTTCTCACACCACTTATGTTGTGTGCGTTAATTTTATACATGAGTGGCGGGACCTACAGTTTAGAGTCGACTCCGAATGACAGTTTTTTGAGAAGCTTTTCATGGCAATTTTATTTACTCTCAGAGTTTTTGCCAGAAATCTGCTGAGAGGAAGTCGCCGCAGAAATATTTTCATAATTTCGTTTTGATGTCTGACCTGGTATTCGAACTCGGGTCTTCAGTCTAATAAGCCAACACACTACCTACTAGACCACGGCGACTTCATTATACAACTGGTAAATTTTGAAAATTATATAATATTTAATATAAAAATATGAAATTCAACATATAGGGTCCTAATTAAACTTATTTCAGTATGAATGTACTTTTTGGTACTTTTTCATTCTACAATTGGTACTTTTTGAAATTTAGGGTCCTAATTAAACGTATTTCAGTATGAATGTACTTTTTGGTACTTTTTCATTCTACAATTGGTACTTTTTGAAATTTAGGTAATATTTAACTTAAAAACATGAAATTCAACATATACGGTCCTAATTAAACTCATTTCTATATGAGTGTACTTTTTGGTACTTTTTCATTCTACAATTGGTACTTTTTGCAATTTAGGTAATATGTAGCTTAAAAACAGGAAATTCAACATATACGGTCCTAATTAAACTTATTTCAGTATGAATGTGTTTTTTTTCATTCTACAATTGGTACTTTTTGAAATATAAATACCCATATTTATACAGATTGGCAAAGTGCTACACAGTGTGCCTGCAACACAAGTTACAGTTGAAAGGGCATTTCCAGCTCTAAAATTAGTATTGACTGATTTAAGATCAAATTTGTCTAGCGACTCTATACAAAAACTTTTATTTGTAAAACTGAATTAAAAATATTTAATTTTGTAAGAAAATTTGATTTAAATTTTTTAATAATAAACAAATAAATAGTGGTTATAACTTATATAATCATAATATTGTTAATAATTTATATATTCAGAGGTCTATTCCCAAAACTACCAATTGTAGAATGAAAAAGTACCAAAAAGTACATTCATACTGAAATAAGTTTAATTAGGACCCTATATGTTGAATTTCATATTTTTATATTAAATATTATATAATTTTCAAAATTTACAAGTTGTATAATGAAAAAGTACCATAAGGAATCATATATCTTGCACTAAATATCTTAGTTTTCTCCTATATTATCAAAATTCTAAAAATAATTTTATTTTATAAGCAAAAAAATAAAACTCAACAAATAATTATTATTTTCTAAGTGAAAAATAAAAATCCGAAAATAACTGTTATTTTGTGAACGAAATACAAAAATCACATAATAACTATTACTTTCTGAGCGAAAAATAAAACTCTCACAATAACTGTTATTCTCTGAACAAAACATAAAACTCAGAAAATAACTGTAATTCTCCGAACAAAAAAATAAAGCTTAGAAAGTAACAATTAAAAAGTAATTTTTTTAATAAAACTCATAATGATTACAGTCCCTGATTTATGGCAATAATACCCGCCAGCAGTGGAGTATAAAAAATTGTCTACCTTTAAAATAAGGGTTTCTATAACGTAAACCCAACTGATAAATCAATATGAAAATAGAAGGATGCAAATTAATGCACAAATAAGACCGTTCTAAATTTACCACCGGTAAAGACTATGTGTAGTGTTTTAATAAGAAAACTTCAAAGAAAGATAAATTGTTGTATTGCAAATTTAAATACATTGGAGATAGATACGGATAATTGGGATCCTATCATGGGATATCTCTGTTTGACAAAATTACCCAAGGAAACCCAAAGAGAATTTGAGAAGACGCTACAGAATTGTGCTGAAATATCTTCCTGCACTGATGAGGATGTATTTTTAACAAATGCATTCAAAGAACTCACTTCTGTCAATGAAAAACCCATCCAAAATCCTCCTGGACATCAAGAATCAATTTGACAGAAGGATAAAGACAAGGACATACAACAATAAGAAGGATATCCAAATCCATTTATAACACTGATTGAAACTGAATTCTAAAATTAGAAGAACATGGTGGAAATTAAACTGTTTTACCTTCAGTTAGAAAGGGAATCCCTAACTTTTGATAGATTGGCGCAATTAGGAACAAAAGTCGTGCCATCTATTAGAAAAAAAAGGAAATTTCAAAAACTTATAAACTCCAACCCAAAACAACGCAATTTCGAAAATCTAACGACGCACAGCGAAATTTAGTACTAATTCAGCAGCGACGCAACTTCGAAAGAACGCAAAACGAAACGACGCAAACCGAGGTATGGGTGTACTATACTTAATTTAAAAAATTTTTATTACAACCTTATTGTCTCCTTTTATCCCATTGGTCTTAAAATTTTTTTTACTTTTATAGTACAATGTGGAAGGGAATAGTACATATTTTCTATTTTTATCGTTTTGTGCCCTTTTTATGACTTTCTAGTATCACTGAAGTAAGTCTATTTAAAAAGTTTACTAATTAAATGACCACCTGCATCTAAAACTTAATTGATATCCCCTACACCGTCACAAACACTTTTTATTGTAAAAATTGTTGTACTTAGTGTAAATAGGTATATACATAGGTATAGAAATGCGAAATTTTTATGCCGTAATGGTCTTTAAATTAAAAGTTTTAATTTTGCTGGCAAATTACGTTTATGTCATCAACTTTAGGAAAAAAATTAATTTGTTGTCATTTAAATGTCATAAAAAGGTTGTGCACAAAACATGTACAAAAAAACTGACATATTTCAACAAATTACAGATAATAAAGGGTGTGACATTTTACTGATAAAGTGGGAATTTTATGCGTAACTACGTCCTGATAACAGTAACCTACATATACAGTGATTGGTAGAATTTGGAAAAATGAGTAACTATTTACGAAAATGCGTGTCTAAGACAAACCAGTCATCAGAGGCTCAATTTTCCAAAAGAGCCAGAGGAGATATTAAGAATGAAAAAAATGTACAATCCAAAGTAACCAGCTTACAACTATGGGAGCACCATATACCTTCAATGTTATAGTCACTAAGAAGTACCTGGAGAATTCGAATGTTGAGATGGCTTTTGCGTTTAATTACTCAAGGCCTCCGAAAAAGAAATACTTTCGATAACGACAGTGCATATAAACATAAATCAAATGACTATGTAAAACGAAGTGAGAAGGAACATAAAATTCGACGACGTAAACCGAGACGACATAAACACTGTGCACTAAAATTGGTGCGATTGAATGAGATACTGTGGGGCCAGTCAGAAGCAATATTCCAATTCTAACTGGAGCAATTATACTCTACAGCAAAACAATAAATTTAAAAAAATTTCAAACCGTTTTTGTTTTATTGCATTTTAAAATTTAAACTTAAATTTATATTAATACAGACTTTTACAACTTTTAGCTGCTGCTTTTAAATGGGACGCTATTATATCTGTTACACCTTCCGTGGTAGTGGTTTTACAGAGTTTGGATGCTCTGGGTAGTTTATGTTAAGTTCCGAATGTATTAAAATATTTTATTTATTTATTTATTTAGTATAATTGACATAACACAACAAAATATAAATCTTATAATTGATAGTGCTATGTTTAGAAGCAATAATATAAATATAAAACGTATAAAAAATAACATTAATTAAATACAAGTTAAGTAAAAAATATACAAAATTAATATAAATATTAAGTTTAAATATAAAGAAAAATATAATAAAGGGCTATCCATTTCGTGGTTTCAAAAGTATGGAAATGGAATTCGACATCTGTCAAACTAAGTTGTGAAATCAATTTTTTCCTTTTCAGTTGAAAGTCTGACATTGACGAAAATGGAACGCTTAACTATCACACAACGCATAAAAATTATCAAAACCTACTACAAAAATGGTGATTCTACCACAGCCACGTATCGTGCTTTAAGAGGAGATTGTGGTTTACATAATCGTCCAACTACGCAAGCAATTGTCATATTTGGGGTTCTGAGAATCCTCAAGTAATTGAAGAGAGGCCATTACATCCAGAAACAGTCACTGTTTGGTGCGCTCTTTGGTCCGAAGGTGTGATTGGACCTTACTTCTTCGAAAACGACGATGGAACGACTGTCGCCGTCAATTCGGAGCGTTATGGTCATATGATAACCGACTTTTTTTTGCCTGCTATTGAAGAATACGACTTGGAGAATATGTGGTTTCAACAAGACGGTGCCACATGCCACACAACTCGAGCGAATATGGCTTTATTGCAAGAGACATTTCCTGGCCGCGTAATAAATTATGAAACTGCAATACTTTTTCAACTTTTCTCCTGGCTCTATTCGACTCATAACATCATACCTATTGGATCGATCACAATCTGTGTTTGCGAATGATATTTCGTCGTCACCACTTATCTTGAACAGAGGGGTGCCTCAGGGGTCCATACTTGGCCCTCTTCTTTTCTCTTTATACGCCAATGATCTTCCTAAACAACTGTCTTATTGTAACATACACATGTACGCGGACGACGTCCAAATATATCTAAGTTGTCCCGAAAGTTCGGTTACCGAGAACGTTGTCAAAACTAATGCGGACCTTGAGAGTATACACAAATGGGCTTTAGCAAATGATCTCGTTTTGAACCCTTCGAAATCTAAGTGCCTTTTAATACATAAGAGGACTGGCAGCCCTGTGATTACTGAAGATATTCTTCTAGACAACAACAAAATTGCGATCGTCTCCACTGCGAAGAATCTTGGCATTGTTTTCAATGATACACTGACCTGGAACTACCATGTAAATTCTCTTGTTGCACAGGCTTACGTGAAGCTTAGATCGCTGTGGGTCACGCAAGCATATACACCTTTAAGGGTGAGATTACTTCTTGCGAAGTCTTATATTATCCCTGGTATACTTTATGGTTGTGAAATTTTCGCAGTCTGACTTCTCCTTCAAGCGCCGATTGAATGCTGTCTTCGACAACATTGTTAGATATGTTTACGGTCTGAGAAGGTTCAGTTCCACATCCACCTTTTCTAGAAATCTATATGGGGTAACTTTTGAGAATTTGATTAAGATCAGGGTTTTGCTGTTTTTACACAAAATTATTTACACGCAGAGACCCAAATATTTGTTTGACAGCATCATCTTAGGGGTAGGAGACTGATACTTCCTATACACCGCACGCTTGTCTCTGAGTGGCAGTTTTCCATTTACTCCGTGCGTCTTTGGAATCAACTTCCACACAGTCTGCAACTAGTGAGTAATGTAATGCATTTTAAAAAGCAACTGTTTCAATTATATTCTATTTAGTCCGATCATGTCTTTTTCTTTCTTTTTTCTTTTTTTCCTTTCTTCTTTTTAATGTTAAGTTAAGTTAATTAATTAAGTTAAGTTAATTATAAACATCATAAATATTGTTATAGAATTGTTCAATATAGACACATTGTTAAAAATTAATTCTGTACTGTAATTATAAGAAATTCTCTTGTTGTGCAAAAATTCATTTAAATAAATAATTAAATAAAATAAATAAATAAATTTCTCGTCGTGGCGATATCAACTGGCCACCAAGATCATGCGATTTGACACCATTAGACTTTTTTTGTGGGGCTACGCGAAAGACCGTGTTTATGCAGATAAACCTTCAATTCTTGAGCACTTAAAAACCAACATTCGTCAAGTTATGGCTGAGATACCGCCCAATACGTGTCAAAAGAATCAATGCTTGCAACACTTCGCGTGGAGGTCATTTAAATGATAGATAGTGTTTCACACATAATGTCAACGTTCAAACTTTACAATAAAAAAGAAATATCATGAAAAAAATATTTTATATGTGTTTTATTTACGTTTACTTTTGAAACCAGGAAATGGATAACCCGGTATAAAGGAATTTAATAAACTAACAAGAGTCTTGAATCGTTGTTGAATAATCTTCATATCTCGGTTGGATCTACCAAACTTAATTCGACAAAATAAATATTTCGGCTGTTTCGAGTAAATTATTTTATGAAATAGAATAAGGAATTTAATTTTTAAAAGATTATCAAATTTTATACTAAGTATCTGGTAAGCTAAATGAGAATTATGATCACGGCGCCCTTTTAGGAAAGACATATATATAGGGGCAATTTCGTGTCAAGTTACCCAATTTTTAAAATCGATGTCTTCCGATTTGGATGAAATGTTGCATATAACCAAAGAATATGGATATAAAGAATGCGCATCATGTAGAAGTAAAATTTCTTATGGCGGGTTGTAGGCGTACGGCCCGCTCTCACCAAAATTTGTTTAAAATTACTACCCGCACAATTGTGCAGAGAGAACTCACACGCATTCTTGTGTTATTTGATTTAGTTGTCGATCAGACTGCGACAAGAACACATGTGTAGCGGATGCGTTATCATTTTATTTCAGAATAACACTCAAAAAATATTTTATGTTAAAAATGTTCTATGTCATTAGCTGGCCGTATTTAATTTTTTTATTTTTTCTTCTAATAAAAAATGGGTTTTTTTATTTTTGTTTATCTAAAAAAACTAGGTATAATTTTTAAGCCAAAGATGGATAGCTTTATGTTCTTTTAATAAAAAAAAATGTATTTTTTATTTTATCTTTATTGATCTAAAATTATTAAGATAGATAGCTTTACATATGTATGTTGATGAAATGAAAATCAAGTGTCGTATATTATTGACAGTTTTCTATGGCTGTAAATAAATAAATTCTCTCAACTTATTTTCTCTCTCTTGCTCACTAATCACAACCAGTGTTGCCGTTTAACTATTTTTAACCAAAATTTCCGGATTTGGTTATTTATTTTTCTTATAAAAAGAGCTTTTGTTTGTAGAAATGAATTAATTTGTAAGACTTATGTGATGTTTTTGTAACACAGGCTATTTCACTTGCCTGCCTGTTTGCATGGAAAACACAAACAAAAACACTCAATTTTGTTTGTGTTTCCCTTATAAACAGGCAGGCAAGTGAAATAGGCTGTGTTACAAAAACATCACATAAAATTTTAGTTTGTTATTTTTTGTTTCTTTTCTTACTATGTTGTATTAATTATAATTTATATTTGAAAAAATAAAATAAAAAAAACTGTGAATTTAATTTTGGTTAATTTTTTCTTATTTGGTAATTTTTTTCACAAATGTTGGTTGCAATATTTTTTTTCGTGGCAACACTGATCAGAATAAGTGATTTCAGAAAATTTAATAAAAAAGTGGTCAAACAACAAAAACGCACGATGAGAGCAACGCATTGTTACGCTCTTCGTTTCCTTCCCTTCTATCTTTCCCCCCGCGTCTTGAAATATTTTTGAAAAATATTCCAAAAAATGTTAAGATGCACATTCTTTATACTTTATTTTCTTTGATATAACTCATTCAGGTTACAGAGAACCATCATCCTCTTCTGCATTTGGACTTTCTGGCCATCGATTCGAACAGACACCCAGTCTTTCATTCCTGGCATCATTCGACTCATATCATCTCGCTAATAAAATTGAGCTACTAGAGCTTCAGTTTCGCACGCTAGAGTTTTTCCACTCGCATCCCATTAAGTGACCACAAAGCTCTTAAAGGAAAAGAACTAAGTTTTCTTTGAGCAAAAAAAAACATCCATTAAAAAAAATATAGTGCATATGGTAAAATTTAAAACTTTGGATTTTGAGTTAAAATATTTTTTTTATAGATATGCCTCTTGCTACTAAGTGCACACAAAGATCTTAAAGGAAAGGGTCTAAGTTTTCTTTTGAGGAAAAATAAAAAAAACTCCATTTTGAAAAAAATGGGGGAAAATGAAAATGGTACATGTGCCAAATATTGAAAAATCTTATTCTTGAGTTAAAAAATAATTTTTTTGATAGATATCCCACTCGCATCCCATTGAGCGATTATGAAGGCCTTAAAAGAAATTTTATAAGCTTTCTTTTAAGCAAAAAAAGGCCCAAATTGAAAAAAAATTAAAAAAAGATTAATTTAAAAAAAAAAAATAAAAAAATTTTTTTTTTTAAATTAAAAAAATTATTTTTGGAAAGATTGAAGAAATAGCTATCTAATATCCTTTGGAAAATTTTTGCTAGGACCAATAGGTGAAAAGTTACACACATTTTAAAGAAACCTTGTATGACCAAAATGTCCAACTTTGACCCCCTCTAACTCCGCCAGTTCTTGACTGATAGAGCTGAAAATTTGTGTCTGGCCAACTATCCAATAGCCCTGATTATACAAGAGGGCACAAATTTTCGTTCCATTGTTTCAAAAATTCGACCTTTTCTGATGGAGTATCAGCGGTTGCCATTCTGGGAAGTGCAATATTGCAATTTGAAAACAAAGTCTTGAGCATAAAAGCATATGTAGTGTTATCAAATCCATTAATTAAGTACATATCTTAATTTTTCATCACTATCACCATATGCTTCACATCTCTTTCGTTTATCTTTTCAATTTTTTCCCTATGGCCTCAAACACGATATTTTTAAAGCCCTTTTGATGAAATTTAATTGGTGCCCACCTATTTAACAGTGATGCATGAGGTCGCTGTAGTCTAGTAAATAGTGTGTTGGCTTATTACACTCTCCAACAAAACAGAATATGAAAAAACACGTCTTTGGCGAATTCCTCTCAGCAGATTTCTGGCAAAAATTCTTAGAGTAAAGTAAATTGTCATGAACGGCTTCTCAAAAATCGATCGTTCAGAGTCGACTTCAAACTGCAGGTCCCGCCACTGAATAAAATTAATACACACAACATAAATGGTGTGAGAAGCTAATCCTGACTGAAGGGTTTTAAAAATCAATTAAATAACTAAGTATGCAGGGGGCAAACTTAGGTTCAATGTATTATATTTCTTTATATTTCTCTTTCTTGTCTGACATTCCATATATCGTAAATTCTTTTGTAGCACCGAATTGCCCAACTGTATCACTTCACTGTCTAACAATGACAGTTTACTGTAGTGCTGATCAATCCCACCTATTCTCATTATGTGTACAAGAACTGCCATAACTTTTATCAAACAAATAATTTGTTTACAAAAATAAAAACAAGAATTTTATAAAAGTGAGTACGACAGTGGCGTAGCATTGTCTAATCTTATACGACTTCTTCCCAACAGATTTCTGACAAAAACTCTGAGTGTAATTAAAATTTCCATGAATTGTTTCTCAATAATCTGTCGTTCGGAGTTAAACTGTACGTTCCGCCAGTCATGTATAAAATTGTCACACACAACGTAAGTGATGTGAGAAGCTAAGTCGTTTTAGCGGGAGAGGTATGGATTCGGTTCCCAAAAGAGATTGTGGTCTGTTATATTACGCCCAGCACACGATCGGAGTTACTTTTTTAAAATTAAAAAAATTATTTTTGGAAAGATTGAAGAAATAGCTATCTAATATCTAATAATAATAATAAAATTTTTGCTAGGACCAATAGGTGAAAAGTTACACACATTTAAAAAAACCCTTGTATGACCAAAATGTCCAACTCCGGCAGTTCTTGACTGATAGAGCTGAAAATTTGTGTCTGACCAACTATCCAATAGTACTAACCTTGGTGCAAATTTCATCCAAATCGGAATACATCGATTTGAAAAATTGGGTCACTTGACACGAAATTGCCCATAGCTATATATGTTATTGTATGCTAAGTTAAGTTTTCGATTGCCATCATAATCGCAGTTTGCGAAGATTTCACACCCATATAAAAGTCCCGGAATTAAATATGTTTAAGCAAGTTGCATACGAATGGCAAAAGGAGTTGAATCTATGACAGCCCACAAATTCCGAAGCATTCATATCGTTTTTTATGTATACGCAACCCCGCATAGTGAACGCAAAAGATAACACTTTTTTTATTTTTGAGGCGAATTGCCGCCCTCAATATTATAAAATTGGTCTGACTTAAGTTCTCGTTAACATTGAACTTTTCTTCTGAGGTGAGACCAATACTCCAAAGGCGAAAGACAAAACCATTGTGTAGTTTCCCATGGATATCAAGAAAAAGTTCCCATCATATGCAGACCACAGTTTAATAATAATAGCGGCATCTTTAGAGTTCTCTGTTGTTGTGATTCCTTAGGAGATAGATGGATTGAATGTTCGGTACAGGTGTAATTATGGTATTTTATGGAATATTTCCTATAGGTTTTCGTACTGGGAGTACGGGATTTCATTGATCCTAAGCTCAGATGAAACCGGATAATTCTCCTGTTGCCTTAATTTTAATTCTTATTTCCTCGTGCATCTTATTAACTTCTACAGCTTTTTACTCAAGAACGCTTATTCAACATTACTGAAATGTTTGATATGATTTATTATTAATCAATTATACTGCATTTTTCGCGCAGATCACTAATTAACTCCTCCAAAAATTCTTTATATTTGAGATCAATGGTGCGCAGAATTTGCTCCATAAATATTTCAAACCAGCTGTCCATACAGTTTAATAGTTTGAACGGTGAATCTAGTAGTGAAGACCGAGAAGAACTTGCTTCATGCATTTGGTGAATGTCTAATAAGCGTTTATTGACAGGGGTGTTGGGCACCCACTACATTTACAAACTTTTCCTTTATAGTAACCAACTAACTGAGACATTTTATAGACCATTCTGGATTGGGTATTACGTTCCTTTCTTCTTAGGGACAACTTGCCTCTCTTGCTACACCTAACGATTAATTTTGTGCACATTTTTTCTGATATTGTTTACACCCAGGCCAATAAATTTACGAAAAGCAAAAAAAACAAATTTAATACATGGTCAAGTAGCAGAACTAAAAATGTTTTAATTATGTGTACACTAGAAAAACAATACTTTCATTAAATAATTTTTTTTCTCTCATAAATTCTCATTTATTAATATTACAACTAGTTATTATAACTAACAAGTAATTTGCTTCAAACATTTAAATAAACATAAACTTTAATAATATACGAGTATATTTATGATGATATTATGTCATCAAGTCAAAAAAGAGCTTCTAATTAGGTCGGATGGCTTCCTTCTTTTAAGTCTGCGTTCCAAACCAATAGGATCAGCAAGAGATGATGCTTCTGTATTTACGTGGTCTCTGAGTCGGGTGTTATGTTTTGTCGCAATAAACATTCATTCATTCGCAAAAAACATTCATTAAATCATGACTTATTTTGTAAGAAAATTAAATAGAATAAAAAAATAAAGAACGAGATCAAGTTTGGAGGGATCAAACAGCGAAAAAGTTCCTCTCAAATATGAATAAATCACATAAAAAAGCAAACAGATAAGATATCATACGTATTGTTACGAAAATGGAAATAATGTTACATCGTTTAACATTAAGATAATAAACAAAAGTTACAAAAACAGAAACAATGAACTTATTTACATGATCGACAAATAAACAAAAATATAGTAAAAGGGATAAACAAGTAAACAAAAAGGCAACAACAACACTGCAAGGACTAACGTAAACAAAATACACAAATAACAATAATGTAAACAACATTTTTACATTTATAGAGATTTCGCGAAGACAAAGTCATTCTTCTTCAACAGCATTCATCAGACTGTTTACCCTGCGATATAAAAGGCAAGGCAAAACAGGTAACGGGATCAGTAAAAATTCAGTCAATTTTGTGTGAAGGCGCATTGCGTGTGAAGACGGAATTGTGCGAACAATAAAGAAATTTATTTAAAACTGAACACAAATTTATTTTTATTTTTATTGCAATCTACGAGCTCAGACCGCGCGTTGGTCTGTGAGACCGACAATGGAAAGTCCTATATCCTTGGTACTATTTCAAAAAATTGTTTTTGATGCAAAAACGAAGCTTATTACGAATAATGAAGCTACTAGTGATATCAACTTACTGGCACTAATTTTAAAAAAAAAAAAAATTGCAATAATAAAAAAATCGGTCTCACAGACCAACGCGCGGGTATAGGAAGGTTAATTATATGTCCACCACTGTATGTAAAATTAATCAACATAATAGAGATGTGTATAAGTGAAATAATCCTCATTAAATTTGTGAATAACAACCCATGCAACTAAGGGCATCCAAATTGAGGTCAATTAAATTCTTTTAACATATTATGGAATTAAATTTAACAAACCTACCTACCTAGTATGAAAGTAAATGTTGAAAAAAATTAAGTGTTAATGTTAATGTGAAATGTACAAAATAATATGTGTACTCAATAATGTAATCTTATTTGTCAGTATCATGAAGAGGAGCTGAAGGGTGTCAACGGAAAGCAACAACCCTGTTAAAAACAAAAACGATTAAATTTTGTCTAGACTTTAGACATGGAGACAGGAATTGTAAGCAGCTTGCTTTTACCATCATTCGTTCAATTTATCATTCGTGTGTAAGAATTGTTCGATGTGGTAGCAACAGTCATTGTGTCCCGTCGATATTACCACACATTTTATAAGAATATTTACGTACACGAAGAGAAAGCCATACACCCTGTTGCCTCTTTTACACTTATGTCAATATTACATGCAATTCACGAAGCGGTGTCAATGTCATTTAATGTTAACAAAATTCTACAGTAATAGACAAAATCATGTGTACAAACAAGTGATTTGCAATTTTCATGTCGTATTGTAAAGGCCTAGAAACATCTTTTAAATAAATTTCAAAAAGATCTTAGCTGAACCTTGAAGACAACAATCAAACACAAAATTTGAAATATTCTTACAAAATATTAGTCACTGACATTACAGGTTTTATTAAATGTATGTACATACATATATACCACCCCCTATATGACAAAATATATCCTCCTGCAGACAACCTCCAATAATGTTTGGACTGACTCAATAATCCAATGATGTATGAATTTATCTCCCATGTGGATCACACCATGAAGTCGCCGTAGTCTAGTAGGTAGTGTGTTGGCTTATTAGACGTAAAGCCAGGATTCGAGCCCCAGGCCAGACATCAAAACAAAATACAAAAAGTATTTCTTCGACGATTTCCTCTCAGCAGATTTCTGTGCAAAAACTCTGAGAGTAAATAAAATTGCCATGAAAAGTTTCTCAAAAAATCTGTCGTTCGGAGTCGATTTTAAACTGTAGGTCCCGCCACTTATGTATAAAATTAACACACACAACATAAGTGGTGTGAGAAACTAGGTCAATAATCCTGACTGAAGGGTTGTAATAACCAATTATGTATATGTATGTGGATCACACCTGTTCACAGTCTCTTGAGGATGTTAACTGCCGGATGACTTGAACCAACTGCTACGCGAACGGTGTGTTTGTAGTGCTGAAAGTTATGCTATAAGCACAATAAACGCAACACAGCAAGCACAACAATTTTGCAATTGCAGCCTAAGCAATAATTATAATAAAGAGAGCAGCATCAAGGCAGATGCAAAACAAATAAGACATAAACAGTTCATTAATGCTTTATCAATGATGCCACTTAAAGGTCTTGATCTGTGACGATCTGTCTTGTCTCAAATAGCGGTATGAGCCCCGTCAAACGCTTAAGCGTAGTGATTGCTTGCGGGCGCACCATACCATGCTGCACTTTCATCGAAGAGCTGACGGCGGCAAACTCGGCAAGAAAAACGCTTCTGACCCAAACCAGACCAAAAGAAGCCACCCCAATAGAAGAGCTGCTAACACCGACAAATCAACCCATAGCAAAAACAAGAAGAAGAGCACAACCAGGCCCTGGAAAAATCATGCTCGTGTGCTGGTCAGCCTCCAAGTGGTGATAATGGCGGCATCGAATGCGACTGTAGGGGCTACAATAGTAGCCTAATTTTAAGTAATTTTACAACTGTGTGCTTTAATTAATTTCTAATTGTGAATTGTAAAATTCTAAAAGACAAGAGATCCATTGCTCGATCCACGCCCGAACACTAAAGTACGTTATTTATACGTAATAAACAAAGTTATATTCGAAATTAATATCTTTGTACTTTTTATTATCGCCAAATATTTTATTTTATTATTTCCCCGTTCAACCTCGCATGTGTTATTGCCTAGCAATGCAGATGGTTTTCTTTAGTAGAATCTAAATATACAGTGGACAACAAAAGTCTTAGTACTCCAATATATTTTGACAATTTCATGAATTTTAACCAACAGTTTATAGTTTTTATATTTATTTTATTAATTAATTTCTGTTTTATTATAAAACAAAAAATTTTTTAATGTTTTTCATAAAACAAGAGAAAAATAAGGAAAAGTTTCAGATGACTCCATAGATTCCCCCCAGGAGAAAGCTGAGTAAATTTGAAATTCAAAGGCCTAATATATGAAAATGTTATCCCTTGTATTTAGTAGAATATCCCTTAAGGTCAAGCACTCCATTTAATCCATTTGGAATTGAATGTACAAGTTTTGTTTAGTGTTTTCTGGTGGCACCATGAACAATTTTTTCGGTTGACTTTTGTTTGAGGTTTAGCGATTGCGTAACCGTTCTTTCAAATGATCTCCTAAATAGTCTCTTAAAGTCATATCGGGACTTTGTGCAAGAGTATTAAGCCTGTGGGGACCTTTTTTGTCAAAATATATTGGAGTACTAAGACTTTTGCTGACCGCTCTATGTATGTTATACTCATTTTTCAAAAATGTATTTGAAATGTTATGACAGAATTAACTTTTTACCTACACCTACACCCACATTAATTTTTAATGCCAACACTGCACACAAATTATTAGACAAAATTAGATTTTTCCCTTTTGCCCTTATCCTTATGTAGGCGTTTCCTACGGACAGGTTCACCTTATACAATACACGTAGTTTATTTTAATGATGGTGTATATTTAAACATTTCCTAAACTCACGCAAAAAAATTTAATGCTCTTTCAAATACCATTTCGAAAATCTATTTCTGTTTTCATTCTTTACAATGCCCTTCCAATACCCACCTAGTATGTGTAGGCAAATTGTGTCTGTCTTAACAAAACCATTTAATTCAACCCTAAACCCACGACGTAGAGCAAATAAAAGTAAAATTTATATGGCATGGAGTTTGCGAGATTTCGTAGGACGTAATTATCATTTCTTATGGTTTTTAATACATTTACGGCGGAAAAATTTCTTCCCATACGTAATATTGCGTTCGTGGCTGCTTACCGCCCATGGAAGTAAATTTATATTTTTAGTTCTACTCTCCCTTATCCAGATCATGTCAATCTTTTTTTTTTTGATGTGAACATTAAGGTACAAAAGTCTCCATGGGGATCCTTTATTGTAAATTAGCCTCAATTTTTTTGAGATGTTGGCAATGACATCTGTTCATCATATTCAGTTTACATCACATCAGTGAACAAACAACATCATACACACATTTCATCGTGTTAAATTGTCAAATTTTGTACCAGAATAAGATGATTTCCGAAAAGCATTAATTTTTGGTTTTCATTTGGGTTAAAAAAATATCAGAAGTAAGATGAAGAAGATAGTTTCGTCGGTTCAAAAATAACGATTTTGAAGTGTGAATTGAAGAACATGGAAGACTACCAAAAAATGTATGTTAAATGGCCCCAACAAACAATTACTGACCATTTAAAAGATGTGGAAAAGGCCCAAAAGTCTTAAAACCGGTACACTTTTGTATTCCACTTTTGCTTCAAAGACACGAATATAAAATCAGTGTTACATTAAATTGTTGCGGGCTATGAAAAATGGATGCGAAGTTTAAGACAAGACGATCCCTTTTCATGCGATCTTCTTGTTCTGCGAAAGGCGGGAGTACATCGCAATGGCACTATTTTTCAAAAAAGCGTCCAGTTGCTTGCGTACGCTGACGACATTGGCATCATAGGGCCTACCAAGTGAAATATTACTGCTGCCTTTAGTGCTATTGAAGGGGAGTCCACTAAGATGGCTCTAGCAGTAAATGAGGGCAAAACAAAGTATATGTTATCGACAAGTAGAGACGTGCGGCGTATTGATTCTCAGATTACGGCCGATAACAATACCTTTGATAAAGTCAAGGAATTTATTTATCTTGGCTCCGCCGTTACCACCAAAAATGATGTCAGTCTGGAGATCAATCACAAGATCACTCTTGCCAACCGGTTTTACTATGGTCTCAATAGGCAATTGAGTAGCAGAGACCTCTCTCGCTTGAGTACAGAAAATCGACCAACTTTATAGCGCTATAATACAGAAAGTTACTGACTTTTTTAAAAAAATTTTTTTTCATAACATTAATAGAGAATGTAAAAAATTAATAAATAGTAAAAGAAAGTAAAAAAATATAACGGTAAGTTATCATTATCATTCTCTTTTATCTGTACAGTGTTTTTATATATTGTCATTTTTTGCACTTCTCATCGCATGTTGACGTACATATATCTTTTGTATTTTAAACTAAATGCATTCGAATTTAGTAAGCGAAAAGTAAAGTAAATAGGTTAATTAACTATAATTTAATAAAAAAAATTATTTAAAACATTTAGAAAAGTGTTGTTTGGTAAACATAAATATTGGTGTACTCGCTTGGGTACAGTCTCTAAAACATGTTTTCCAAAAAAAAAAAAAAATTAATTTTTTTTTATTTTATTTTAAGTTAGATCCTAATAAAATATATTTTAACACAATAAAGTATTTTTTTTTGGTTTTAAAGATGGTTGGGATCTAATGGTCTAATACTCTACGAGACGCTCATCCGACCCGTGCTTCTTTATGGCGCAGAGGCATGGACCCTACTAAGCACTGATGTAGCAGCCTTGAGAGTGTTCGAGAGAAAAGTCCTACGTAAGATCTTCGGTCCAGTGCGAGTTGGCGATGATTTCCGCATCCGAGCTGTATGAGCTCCTCTACGATATAGAAGTTGTGTACCGTATTAATATCCAGCGGCTACGGTGGCTCTGTCATGTCGTTCGAATGGATGAGGCTGCTCCGGCGAGACGGATATTTGATGCGGGCATCTGCGGAAGTCGGCGGAGAGGACGACCTTGTATGTGTTGGACCAACTGCCGAAGGCGCGCAATAATCAGAGGCGGCTGGAAGAATGTGTTGCGGCTGACCGAAGTCCGTCAATCGGGTATTTATTGGCAATTAAGTAATTATAAAAAATTAATTTATTTTCAAAATCCTAAACGGAAAAATTATGGGTTTATCTGAGGCAAACATCAATTTCTGCTGCAAAACCAGATCGATTCGGCACGAAGACAATGTGTCTGGTAAGACCATAAAGGTGCGGTGTACCGAGAGCTATTTGATGGGACTCACTATTTGATTTGATTGTTGGGACACGCGTATAGTGCAGGCAGATGTACATATTTTGAAAGAGCTCTTGTAGATTTAGTAAGAACCATTCAGTAGTCCTTGAAAGTAAAGTAGGTCTCCGTTTGGGCATTTCTTCATATAGAAACGCTTGATAACGCTCCTCACGTTGTCATGAATAGAAGATGTATAAAACCTAATTTATCCAAATCCACACTCTGAGGAAATATACGCAGGAAAGGAGATAATAAGGTTAGTTATAACAAGGGGATACAGACAGGGTGGTGTCCTTTTGCCACTAATTTGAAACTTAGTTGCGGCTGAACTGCTGACAAAACTATCTGAGATGATTATCGATATGTAAATGATATACTCTTGCTGGCTAAAGGTAAATTTTAAGAGACTCTTTGCGATAGTAACCTATTACCAATAGTAACCTATTACCAAATATAACCAAATCGTAGTGGCAACTCTGTTGTGATTGTGTTTATTTTGTGAAGTGCTATTATTAAAATTTTATTATTTTGATTTTAGAGTGTTTAATTTAGCTTAGAATTTTTACCAAAAGTGTTTAAAAGTTGTTTTTATTAATTTCTTTTATTTTGCTGTGTATTTTATCTTAAAATTGTAAGTTTTATTTGTTAAATTTTGAAACTAATTGTTTCATTATAACAAAACAAAAACAAAAATTGTCTCTTGTTTTAATAATTTAGTTGTTTTTGTAAGCTGTTACAGTTTCTTTATTTCTATTTTCTTTCTATCAGTATTCCTCTTTTATTTTTTTTTTATTTTTATTTTGTTATTGTTTTATGTATACTGTTTTGCTTGTAATTCTTGCTTATTTATTATTATTTTTGTTTTTACGTTCTAGATATATCTTTAATCTTTTTTTCTTTTATATATAAATAATTTTCACTGCTTGTTTATTTATTTAATTTAATAATTTAATAATAATTTAATTAATAATTTAATAAAATGAATAATTGTACGGCATCAAAATGCATTGTAAGAAAAGAGGGTGAACCATTAATAACCTATTACCAATAGTAACCTATTACCAATAGTAACCAATTACCTGGATAGACAGAACAAATTTGAAAACAGCTCAAATGGTTTTAGGCAGAGACTAGTTAGTGTATGTTGACATAACAAATAAAATAAATAACTAGAAATAAATAAAAAAAAAGTGTAGCTGGAAGAGGTCTCAATGGCCACTTTAAGTTGGTCGATAAAGCAAAACAAATGATACTAATGTTGCAATGAGAACCACAATTTGGCCGAAAAAAGAAACAATGTGCCAATCGAAAATACAAACATGGCACCTATAGATTTACCATCTACATCCACACCCCTTTGTAACAAAGGCAATTGTGCCCAGGGCACCGGAAGTTGCTCAGAGACTGAAGAGAGAAGGTGATAACAAGGTACAGGAGGATGCTATATATCTACACCTCGTAACTCTTTATCCATCAGAAAACGTCGATTAAAAAAATAAATGAATTCCTATATGCACTTGTATTATTTTATTTCGAATTTTTTATTTACTACTGTTATTTAGTATATTTTATTCATAAAATATTCAATTAAATATCACCTATATCACCTTATATCACCTTATAATAATGTAATGATTTGATAGATTTTGTTTGGATTTTTAATTAATTTAAAAAACCCATACAAAATCACCTCGTATTATTATATAATAAATACAATAAAATTAAAAATTTATGTTTTGTTTTAATATTTGTGCATTATTTTGTTAAAAAAAAAAAAATTTTTTTTTAGCTTGTGAATACTGAATAAAAGGTTCCATTGCCTGTCTAGGCGGTGTATTAATTGCCATCTCAAATGAATTCTCGTCTGAAGAAGTTATTCTTAATGACTTTCTACATATTGAGTTGTTATGCGTATTAGTTAAAATTTATAATCAAACCTTATTCATTGTTTGCGTGTACATTCCAACTAATTCGCCATACACTGTCTATGAGGATCACTTAAATGCGGTTGAAACACTTCTGAGAAAAGTAAACACAACAGATCAAGTACTATTAATAGGAGACTTCAATATGTTCCATATTTAATTCCCATTGGTCCTTCGAAGTCCTTGGCAAACATAATTAACTGTTTACTTACTAGTTGTCTTTTTTAAATTAATTCCAGTCCAAATGGATTTGATGAAATGTTAGATCTTGTGTTTGTTAGTGATTCATCGGAATTCTCAGTTATTCGTCATACGAATATCGCCAATACCGAAGATAAATATCATCCGACATGAACCTTCTTCTTTCAAAGCTGACAAGTAACTGAATGTATTTTTATGCTCTTTTCAACGAACATCAGCGTTGCCACAAAGAAAAAATTTTCCCTACCAATATTCTTTCCAAAACCTACCAAAATTGTTCCAATCCTACCAAAATTTGAATTTAAATAATTATAGATTATTCAGTATAAAATTAACGTTTTATTGCTAAAATTAACAACAGAATTTCATATACATATATCACATTTAATGTGTTAAAAAACAATTAATTTAGAAAATATAAAAATAAAGGAACATAAACATAGTGTATAAAATTAAAGCTAAAAACATAACAAATTCATCTTTAACATAAAATATTTCTTTTACGCCGACACTTTATTCACATTTCGTTGTTCCCTAGGTTAGGTTGGGTTAGAGGACATGTACTTGTCAACTGTGACAAGTACAGTACCCGGAGGTCGAATTGACCCATTGTACAACGTCCTAGCTTCTCACACCACTCGCGTTGTGTGCGTTAATTTTATACATGAGCGGCGGGACCTACAGTTTAAAGTCGACTCCGAACGACAATTTTTTTTTTTGAGAAGCTTTTCATGGCAATTTTTACTCTGAGTTTTTGCCAGAAATCTGCTGTGAGGAAGTCGCCGAGGAAATACTTTCATATTTTCGTTTTGATGCCTGGCCTGGGATTCGAACTCGGGCCTTTCGTCTAATAAGCCAACACACTACCTACTAGACCACAGCTTCGTTGTTCCCTATTTAAACACAGATACATATGTTAAACATTAAGGTACGTTAAATCAGGATTTCCAACTATTTTCTTAGTTAAACATTTTATTTTTTATTTTTATTTATTTATTTATTTATTTATTTATTATAATTTACACAGCACAACAAGATATGAATCTTATAAGTGACAGTGCTATGTTTGGAATCATTAAGATTTAAAAATTAATAGTGAAACAAAACATATTAAATAAAAAATACAAAATTAATATAATTAATATCATGTTAAAATATAAAGAAAAAAAATATAATATAAAGAAATTTAAAAAAAATAATAATATTGTAGAAAAATAAATATATATAATATATAATAATATTTCAAATAAAAAAGTTGAAAAAATATTAAAAAAAAATATTACTACATATTTATAAAAATCAATCTAAAAAACTAGGAATAAAAATATAACCGATATAAACCTATAAAACAAATCACAAATCATAAAAAAAAATTTTACTTATGAAAATAATTTAAATAACTCCTTTTTGAACGCATTTGCATTGCCAAGATTCTGGATGTAGTTTGGTAGGGAATTCCAAAGACTAGTGGTGTGTATAAAAAACTGTCTCTGAGACAAGAGAGTCCTAAATCGTTGCTGACTAATGTTCCTACCCCGGTAGGATCTAGCAAATTTAATTCGACAAAATAAATATTCCGGCCGTTCCGTGTAAATTATTTTATGAAGTAAAATAAGGCATTTAATTTTCAAGAGATTATCAAATTTCACATTAAGAATCCGGCAAGCCAAATGAGAAATGTGATCACGACTCCCTTTACGAAAGACATATCTAGCTATGTTATTAAATGCCAAGTTAATTCTACGGTTATCATCACAATCACAGTTAGCGAAGATTTCACACCCATACAAAAGTACCGGAATTAAGTACGTTCTAGCAAGTTGCATACGAATGACAAAAGGAGTCGAATCAATAACAGTCCACAAGTTCCTAAGCATACTATAAATTCTACCAACAACGACACCTATATGATTAGACCACGATAAACTGCCATTAAAGACAATACCCAGATTCTTCGCAGATTTGACAAAGTCAATCTTATTTCCCCTGATGCTCAATTCAGGTATGACAAATGATCTATCGGTCCTCGAAAGTATAATACATTTAGACTTGGAGGGATTGATGCAAAGTCCATTGGCCGAGGCCCAGTTGTCAATCCTAACCAAATCACTATTGATGTAATCCAAACAAGAATCAATATCCTCCCTAGGAGTACTAGTATAAAGCTGCACATCATCAGCATACATATGAACATTACAGTGAAGCAAGACATCCGGTATATCATTTATATACATACAAAACAGAAGAGGCCCAAGTATTGACCCCTGGGGAACACCTCTACTAATATTAAGAGGATCTGGGACATTACCATTAAGATGAACTTTTTGAGATCTATTAAGCAAATAAGAATAAATAAGATTACAGGCAGAATTTGAGAAATAAAACAGTTTCCGGAGCTTTTTCAATAGAACTTCGTGAGCGACTGTGTCAAAAGCCTTAGTGTGATCAAATTAAGTGTGTGTAAATTAAAAACTGAATCTGGAACACCTAAGGGAAGCCAAGTTTCGGAAACACAAATAACGTCAATACCCGCGGATATAAATAGATATCGTAATTCGTCAATCTTATTATTCAAGATAATATTGAGACCTACTCTCTGTTTAG
The DNA here is from genome assembly GCA_927399465.1 of Sarcophaga caerulescens. Taxonomy (NCBI): domain Eukaryota; kingdom Metazoa; phylum Arthropoda; class Insecta; order Diptera; family Sarcophagidae; genus Sarcophaga; species Sarcophaga caerulescens. The sequence continues at coordinate 94,914,111 of OV656873.1, read as the reverse complement.
CAAGAATTCTAACCATGTTATACACACTGTCTCTGGAATTATAACCAACAGAAGACATTAAATCGTATGAATGTTTTGGCAATGCAATTGGGGATTAGATGTAAATCATAGGTAATAATAATTAAGCGTTCAAATAAAAAGGAGTTCTACATACGTGTTCGAAATGTGTAGTTGGGGTATATATCATTTAAATTGATGTAAGAGATGGATGATGTTAAAGTGAGGAGGTATTTAATCTGATCAAACAACATGGCCAGGAAATAACTTCTTGAGGCTGTCTATATCGTCTATTAGTATGACGTCATCATTCGTATCCTTTTTTATGAATACACCACCCCGCATAGTGAACGCAGAAGACAGCATTTTTTTCTTTTTGAGACGAATAGCCGCACTCAACAATTTAAAGTTGGGCTGGGTTAAGTTCTCGTTAACGTAGAACTTTTCTTCAGAGGTGAGACCAAGATTGCTTAGTCGGAAGACAAAACCATTGTGTAGTTTCCGGTGCTTTGCTAAGGATTTCAAGAAGAAGTTTCTATCATATGCAGACCACATTTTCACAATAATAGCTGCATCTTTTGATTCCTCACTACGTTTATTGTTGGGATTCCTAAGGCGATAGATTGATTGTATGTTAGGTACAGGTGTATTGATGGTGTTACATATTCTGTTGAATATTTCCTGCAGGTTTTCGCCCTGTGCAAACGGGATTCCATTAATCCTGAGCTCGGATGAAACCTAAAAACAGTTTTTAGACCTAAACATAAATAATACTCCTAATTTTAAGTCTTACAGATATTAATTGTATTTTACTACCAAAAAATAAATGAAATTTGAACAAACCAACCAAACTACCAATCGTAGCATTTTTAAATAAAATCTACGGCAACGCTGATGAACATTGTTGATGTTCGTGTCCTATATGTTTAAAAAGCCGAAGATGATCGGCCCCCGGTGATTATTTCCTTCAAGCAAATAATTTAACTCAACAACAGAAAACATTTTGTTTCAATTTAACTGCATCTGAAATCGATTGGATGAATGAATTATCTGGTTATGGCAATGATTTGGACCAGTGCATTATGAAATTTTATCAACTACTTCACAATTGTTTCGTAGCTTGTGTGCCAAAAGTTTTACCACATTCTAATCACGGTTCGTCCTGGAATACAAAATAACTTTCAAGATTAAAAAACAAGAAAAATAGATAAATGTATAAAAACTTTAAAAAATAGATAGATCAATAATAAATTATTCCAAATACTTGTGGCAACATCGCCCCAAGCCGTCTCTAATGTACCGGCGTCAATAGTTTCGCGACTACTTTGTCGCACAGCCATTTTTTAAACCACAGGTATTCCCCGACTTACGACCGATATAGGTTCCTCTGTCATCGGTCGTAAGTCGAATTTCATATAAAAAAAATTTAAGAAAAAAATTACATACTGTACTACTAACTTTGAGGCTCAGGAGAAGTGAATCTATCCAAAATTCATACAATTCTAACTTTATTTACTAGTTCCAGCCATTTTTGGGAGGATATAAAATTGTTCACTTAAAAAAATTCCGACTTAGCTAATGTAATGTATTATTTGTACTGAAATATGTATGTAAATCGAATTTTTTCTTTTTTTTTTTTAATTTTTCTCATATATTTTAGGGATTCCCCGCAACTACATATGTATTTGTCTTTAAGTATTTTCTATGAAAAAAAATTGGAAAAAAATGGTCGTAAGTGCGAATAGTCGTAAGTCGAACGGTCGTAAGTCGGGGACTACTTGCATTTCCTTCTTCTTCATCAGCACGTCGTCGAGTAATGTGTAAAAGATCACAGCAAAAAAATAAATTTCATTCTTTTAATCACTAAATTATAACATCTACTTAAACATCTACTTAAATAAATTAAGAAAAAAATTCAAGAGTGATCCTAAATCATTCTACAAATTTGTTAATTCAAAACGTCAAGCAGCAGATTTTCGTTCTGTTATGAAGCTTGTTAGTCATGAATCTTCAGATAATAAGGTTATAAGTAACTTATTCTACCTATTCATCATCTACATTTAACGCCAATAATCAAAATTATATTTCCGAAGTAATGACGTTTGATGTACATATCTTTTATTGATCAACATAGTGTTTCCAAGTATATACAACAATTAAGATGGGTTTAGTATCAGTATTTTAAAATACCATTCTCAATTATTGAGTACTCCACTAACTTATTTATTCAATAATCGCCTAAATTGGGCTTTTTCCTTCCTTTTGGAAACAATCATTTATAATTCCATTGTTTAAATCAGGATCTAAAGCCGATATTTCAAATTATCGAGGAATTGCTAAACTCAACATTATACCGAAATTATTTGAAAAACTCTTATGTGTTACACTGTCATTTCAAGCATCGTTTATTTTATCTGAATCCCAGCATGGATTCTGTAAGTCTTCAATTTACAACTTTGGTAAATGATGGATTTATTGAAGGCAAACAAACTGACGTCATTTATATTGATTTCAGTAAGGCATTTGATAAAGTGAATCATAATTACTCGTTCATACTTCAACTTGGTTTTAGTTCATCATTACTAAATTGGATTAAATCGTATTTAGTAAATAGAAAGGAATACGCAATCTAACTTTATTGATGTACTGTCAGGCGTACCACAGGGTAGTCATCTTGGGTCGCTCCTATTTACTCTTTTCATAAATGATCTCCCATCTTTTATGAAATATTCAAACACATTAATGTATGCAGATGATGTTAAAATATTTTTATCATTTAATAACATTGCAGACCAAGTACTTATACAAGATATTAACTACTTAACCTTTTGGTGTAGTACTAATTAAATGGAGTTGAATGTTAAAAAATGTAAATATACGAGAATGTTCTTCACTAGATCATCTCCAACCAAAGGATTTTATACAATGAATGGTGGGTGCTGTTCTTGAACTTGTTAATTCCTTTAAATATTTTTGGAAGGATTGAAGAAATAGCTATCTAATATCCTTTGGAAAATTTTTGCTAGGACCAATAGGTGAAAAGTTACACACATTTTAAAAAAACCCTGTATGACCAAAATGTCCAACTTTGACCCCCTCTAACTCTGGCCGTTCTTGACTGATAGAGCTGAAAATTTGAGTCTGGCCTACTATCCAATAGTACTAACCTTGGTGCAAATTTCATCCAAATCGGAAGACATCGATTTTAAAAATTGGGTCACTTGACACGAAATTGCCCATATGTATATATGTACATATATCGTTTTAAAGGCCCATCCCTCTCCTTTCTAATAAAGTTTAATTTTTGTGCATCGATTCAGAAATGTTTGCGTAATCAATAAATTTGTGCGTAAAGTCAAACAAAAAACAGTTTTTGTCAACAAAACTCAGAACTTACACTATGTCATTAGCTGGGTGTATTTAATTTTTTTATTTTGTCGCATAGTGTAATTAATAGTCTGTAAGGATTTTAAATAGACTTGAAATAAATAAGTGAAAAAATAAAGAAATAAAAAAACTTCTTGTAGATGAGGTACCATACGGTTCAAGGTCAGAATTAGCAAGTTTTTGACATTTCTTATGTCACATTCGCGAGCGGTAGACTACAACTAATAGATCCATCTTATCTCCCATGCCATACATATTATATCGAAACCCCACTTTTGGTTGGAAAATATTTACAGCACCTCTTCTTTCGAAGAATCGTTGGCACCATTAAATTGAGATCAACATTTATTGCATATGTGACAACATTATTATCCTTTCATCGTATGACCAATATATTTCCATTATTTCTAAATCAATGATCTATAGATGTATTTTCCACTTTATTCATAACCGGGATTGAGCGAAGAGGTCATTTTTCTTTCCCTGAACTACATATCACGATTGATAATAGGTGCCGCAGTAATTTAACGGATATAAAACAAGTACATATCTATGAATAGCTGAAATACATATAACGAGTTCTGTTCTATAAATTGTTGAATCCTTTATTAAGTGGAACATTATTAGGTTTTAAAAGTTGATCCAGAACTTCATCATCAACTATGTACACCAAATCGAATATAAATTAAAAATAAATTTTTGCGCTCAGCGAATAATCGGACAAAGAAGAGTAGGCATGGAAAAAAGTACTGTTATTTTTTAATACCATAATCAAAAATAACATTTGGGCAATTCACACGACTTTGTATCGTGTATGTTGTATTGAATACACTTGGTTGTTTGTGAACGCTGAATGCTATGCTATTGTGTATTTCGTATTCCAAATGTATTTTTTTGGCATTCACACAATTTGATTGCACGAAACCAATACAACTTTTAAAAACATATGAAAAAAATGTGTATAAGTGTATCGGATTTTTACATGAAAATTATCAACAACAATCACACACTGTTGTATAATCGTCCAATAATACACTCAATACAACGATACAACGGCTTGTATGAATTACCCAATTGTATTTTTTGTCGTGTTGATTTTAATCACAAAAAGTGCAAAAACTTTAATTTTAAGTAAAAATGGATCCAAGTGGTAAACTGTCGAAATTAGACAATTAATAGTCAAATTAAATTTGGAAGGTAAAACTGAAAAAGAAAAATTGCCGAATTAACTGGAAAAAGCAGATTCACTGTCCATGACATAATTAAAAGATTTCGTAACGAATTTAGACTGACCAATAAAGGCAAAGAAGGCCTAGGGAAAATACTGAACGAAAGAGAAGAACGTTCGATTTTGAAAGATCCTTTTAAAACCGCAAAAGATCTCAAAATATCATAAAAATCTCGCACTGGAAAAGATATTAGTCTTAATACTGTGCGAAATACTTTGCATAAGTACAATTATTATGGAAGAGTTGCCAGAAAAAAGTCATTTATAAGTCTCAAAAATAAACCCTTGGACTAAAATTCGCCAAAGAATATTTATTAAAACCTGAGGATTTTTGCAATCAGGTAATTTTATTTATTTATTTAAGTCAATGGACAAATTCCTTACTGACTAATAACAACAATAGGTACGAATAAGATTAAATACAATTACAAACAGTTTCTTCAAAAATACAAGTAGTTGTTACAATAACAATATGAAAAGTTATGAATTGAGAAAAACAATAATATTCCGTTTTATAACGCAAGAATTTAAAGAAAAAACAACAAAGTCTGACAAATAATTAAATTGACGGCAAATTCTAGTTAATGGTTCAGCAACAGCATAATTAGTTCTGCAGAACTGAATATAAATAAGATTATAACAGCGGAAGTAACGACAAGGAATATTAAATTAAACAGATCTTAACAGAAATTCACAGCAAATATTACCATTGATCAAGCTAATCATAAAGGATATATTTAACATTGTTCAACGACCCTTAAGGGTAGGCAGTTTTATTAATGCCAGTCTGCTAGAATATGAAGGCTACGTAAACAGAAGAGTAAAAATTGTTTCTGCACAGATTCGATGTGTTCGCTGTAAACATTATAGTGAGGATCCCATACAATGGATCCATACTCCAAAATTGGTCTGACAAGTGATACAAATAGCTGTTTCGTAATACATGGGTCAGAAAATTCTTTTGTCCAACGTTTTATGAAGTCGCCGTAGTCAAGTAGGTAGTGTGTTGGCTTATTAGACGTAAAGCCAGGGTTCGAGCCCCAGGCCAGACATCGAAACAAAATACAAAAAGTATTTCTTCGGCGATTTCCTCTCAGCAGATTTCTGGCAAAAACTCTGAGAGTAAATAAAATTGCCATGAAAAGTTTCTCAAAAAAAAATCTGTCGTTCGGAGTGGACTTTAAACTGTAGGTCCCGTCACTTATGTATAAAATTAACACACACAACATAAGTGGTGTGAGAAACTAGGTCAATAATCCTGACTGAAGGGTTGTAATGACCAATTATGTATGTATGTTTATGAAGCCAAGAGTGCTTCTTGCCTTATTTACAGTCAAAGTGATAAAAGTTTAATTAATTAATTAAAGTTTAATTTTGCGTCCAATAGGATCACAAGATCAATAAAAGAGTCAACATTCTCCAATTGATGACCTCCAAGCAAGTAATTAACCGCAATAAAATTATTTCTCGAGAACCGCATACATTTGCATTTTTTAATATTCAGCTCCATCATGTTGTACTCACACCACAAAAAGAAGTTATTGAGATCATTTTGAAGATACATATGCTCGATGAAATTATTAAAGGAGAGAAAAACTTTTACATCGTCAGCATACATCAAGATATTTGCAAAATTAATTATGTTGGGAAGATCGTTTACAAACAGCGAAAAAAGAAGTGGACCAAGATGGCTGCCCTGAGGAACACCAGATAGCACATAAATATACTTAGATAAGCTATTGTTCACACAAACGGTCTGCTTTCTACCAGTCAAATATGACTCTAGCCATCTTAAACTCCTATGATTTACACCCATTAAATCCAATTTAGTTAACAAATCCGTAAAAATCTGTAAAAATTACATCAGTTTGCTTCTGTTGAGAAAAGGCCGCATTTATCATGGATGTTAACTGAAGCACATTAGTAGTTGTTGAGCAGCCCTTTCGGAAACCATGTTGATGAGATGATAATAATTATGGTAAATTGTTTTAAAATACATTTCCATTGAAAGTTTAAATTGTTTTAAGGTTTTGTTTACTGATGAAAGCAAATTTAATTTGCATGGTTCAGATGGTAGGCAATTTGTGTGGCGTAAACCAAATACAGAATGTTTTTTCCTAAGCTTTTTAGGAATGTTTTTAAATTAAATAATTTATAATTAAAAATATAATTGGACACTTTGTGAATTTAATATGATCGCTCGCGAAATATGATCACTCGACGGCTTGTCGACTCTTCTCGAACGCATGGTGCAGCTCTTTCAGTACGCGGCTGGCTCCGACGAAATTCGTCGCGTTGTCGGTGTAGACTTCTTTGGGTAGTCCTCTCCTGGCTGCAAACCTTTTAAAAGACATAAGAAAAGCATCAGAGGAAAGATCAGAGACTAATTCTAAATGTACTGATGTGAAACACACAAAAACCGCTATATACACTTTTAATGGTGGTCGCCCACGTATCCTCAAAGATACGTCAATAGGACCACAGTAGTCGACTCCGACTATTAAAAATGGGCGCGAAGCTCTCACTCTATTAGTGGGTAAATTTCCCATTATTTGGGACATAAGCTTCGGTTTATAGCGGAAGCAATGTACGCATTTGCTAACTATCCTCTTGCATTCATCTTTCGCATTTATCAACCAGAAATTTTCTCGCGAAAGAGCTATAAGTGCTTTTGTACCAGTATGACAATTGTCCAAATGCAAGTTTCGCAAATAGAGCGTGACAAAGCTATTCTTTTTCGGTAATAATAGTGGAAACTTGGTATTGTATTTCAAGTCTGCATTTAGCAGTCTTCCACCTACCCTTATTAATGAAAACGATTTACCCTCCTCAACAAATGTATGTAGAAATGGTGTCAACTTCTGGATATTAGAGGACAATACAAGAGATTTCTGAAGTTTAAGTATCTCCTCAGAAAAATTAGTTTTCTGGATCGTTTCTACAAGTCGGAAGAAGGCCCATTTCAATTCGATTGCAGTAGGTGGACAATTTTTCTCAACCTTACGTTTTTTCAAGATGCCAACAAATCTGATTACAAACGCAGTGACTCGTAGCAATTTTTTGTACGAGGAATTCTTTTCCATGAGATCCAACAAGCAATTTTGTGGATCCTCTACTGCAAGAAATACATTTGCATTCCTTTTCTCCAATAGTATTTGGTTCTCTGTTAACTCGAAATGTTTGTTAACAGGCCAGGAAGAACTGTCATCTAATAAGAATGACGGTCCATCAAACCAGATCGACTGCTTCAATTCCTGGACGTCGCATCCTCGAGAAACAATGTCAGCTGGATTATGGTCAGTTGGCACATGTCGCCATGAAAATTTCTCTGACCACTCCTGAATCTCAGCTACTCTATTCGATACAAAAGTAGCAAGGGAGGATGGATGGGTCTTTACCCAATGTAGAGTTATTTCCGAATCTGTCCAGAAATAGACTTGATCGATCTTAAATTCCAACATGAGCTTAATTCGAGTCCACAACTTTGCCAATAGGTGAGCAGCACACAGCTCAAGTCTCGGAAGAGAGTTCGTCTTGAGTGGAGCAACTTTAGATTTTCCGGTAAGTAATCTGACAGTAACTTTGCCAGACTCGAAACTTCTGACATAAAGGCAACACCCATATGCTCGCATTGAGGCATCAGCAAATCCATGTATTTGGATGTTTGCAGTGTAAGTTGTTTGGACGAATCTTGGGATTGTTATTGAATCGATCTCCATTAAATTAGATTTGAGATTTTCCCATGAAGTATCAAGGTTCATGGGAATTGATTCATCCCAGTCAAGCTTTTGAATCCAAAATTCTTGTAGTAAGATCTTGGATTTTATACCAATAGGGCACAATAGTCCGAGAGGATCAAATAATCGTGAAGAAACTGATAGTATGTTTCTCTTCGTTGCTTTCAAATCCTTGAAAGAATTCTCTAAATGAAACTTTAATGAATCATTCTTCGGACTCCAATGTAAAACCAAAGCCTTAGCAGAATCCGAATCGCTATGCAATAGCTTTTCACTTTGTAAAGTATTGATAAATTTAGGATGATTAGAAAACCATTTCGCAAGGTTAAAACCCTCTGAGTTTAGGATCTCAGTGACTTGATTACGAATTGTAATCAGATCCTCGTAACTTTCACCACCGGTTAACAAATCATCTACGTAAAAATCACTGCGAACAACTTTTGAACCAATAGGCAAATTCTCTTTGTACAAATTGCCCAATTCAATCAGACATCTTGTAGCTAGAAATGGGGCAGACGCCGTGCCATAAGTTACAGTGTTCAATCAAAACACCTGTAAGCTATCAGATGGATTTTGTCTCCAAAGGATCAATTGAAAATTCCTATCATTCTCGTCGATCAAAACTTGACGATACATTTTCTCGATATCTGCAGTGATTACGTAGCGATGAAGGCGAAAACGGATGAGTGTAGAATACAGTTCTTCTTGAATGGTAGGACCAACCATTAGCAGATCATTCAATGATACATGAGAATAAGTTCTACACGAAGCATCGAAAACTACTCTAAGTTTAGTAGTAGTACTTTGAGGCCGCAGAACACATTGATGAGGAATGACATAGTGAGGAGAATCTGGCATATTATCCAGAAGTGACATATGTCCCAAATTGAAATACTCTTTCATAAAGTCATGATACATATGCTTCATTGTGTCTTCCTTAGACAGTCTTCGTTCCAACGAGAGGAATCGCCTTTTTGCGACTTCGAACGAAGAACCCAACAATTGTGCATCAGACTTGAAAGGCAGTGAGACTAAAAATCGTCCTTACGCTAAACGTCGTATTGAATTTCTAAACTTCTACTCGCACTGTTGCTGCTACTCTGAATTAATCTTTATTGATTCATTTGGAAGCTCCTCCAGTTCCCAGAACTTCCTGACGATCGAATCAATATCGCTCTCGTTTTCTATCGCAGTACTCAAATGACAAACGCTATTGTCAGTGGAGCCCTTTGATTGATTGTACTTTCCAGTGACAATCCAACCAAGTGAAGTTTTCTGAAGGATTGGAAGGCTCGGGCCAGATTTTATCTGACCAACACACATTAACTCGAAAAAGATTTCTGCTCCGATAAGCAAATCAATCTTTCTCGGTTTGTGGAAGCATGGATCAGCTAACTTTATATTGTTAGGAATATATAAGCCGGTTGTATTTATAACGCTATCAGGTTGGAAGTTGGTAATCGAACTCAATACCCAGAATTTCGCATTAAATTGGGTAGAGTTAACCCTCGACGTGACAGTCAAGTCAACGCTTGTTTTCGAAAGTGAATTTGTTTCACTAATGCCAGTTAAATTTAGTCTGCCTCCTTCTCTTTCTCTCAATCTAAGTAGCTGCGCAAGTTCCTCAGTTATCAAATTGGGTTGAGATCCGGAATCTAAAAGTGCTCTCGCTGGTATCAATTTACCAGAGCTACTTCTTACACAGACTACTGCCGTTGCGAGAATAACTCTCTCATCGGACGAAGAGTAATTCACCGAACCGTGTGAAGTCGATGATTGTCCAGTGTAGTTATTATTTGCACTTGCGCTTGTGTTGTACCTGTGCAACAATGAATTATGGGCACTACCACAAATTCTGCACTTCGATGATGTACACTTTGCTACTGTGTGTCCTTTTTTGAGACAATTTATACATGTTGGCACTGATTTAATAAAGTCAAATCTTCGACTTACTGGCTCAGCAGTAAATGAAGGGCACTTATTAATATTATGCTGAATCGATTTACAAAATAAACATTTGTCAGCAGACGGTTTGGATTTCGATACATTTAGTGAGGCTCTGTTATTTCTTCTCGAAAAATGTTCAGTTCTCTGATTATCGAACCTCGGCCTTGAACTTGAAGACTCGTCAGCTGCAATATGCTGATATCGTTTGTTCAAGACGGATTCACAGTCTGACCAAAGTGGAAGTTTCTCGAAGTCGAGTTGTTCTTCCCATTTCGATTTGGTGACTGGATCAACCTTTGACATCACTAAATGTATGAGAATGACATTCGTAATCTTTTTATCATCACCAATTGACAATAAAGAATCATATATTGCGGATACCGTATCTATCATGCTTCGCAAAGCAATAGCTGAAGGTTTTGTGATTTGTGGCAAATCAAAAAGTTTTCTTATATTATCAAAAAATATAAGACACTCATTGTCATAAACCTTCTTCAAACTTGCTATTGCTTTGGGATAATTTGCCTCTGTAATCTGAAAAGCTTTTACCGTAGCCAAAGCTTCATCAGACAAGCATGATATCAAATGATTAAATTTTTCAATGTCTGTCAACGTCGGATCATTGTGGACCAAATCCTCAAACAAACTCATAAAATTTTTATAATCGGAATATTTTCCGCTAAATTTGGGGAGTTTCATGTTTGGGAGCCTCGACTGATGTGGTTGCCCGAGAAAGGAGACTTCTGGCACATTTGATTGCCTATTCTTAGACAGGAGGCTCAAAAATAATGATTTAGTGGTCACACAAATGGTCTCAAGCTCAGCTCTATCATCGTTCTCTGGATCTAATTATCCACATCAGATTGGAGCTTCATAGCTTGGTCAATATAATTTTTCAATATGTCCAATCGACATTCCAATTTGATTGGATTAAAAGAAATTGTCTTTTCCAAAATGGATTGACGAATTTGAGTTATGTTTTCAACAACCTTAGCCCTTTTCGTGATCAACTTCTCCAAACTTTCCGATTTGGAGGGAGAATCTTGTCTCTTTCTGCTAGTCATTTTCAATTAACTTATGAAATCAAAGCAAATGTAACCAAATTAATTTATTGTTTAAATGAAATTCCCAAAGGACGAATGATTTGCTTTGGACTAGGAGATTCAACGAAGTTATTAAACTCTCGCCGGTTACAAAATATTCGAATTTGTTTCCTTTCCCAGTTCTGTTATTCACGACTCTGAAGATACTGGTTCCACAATCAAAATAACTTAGTGACAATATATGTCGATCCACTTCACAGCCTTTGATAAATATTTATCAAGTCAAATAACACAACAATTAAACAATCAAATGAAATTGTACCGAATTGTTGTCTGAAAATTAAATTTCGTAAGCAGTGTGAATAGTCCCATAATTTGATTAAAATTAACAATTTTAAAATAAATTCGCGAATATTTTCGTGTTTCAATCTTTATAAAAATGTAAATTATTTTCAATAAAAATACCGACGGTAAAAAATTCAAGAACGTAATATAAAAATGATAATAATTACTGTCGCGAACAATATACTGTGAGCGTCAAAAGAAAGTGTACAATTCAAAAAATATACATTAATAAATTACCGTTAATTTTTTTTCAATTTATTTTATTGCCAGTTTTTAAAATTGAAACAAGAAGTAAAGAATTAGAAAATTTTGGAAATATTGTAAAATTTTTTTGGGCACTCTCCTTAAGTGGAAAACTTGAGTTGAGATTGTTAGAATTTTATCCATAGTGTACACTTTCTTTTGACGCTCACTGTATGTATATATCAAGTATTGTTGTTTATGTGTACGACAACAATGAACGATTTAAACACGTACGATTTAAATAAAAAATAAGGGCGGTAAATATCACAAAATTAAATTTTTTGGTTAAAGAAATGAATAATTTGAAAAAAATTGCAAGTATAAAATATATTATTTGTGTTCAACTCTAAAGCGCTAAGCAGTTTTTGAATAAATTTCAAAAACCTCTTAAATTTGATTGATTTACAAATTTAAGGAAAAGAACACAAATATATTTTATACTTGTTAACTCGGTTTCTGAACTAATCTCAGAAGTGGCAACGGGGCATCCTTCCTTCAAATGATAGGTTGAGGGTTGATTTGGTGTTCTGATGAAGACGTCCTTTTGGAATGATGATGAGATAGAATTTTGAATGATATTGTATTGTGAAAGGTGTGTTGCCTATTTGTTTTTGTTTTTTTCACTACACTACACTGTTAGTTTTATAAATATATGTACTATGTAATATATATTGTTGTTTGTATTTATAATTGTTATTTCTTTTAATTATATATATTTTCTTTTATATTTCAATTTCAATTCTCAATTTCATATCCAGCTTTCACACTACAGTGCACGCGTGCTAATGTGAACACCGCATAATATGAACACCGCTTAATGTGAACATTTTTTTTTGCTTCATTGACTACTCTAAAAGATGAAAAAAAGTAAAAAGCCCTATAATTTGAACTGATTTTTTTTAATTTGAAACGTTAAAATTCTCTGTTTATTAGTTGCGAGAATCCCCGTTTTAGGTGTACATATATACATATATGTATGTGTTAGTACATCTGCTTGCATATTTATTCTTCATTTGCTATTTAGATACTGTGAAGAAAGTTTGTGAAGATTAAATTATAAAAAAAATTCATAAATAATGATATTTGTTTAAAAGATAGCATAATTCTGTTTTAATATTTTCGGTATTCGGAAATGTGAACAATTCGTAAAAATGAACAACGCCAGTTTTAATTAGTTCACATTAGCGAGCGTGCACTGTATTTTATTATTTTTCTTAAACGATCTATTTTTTGTTTGCACACTTTTTGTATTTCTATTTTCTTGTCGCACAGTATGTATGTATGTATTTTTATCAATTTTTTATTTGTAACATTTGTATATTTTCCACCACTAAACAATTTATGTATGTATGTTTTTTATTTTTTTTTTTTGTTTTATATTTTTGTAAATTTGGTTTATATGTTCAATGGTTTATTTATAAAATAAAATTTGCACTCGCGCATATATTGGTTTTAAATAACTTATAAAACTTCGCGCGAATTTTGGTCCTTTACGAAATTTACACGAGATCAGAGAATTTAAAATAAATTATCAAGTATTCTTTTAATTTCACTTATGTCCCTGCTCGGGCACCAAAATGTTTTTTCCTAAGCTTTTTTAGGAATGTTTTTAAATTAAATAATTTATAATTATAAATATAATTGGGCACTTTGTGAATTTAATATGATCACTCGCGAAAATAAGACCAAAACGTCGAGGTAAGAAAGTAAGACCGGTGTCGCTTATGTTTTGACTTCAACTAAATTCTTTATTTTTTAATATTCTATACTTACAGCTAATACATAACAATTGATCTTAATAATAACGGTTTAAGGACATTCAGCAACTCCGTTGCTTTAACTGTCCTTGAACTATATTCTATGTTATTTATTCGTTAACCTTAACGCTATTTATTCTTTATATTGTTTATTATATTATATTAGGGTAGTTCATGTTTTATTATTATTTTATTAGTTCATTAGTATTATTAGTTAATTATTATTATATTAGAAATTCAGTTTACTATTATTACTATTATGCGATATATATTAAATACTATTTCTTTAGCTAATTATTATTTATAATTAGTTGGTTACATAGTTAGTTGGTAATAGATGTGCCCCAACACAGAATTTAACCATCAAAATACAAAAGCTACTGTTAAGCATGGGGGAGGCTCTGTAATAGTTTTAGGATGCATGTCTAGTGCTGGAGTAGGCAATTTGCATAGACAAATTTGTCTCTCTCAACATTTTGAAGCAAAATGTAAAGCAAAGTGCAGAGAAATTGGGCATAGCAAACAACTTTACTTTTTATCAAGACAACAACGATCCTAAGCATACATCCGTAGTTGCAAAGCTTTGGTTGATTCATAACTGCCCGAAAGTGATTGAAACACCTGCTTAGAGCCTTTGGGAAGAATTAGGCAGAACAGTATATGAAAAAAAATTCAATACTTCAGTGCAGCTAAAGGCGGTTTTGTTAGAAGCTTGGAACTCCATACAGCCCTAAGTATGCCAAAATTTAGTAAAATCAACTCCCAAGCGCTTACAGGCTGTTGTTGATAACAAATGATATGCAACAAAATATTAACTTTCTGATTTTTATACCCAAAACATTTCTACTTCGCTTTGTTATTTGTTGAGCGATAGAATTTGAGTTAAATTTGTTTTTCTTTCTTTAAATATGTCCTTATCATTCGAAAAGTTGCTGTTTTTCTACTTATCTCTAGATGTAAGTATATGAAGTTAAAATAAAATCGAAAAAAAAACAACACATTAAGTATATTTTGTTTTTGATTATTGGACATTTATATCAATTACACTCTTGTCCGATTATGCGTTGGAGCCACTGTATATCAAACAGAATTATAAAACCGTCAGATAAATTTAATGCCCAGTCACTGTCATCCTATTTATAACCATCCTGTACTACTTCACATGCTGTAGATAATAATTTTAAGCCGAAATGATTAATGTGCTGTTTCTGTAAGACAAGCGGTGTTGTTTGTTTTTTCCATAACAACAGACGTTCGTTTGTAACATATAGAAACAGAAACAGCATATACGATTTTCTTCATGCTCATCATCAGTTTTATCGCTATCTTGTTCAGTATCGGATCCATTCAGTAGAGGATTGTATAAATTGGAACGCCATTGAGCTCATTGTCATTAAGGTCTTCCTGTTCAAACAATATTTCGAAAATTGTTAGGCTATATATGAAGTGTCCAGTTGCTCTCCTATGCTGGCGACATCGATATCATAGGGCGTACCAAGCGAGATGTTACTGCTGCCTTCAGTGCTATTGAACGGGAGTCTACTAAGATGGGTTTGGCAGTAAATGAAGGCAAAACAAGTAGAGACGCGCGGCGTATTGATTCTCAGATTACGGCTAATAACTATACTTTTGATACAGTCAAGGAATTTATTTACCTTGGCCGTTACCACCAAAAATGATGTCAGTCTGGAGATCAAACGCAGGATTACTGTTGCCGACAGGTGCTACTATGGTCTCAATAGGCAATTGAGTAGCAGAGACCTCTCTCGTACGACAAAACAATACCCGTGGTTCTTTATGGCGCAGAGGCACGGACCCTATTAAGAACTGATGCAGCTACCTTGAGAGTATTCGAGAGAAAAGTCTTACGGTCTAGTGCGAGTTGGCGATGATTTCTCTCGATATAGACGTTGTGCAGCGTATTAATATCCAGCGGCTACGCTGGCTCGGCCATGTCGTTCGAATAGAGGAGGATGCTACGGCGAGACGGGTATTTGAATCGAGGATCCGCGGAAGTCGGCGAAGAGGACGACCTTGTATCCGTTGGAAGGACCAAATCGAGGAAGCCCTGTCATCGATTGGTGTGACCAACTGGCGTAGGCGCGCAAGAAGCAGAGGCGCCTGGAAGGAAGTGTTGCGGCAGGCCGAAATCCATTAATCGGGTTGTTAAGGGCCAATTAAGTAAATACAGTAGGACCTTGATTATCCGTGATTCGATTATTCGGCAACAATTGATGGATGGAAAAAAAAATTTTTTTGCATCGACTTAATTTTATTTTGGATCGACTTAAATTTTTCTGCATCGTTTAACCGTGATTACCTCTATTATCCGTGATTATAAGCAAACATTTTTTTTTATTATTTTGGACAAACAAGTGAAAAAGGGGAATTCCCTCTTTAGTATACGAAATCCTTATCTACTGTTATCACTGTTTTCTGACAAAATTATTTTTTTTATATTTTTGAAACATGTGTGTATATAAAATCCTTGAATTATTTAGTTTTTATATAAATATGTACATATTCATTTATAAATTAATAGATGGTCAATTAATGCTTCCGGTCCCGACAATCACGGATATCGAGGTCGCACTATAAGTAAGTAATATATGAAAAAAATTTTTACCAAATTATCATTTAACAATTGTACTACTAGCGCAGTGTCCCTTTTAGGGGACGTTACATTGAAAGTAACTTTAGGCGCGTGGTATAACATTTTGTGATAATTTTTTTACATCAATTAAGTAACTATACTTATTCACAAAAAATAAAATACAAAAACTAATACGAGTAATAATTCATATCATATTTAAAATATTCTAGTTTTTCTTACTCAGTTCGGAATTTTCGTTTTTTTCACAAAGTGATATTCCATATTTTGCATAAAACACATCACTCAGATTGCATTTTTTGAACACAATGAAATAAATCCTGTTTCGTTGGAATAGTTGTTATTTAGAAATTGAAATTTTTGGAAGTGGTTACAGTAGAAAATTCGAGAATCCCTCTGCGCAATAATGGGTTAATTTTTGTGCTGTTTTTGTATTTGTTGTAGAATTATAATCACCCTATGTATGTATGTAAATACGCCTTTCTATGTACAATAAACTGCAGTAAATGTGTTCCTATTTCCATTATTGCCACTGGAATTATTCAAAACAAAAAACTTCTATGTTGTATGGCATCATGTAGCGGTGAATTAACGAACATAATTTTCTTAATTGGTTTTATTTTATTTGACGTTCTCTAAGCTGGTTCTCACTTCTTGTTTATATTTGTGCTCTTCCACCTCACACTCACTCACACCCTTTGTGTCTGGTTTTACTTTTTATTATAATATTTCCTTCTTTCTGATGCTTTTTATTATTCATTATTATCCTCGAATTGAGGACAAGAATAAAAACCATCTCTTTGCCAATGGGTGTGTGTGTGTAAATGCAATTGTGGCTGTAGAGCATCGTTTACCATTTCATAGCACAATTGTGCGGAGAGAACTCACACGCATTCTTGTGCTTTATGATTTAGTTGTCGATCAGACTGCCACAGTGTAACCAGTGGCGACAATTATGACGTTTGAAAAATGCTTAAATCAGCAGTTTTAACCCTCCTCGTAGAGGGAGAAAAAAGATGTTAAAAGTTTTTGCAAAGCAAATGTGTTAGAAGCAACAGATATACAGAGTGAAAACTGGCGGATAAAGTGGAAAAATTAAATGTAAATAAACATTTATTTTGTGTTAAAAAAGGGTAAATTTGGAATATTTTTTAATTTCTTCAATGAAAAGTTCTTAAATATTTAAATATTAATCGAAATGTGACTGGTTTTTGGTCAGAATGAATATAGTTTCTTGTGCAAAAGGTAAGTAAGCAGTTAAATACATCAAGATGAAATAAGACATATTGCATATAAAATTTTTTTCTTTTAGAACTTTGTGTATATTACTAGTATTTATTAATTTCTTGAATGAAAAAGTTAAAATTCGGTAATTTTTTCATTATTAATCGAACTCTTAGCAATTTCCCTTCACACTGAAAAAGTTCCGTGTGCAAAAGGTAAGTAAAAATAAAAATATAACAAAATATATACTCATAACTTTTTGTTTCAGGAATTTGTGAATATACCTTTAAATTGGTTAAATACTAAGTCAGTGACGACCGAAGAAAGCTGTCATAAAAAATACATTAATTCCGAATTACGTTTCCCTAATAAAACGGTTCATCTCCTTTCAAAATTATTCTAATATTCTACAAAAATATCATAAATTTCTACCAAAATAGAATAATAAAAATCCACCCCGAAATCTAAAAAAAACATAAACAAAACAGACAGGCAGTCAGAGAGGGACAGAAATACTTTTTAGTAATATTTGCTGTCCCTTTCTAAGTGAGGGTTAAACGTCAAAACCGTGACGTATCTGTATACCTGTGAGACTGCGACAAGAACACATGTGCGGCGGATGCTTTACCATTTTTGTCAGAATGACACTCAAAAAATATTGTATGTTAAAAAATGCTTTTGAGCGTATTTCAATTTTTATTTTGTCGCATAGTATAATTTTTTTTTAAATGCTGTGGAATGCTTGCTTTTTCTCTATTAATAAAAAATGTTTTTTTTTTATTTTTATTTATCTAAAAACATGGTCTAATTTTTAAGCCAAAGATGGATACCTTTACGATCTTTTAATAAAAAATGGATTTTTTTATTTTATTTTTATTTATCTAAAATTATTAAGCCAAAAATAGATAGCTTTACATATGTAAGTTGATAAAATGAAAATCAAAATATCGTATATTACTTTTCTATGGCTGTAAATAAATCAATTCTCTCAATTTATTTTCTCTCTCTTACTCACTAACACATAACCAAAAAATATTTGGTAAACCCTGCTGTAGAGTGGTTTTCTGTATGAGCAAGAGTGCTTTTTTTGTTTGTACATTTCTTTTGCAATTTACGAAGCCTTTCATATGAATTAAAACTACAACAGAAACTATGGGAAAAACGCCTGTATGTGTATTTGAATATACATAGTACGGTTGTAGTAATACTCTGTAATGATAAGTGTTCGTCAACCAGTCAAAGCAGTCACCATGAAGTTGGTATGTATATGTAGTTATTTATAAGGAAAAATTTATGTAAATAAAGGTTTAGAAAAGAAAAGTCTATTATTTTTCCAATATATGGTAAAGTCTCTAACTCGTGCTATAAAAGTACGTTTGGATCGCTAAATGTGGCGTTTAAAAGGTAGAGAAATCATTTTGATAGTTTCGTGGTTACTTGTCTGTAGGCACAGATTAATTACATGGAGACAAGCAGAAAAGATCGTTATTTTACAGTTGTCCTGGAAAAAAAGCAAAAGCCGGTCATGAAAAGTTCAAACGAAATCTACCTTCAATAGTTTTCAATTTTATGGAGAAATTATAGGTACATTTTACCAGTTACGTAAGTTTTAGGGTCATTATTACAACTTGTTTATGTTTGAACTTGCCATATTATATATTATTTTCAATATGATAACTTCAAATATAAACGAAATGAGCAATCACAACAAAAAAAAAGAAGCTCTTCGTTGTCACAACGTTTCAAAGAAACTTGTTTTATTTAGCTAATGTTATCGACTCTGCCATATTTTTGAAAAAGTTAACTTTATTTCATTTGTAGGTTATAATAACGAAAGGAAGTTAAAGGTGACTTTAAAGTTCACTTTAGCTAAAGGTACCTTTAACTAAACCCAACTTTAACGCCAAGTTGTAATAATGGCCCTTACAGTTATAATGGGAAAAGGTCGTAGTTCCTTTCGTTTTTCACAAAAGCTTTCTATTTGGATATCAAAAAAATTTACAGGTAGGCCTCGCTTAGCACGTACTCTTTTTAACACGGCCTCGGTCTAACGCGATTCACAATTTGGTTCACATTTTCGGTTAACACTAAAAAGCCTCGGTTGTGCGCGGTTTACAAAAATCTTTCTAATGATCAGACAAAGATAACAGATTTTTTTAAAGAAAAAAGTAACAACATTGAACTACAACATTGAACTATCCAGTGATGAAGATTAAATTTTATGGTTATGTATTTTTATTTTTTTTAATATTACTATCGTGAAATATTTTTTTTTAATATTTCGAGAATTATTAAGTTAATTGAATGCAATATTTTTGTTTTTATGCGTAGATATGGATTAACATGTATGTATATATTATTAAAAAAAAATTAAAATTAATAAAATTTGCTTTTTTGAAAACCATGGAACGTAACCCCTCTTTTTGTATTGGTTTCTTGTATCGCTTAACACGATTTTGCTTAACACGGTATTTTAATGGAACGTAACCCCCGTGTTTAACGAGGCCTAGCTGTATTGTAAACAATTTTTATGGTTCAGCAATAAATCGATGATTTATTACGTTGTTTAACATACCGGAAACTAATTTGGATTTTATTGTATTATCTGTCTAAAGTACTTGGGAAAATTCATTATTTTCGTATATTATTTTATAAAATAAACAATTGCAACATTTCGCACTAATCACAGCTGTGGTTTTGCTTTACTGGATGTGTCTGAAAATGTGCAATGTAAACTAGATGCAGAAAACTTAATTTCTTGCTCCTTCTGGATTATTCAAAGGCCTTTGATTCCAGCTTAATTTCTATGAGGCTTCGGTAGCATTTTAGCTTCTCTAGAAATACAACATGACTACAGTGGCCAGTAAAAGTTTAGGTACCCCAATATATTTTAGCGATTCCACGAATTTTAAGTAATAGTTTGTAATTGATATTTTTTATATGCATATTCTTGAATTATTTATATTTTATTATAAAAACAAAAAATTTTTAAGGTTTGGAATACAAGGTACTAGTTTTGCTTGGCGTTTTCTGTTGATATTTGACGTCATGCACTCCAAACTTGTTTTATTTGACGAAAACGGTATTTTTGATCTTTTCACACAAAATTATTGATTACCCAAATATTTTTTAACCTATTTTCAAAATCCAAGAGGAAAATGAAAAGGGGACAGATGAGCCTTTAAAACGGTATACATACACATATGGTTCAAACCGAAATATTATGAATAAAACTCTAATAAACTTGGAAATATGATTTTATTCTAATTTTTTCAAGTTTACCTATTCTTAATTGCAAAATTTAATTAAAAAATACAAAAGTAAGTGATGACATTCTGAAAGTCCATTATCTTGTGAAGAGATTGACACTTCGTTTGATCAAATCACATAAAAATTACCTTAGTTATTACTTAAATAGTATAACAGTCGTGTTATATTTTTTATATTATATATTTAAAGCATTTTACGTAATTTATTGAATTTAAACAAAATATGGCCACGATTACTTTTACAATAGAAAATCGCAAATATAAAATTTAAATTGCTTTTCTTATTTCGTTGTTTTTACTAACTTCTTTTTGTTTTTATAATACAGCAAAATGTAACACTTAACCCTTTCACGACCACTAGGCTATGTAGGCTATGAGAATCAAAGTTATCATTTTGTGTATTTGAGATTATACATTAGATGACCTAAAGATATATTTTAAAACTAAATCACCAAAAACCAATACTGGCTTGTTCGCTTTTTTTGGGACATATTTGTCCCTATGGTCTTTAAGGGATGTAATTTATTTAAATTTTTTTCATTTGTGAAAGAGTATTTTAGGTACTCATATCTATTTGTTTTAACTAAATGAAATATTTGCTACTGTAAGGTAAATTTCATTTTCGTTAATTTTAATAACTCCACGAAATATTCAGGAGCCGTTACCTCTGTATGTAAGTAGAAAATTTCCTTTACGGACCAAAGGGACACCGGTTTCCCTTAAAGTTTACAATAAAATCGTTTACGTTTTCAAAACTGGAAAACCTTTTATATTGTTACGAAAATGAAAATGCTGTTATCATTTAACATAGAAATGATAAATAAAAGCTACAAAAACAGAAACAATGGACTTGTTTACATGATCAACGAATAAACAAAAATACAGCTACAACATTAGTATACAAAAAGAGGGATAAACAAGTAAATAAACAGGCAGCAACAACACTGCAAGGACAAACAAATTACACAAACAACAATAACGTAGACACATATTTACAGAGATTTCGCGAAGGCGAAGTCATTCTCCTCCAAGAGCATTCATCAGACTGTTTACGTCGCCATATAAAAGGCAAGGCAAAACAAGCAACGGGATCAGAAACAATTCAGTCAGTTTTGTGTGAAGAAGCGTTGCATGTGAAGAGAATAATCGTGGTTTGAAGATCACCGTTGTGAAGATCTATCGAACAATTTTTAGTTTTTACGCAAAAGAGTGTAAATAGAGGAATAACAAACAAAGCAATTGTTGTTGTTTACATCAGGTTGTGAACAGTGGCACACAGTATTGTGCGTAAAAAAAGAATTTTTTAAAACTAAACACAAATTTATTTTTATTTTATTTGCAATCTACGAACTCATATTTTAAACGTTTTTAAAAGGGTAAACACGTAACAATATCTATAAAAAAAACTTTTTATGCCGTAGTTTGGGGAATTTGAAAATATCACTCCCTATATATGCTTCTTTACATCACGATACCAGCTTATCGTCGCAATTGTAAATTTCCATGTTCACCCCTTTCAGTTGATGTAAGTTGATGAAAATCTGTCAGCAACTCTCTGCCTTTGCTATTCACGGTACACCAGTTTGTTTTTATATTCGATTTCATCGTTCTTTACGAGCTGTTGCATTGCGCACCAACTTGCCTTCCAGTCGTTTTACAATATGTTGAAGCCCCTTTTTGTGATTTACTTTAAAGTTTTTATACGCTTTCCTACAGCATGCAACAGACACAACCTGCCATACCATAAGAAAATAATACATAACGAAACAGCAATAGATACAGTGGGGTTTCGAAAAGTTTGAGTGCAAATGTTGCAAATTTTTTTTGAAATTTAGAAAAAGACGAATCAAATGTTAATGTTAAGCAACATTAAAATTTAAAATGAAAATGAATCGTTTTTTTAAATGCCTAGTGAACAGTGAATTTTTTTCCTAGTTTCGTAAATCCCATTTTTCTTTATAGGACTGTAAACTACCCACAGTATGAAAAGAGATGATGACAGAGGAAGAAAAAAGAACATGTTTAGCCTACTTTTGCTGGAGGAGCATTGAACTACGGGACAAAGCATGAACTACAACCACAACAATAATAAAAAAAATAAAGTACACAAAACAAGTATAGCCTGTGAATGCTTTTCAGATTGAACAATATCCTTTTCCTTATTTTCCTTTTTTTTTTTTGCCCTTCTTTACTTTCTCTTTTATACCCCTGCCCGTGTATGTGGGTCTCTTCCAGAGTGTGGCCTATTTGTGAATGAGGTATTCATGTTGCAATATGAAATGTATACATAAATATACAGATTAAAATTTAAAATTATAATAATTTTAGTAATTATTCATTTCATTTTATTCTTTTATTCATTCAACAACAAGATATCATCTTATTTAATAGTACTGCTAAGGATATAACATAACATAATCGGTCATTACAACCCTTCAGTCAGGATTACAACCTGGCTTCTCACACCACTTATGTTGTGTGCGTTAATTTTATACATGAGTGGCGGGACCTACAGTTTAAAGTCGACTCCGAACGACAGTTTTTTTTTTTGAGAAGCTTTTCATGGCAATTTTATTTACTCTCAGAGTTTTTGCCAGAAATCTGCTGAGAGGAAGTCGCCGAAAAAATATTTTCATATTTTCGTTTTGATGTCTGACCTGGGATTCGAACTCGGGCCTTCAGTCTAATAAGCCAACACACTACCTACTAGACTACGGCCACTGCTAAGGATATAGGCATAACAAAATATATGAAATTACAAAAATAATAACCTTAAAAATAAATTAACATAACAAATATTATTCAAAACAAAATTTATAATTATATTAAAAAATATGATTGATTAATCAATCATATGCACATTATGTTCATTCAAAAATTTAATAATTGCAGTCTTGAAATGCTTAGCATTGTATGTTGTTTGGGAGTTCATTCCAGAGACGAATTGCATTGATGTAAAAGTGTCTCTCAGATATCTGTTTACGGTATCTAACACTTTTAATTCTCAAGCCTCTACTAGATCTTGAAAAAACTATAATCTATTAAACAAATAATGGGGTTTCCTAATATAGATGATTTTATGTAGGTATACCAGAGTACGGCATTTCAACAAATTTTCAAAAGATGTATTATAGATTTGATATAAGAACTCCTACTGTACCTTGTACGACCATAAACATATCGAGTAATACTGTTATAAGTGACCTTGAGCCTGTTCCTACTTACTGAGTCACAACTAGAAAACAGTTCACATCCGTACAGTAAAGTGGGGATGAGATATGTTTTTGTGAGCAGCATACGAATATTAAACGGAGTAAAATATTTCGCTAGCCAAAGACTTCGCAACATGGCAACCGGTTTATCACAGATAGCATTTATATGGTTGGATCAGTTAAGGCTGTTATTAAAGATAATTCCTAGATGTATGGAGTAGTTTTTCTGACTCTAGGCTTCCTGGCTGGGGTTCCAAACAATTGTTAAAAGAGATCTTAAGGACAAAAACCCTCGAAATAACGATGAATTGTTTCAGTTGGTGCAACAAAGCTGGCAAAACATATCAGTACAAACATGCCAACGTTTGATACAAAGTTTGCCGAAAAGACTTGCAGATGTTGTTCAAAACAAGGGCTATCCGACAAAATATTGAAGGATATGCCTATTAAATGTGAATATATTAAGATATTTTTAAGCTGTTTGTAAGAATATTTTTTGTTTCTAATTATATGACCAACATGAAATTGGTATTTTTTCTTTTTTGCTAATTTTTTTAAAAATTATAATGATGCTGTGAATTTTTTTTATTTTAAACTTAAATCTAATTTGTTGTATTGCTGTTTTTAGCTATTAGTTTTAAAATGAGTAACAAAGTTTTGAAAATAAATTAACAAACATACATGTTGCTAAGTCATTTCTAATTATAAGGCCACCACTGTATAGATTTCTTTGACTTTTCTTTATTCATTATGTGCATTTGATATGCTTTTATTGATTGCAATTTAATTTTCGATTCACTACTCAAGCTCTTGACACTTTCACAAGGGGCATATTTATCTTTCTTAGGCATATAAAATGGAATTTGTGGAATTTGTTTTAAAAATGCTTCGAAACACTCTTATTGACAACTGGGACGATTTTTTTCTATTGTTCTCAAATGTTCCACGTAAAGTACACCTTTTACATTCCTAAACTCCTGAGGTAGATACAGTTTATTGCTTTTATTTGACAATAATGAGATGGGACTGTTGACAATTTTTTAATGAAGGAATTTACCAATGAAACACTTGCTTCGTCAGATTTATTGAGAGGAATAATTTTTTCTACAATGGGTCAATTCGACCTCCTGTTACTGTACTTGCCACAATTGACAAGTATACGTCCTCTAAATTTCTTGGCATTTTTAGCATGTACATACATATATTAAGTGAGCAGCTATTTTCATTTCTTGCAGACCTTAAAAGCATTTGAGAAAGGTGAAGCGTTTTCAGAACAAATTGTTGACATACTTTAATACTAGTCTCTTTAAAATATATGTTATATCTAATACTACGTTCAGACATGCACTTATATTGAGTAAATCGCAATAAACGGCATTATTGATCTCAATATTTCATATAAAATGTCAATTAATTATTGCTCAATAAATTCATAAATTGTTATAATATTGATTAAAACTTGAAATACAGCACTGTCATAAGTACGTTCTTTCTATTGATATTTGACAACTCAAATATCAACAACGACAAACAAAAAAACAACGATCAAAACAAAAACAATGTTTTTGAAACAAGCAGCTGTTTCGTTTACCAGCTGTCAAATGAATATTGAATAAGCAGCTGAACTGCGTATATTGTTATGTCTAAACACTTAAAATATTCAATAAACCGAATATTGACTCAATAAAAGTGCATGTCTGAACATAGTATAATACTGTACTGCCTTTTGCAGCTCTCTGCTCTTCGCCCTTTAACACTGCTTTTTTAATACAAGATTTCAAAACGCCTTTTTGTCGCTGTTTGCTGATTCCTCAAAAATGTTCATTTATTTGTATCCTGTCAGATTCGGAAACCTTTCGGCGCACAAATTACGACATTTTTTTTGGTCTTACAAGGATTAGGCAGAAAACTTGTATTGCGTACCTTTACATTTTGCAGCCTTTTAGGTAATTTTCTTTGCCTTTTAAATCATTTCTGTCCCACACATGTTTCTTCTTCAATATTATTTTCTGTAATTGTTAATTCATCAGAAGAAGTGTCTGAATCGCTGTATGGAACAAGGGAGCGCTTATTAAACTTATTCAACACAAAACTTTAACACTTCCACGATATTCCATATTTATTCACCTCTGTCTTCTTTTGAAAATTTTTCAGATGTACAACGTCTTAACATACGAATATTAAAATAATATTTTAGTATTATTATATTATAATTTATAAAAAAAAAATTATTTTTCAGTTTTTTATTAAGAAAACTTTAGCTTGAGCGACAAGTCGCTGTCCCAAAAAAAAAGAAAAAACAAATTTTCAAAGTGTACTTAAGTTATAATTTTTTTGTTATGCACAGTGGTTTCTCTTATATGGACAAGCGATCAAAAATCAATATCTCCAAAACCAAAATGCCCATAGCATGTCCTAAGAGCTTATAGCATGAAAATTTTTAGGAAAAAATTTTAACAACTGTAGCCAAAGTAGCCATTTGATCGATTTCTGCTTGAATTGGCTATGGCCAAAACTGCCATCGAATCCCCATTTTCCAATCAGTGTTAAACGTTTTTCTCCTGAGCCTAATGCTTCATCAAAAACTTGATCCTGTAGTTGCACAATTCGATTTGCCGTATGATCAAGTAGAGCTTGCAGATAGACCTCTGCACTTGACTCTGTAACTGTAATGTTTTCTGTGCTTGAATAACAGGTTTTCTTAGCCGTCAAGTTATTTTTATAACTTGGGAAGAAATTATTCGATATTTTTTTATTCACAAAATCTTTTATAGTTAAGTACTGTTGCTTAGTAAGTCTTGTTTCAACGAAAAGAGCCAAAACCTCGTAAATTTCCATATTGTATGTCGTGGGATAATTGTGTTTTTGTAAAACTTCGGTTAAAGAATTATCACCTTTCGTAATTACAGCTATTTTACGCCTCTTTGTTCTTTCTGAAGACTTGAAAAATTCCTTAGCAGGACGACCACGCTTTTGACTAGGTGCAGGTAGTTCTTTTCCAAGGGATTTTACTTCTAGCTGAATAGTTTCAAGAGATTCAAACCATTTTTTATGCTCCTTCAGAATAATTAATTTGCTTCGAAGACATACAACTTTTGCAACTTTTATAATTTAATTTGGTAGAAAACAAGTTAAAATTTTAAGTTTTGTTGGGTTTTTGGAGGCTTCTGCCACAATAACACGAAATTTTTTTTAATTAGACTTAAGTTTTTTTTGTAGGACTATGCGACCACAATATTTATATGCAACTAGCTGACCCGGCGAACTTCGTCCCGCCCAAAATTGATTTTTTTTATTGCCCAAAACAGATCACACTATATATTTGCTGTAATATGCTGCATAAAACAGTTACTATATATAAAAATAACTAACTTACTATAAGTGTGTGAATCTATCTATCTAGTTCAAAATTTAATCGAAGTCGGTACGTTATTTAGGTGAGGCATACAAAGAATAACAATAAGAGGTCCGAATCATGGGTAGCGCTGACGAAGTTGTAGTTGTTGTACTCGATCCAAAACAAAAACTAACAGACATACATGTTAGATATGTATGTACATATGTAGTTATAAACGATCGAATTAGCTGACTTATGGTATCTTTTAAAGGGGGAGGGTTGCCACGCCCTTTTTTGGTGAGTTTGTCGATATCGACTGTACGAACGTACCCACCAAATTGCATTCCTCTACGATCACTATGTCCCTAAATATAAGGTTTGCCACGCCTACTTTTTGCTATATCGAATTTTTTTAAGCCATCTAAACCTGATAAGCTTCCGCCACACGCCGATCAAACACCTAACGCCTTCAGCAAAACATAAAATAGGCTTATTGCGCAAATAGAGTTTAATAAAGAGTGATAGATAGATATTTATTTACTTTTTTTTAATATATTTTTTTTCACAAAAAGATGTTAGGTTTCAGTCGGTATCGGGCTAATTAACGCCACTGCACGCTGATTAACGACCCAACGCCTTCAACGAAACACAGCATAGTGCAGTAGTTCTTGAGTTACGGTGCAAAAACACAAAAAAACTAAATATTGCGCCATCTGTCGGACGAACTTCAAACTACACAGAAACACTCCTCACGCCTCATAGAACATGTATATTAAGTTTGGTCAAAATCGGTTCTGGAGTTATAGCGTCAGGAAGGAAATCCCGACCTATTTTTATATATGCAATATAAACATACCTCCACTTTCAATTGACACAAATATTAAATATCGCAAAAAAAAAAAAAATTTTTTAGATTCATAAAATTTTGAGTGTTGTCAATAAATTTAGTGCAATAAAGCTTAAAAAAAATAACTTTTTTTGATTTTTGGCCTATGGGGGAAACCAGTGTGCCAGATGATGCAAATGATGCTAATGAATTTTATTATTACAAAAAACAATATATGAAAAATATGTCGCTTGAGCTTTTTTTTCGGTTATGGCTCGATACGTCTCAACCATTTGATGGTAGTCCTGGAAGGTTACTATTTAATATATATTTCCGAGGGCGTGTAAGGCAAATAATGTTATGGCAAATTTTACCAGATTATGAAGAACCACAAGGCTCAGCTACAATCACATTCAATGCAACCACATTCTGTCAAATATAAAATTTGTCAATTTTTCAACCTATTAAGATCCTGGATACATTTATGTGTACCTCATGTTGTGAAGTCGCCGTAGTCCAGTATGTATAGGGTCCGCCAAATAACTTTTTTTTTTAAATGCTTTAAAAAAATACTACTGAATATTTTCTCAAATTTATTTTTTTTTTTGAAAGTACAATCCTTCCGGTTAATAATGGAAAATAATTTCATTAAAATGGTTGCCTCGGCTGGCCATGCAGTAGCCTACACGATCGGTCCAATTTTTAAGCACATTATCGATTGTGTGCAGCTGTATTTCACCAATGGCTTCACGAATATTGTCCTTTAAAGCGTCAATTGTCTCTGGATTGTCGGCGTAACACTTATCTTTGACGGCACCCCACAAATAATAGTCCAACGGTGTCAAATCGCAGCTCCGAGGTGGCCAAACGACATTAGTTTTGCGGCTGATAATGCGATCTTCAAAAACAGGGCGCAAAACATCGAGTGTAGCTTCGGCTGTGTGGCACGTAGCGCCGTCCTGTTGAAACCAAATGTTGCCAATATCCTCCTCTTCAATTTTTGTGAACAAAAATTCGTTCAACATGGCCCGATAACGATCGCCATTGACTGTAACGGCCACTCCTTGCTCATTTTCGAAGAAAAATGGCCCAATTATGCCCCTGGACCAAAATCCACACCAAACAGTGACTCGTTTTGGGTGCGTCGGCTTTTCAATGTATGAGTGCGGGTTTTCTGTGCCCCAAATGCGACAATTTTGCTTGTTTACGTACCCGCCAAGATCAAAATGAGCTTCATCTGAAAAGATGATTTTTTTTGCCAAAATCGGCATCTTCTGTAAGTCGATCGCAGGCCCACTTAGCGAAGCGAAAACGCATTGGATGGTCAATTGGCTTCAACTCCTGAACCAATTGGACTTTGTATGGCGTCATACCAAGGTCTTTATGCAAAATTCGTCTCAATGATGTCTCCGAAATGTTCAATTGTTGAGGACGACGGTGAATTGATGTTGATGGCGCTTCACACACAATATTCTCGGGTGTACGCACTGTTTTTGGCTTTTCACGCTTTGGTTTATCGATGAGGATGCCAGTTTCTTACACTTTTTTCACAAGATAACGAACATATGGAGCTGACGGTGCTTCTCTTCTTCCAAAATCCGTACGCAATTTTCGCACACATTTTGCAACATTACTATAATTTTCAAAGTAATGTCGC
Source organism: Sarcophaga caerulescens (assembly GCA_927399465.1). Lineage (NCBI taxonomy): Eukaryota > Metazoa > Arthropoda > Insecta > Diptera > Sarcophagidae > Sarcophaga > Sarcophaga caerulescens. The sequence goes on along the minus strand of OV656873.1, from coordinate 94,884,291 downwards.
AATATTTCCCAGCGTTGTTCAAGCGTATACACAACCATATTCGTTCAGCGGAAATATAAAACTAATTATCTGTCAAATCAGACATGAGCTAAGTGTTACCATTCACGAAATAAGCACTAGTTGAAAAAAAAAACGTTAGATGGCGAACCCGATAGTATGTTGGCTTATTAGAAGTAAGGCCACGGTTCAAACACCAGAGCGTGCTCGTACAGTGCGTACACCCGAAAATATCGAAGTTGTGGCTGAGAGTGTTAGTGGAATACATCAACATTAACTCGTCACCGTTCTCAAGAATTGAATCTTTCACGCACCATTTTACGTCGAATTTTGCGAAAAGATCTCGATATGACACCTTACAAAGTTCAGTTGGTTTAAGAGTTGAAACTGCATGACCATCCGCAAAAAAAATCGTCTTTTCGGATTAAGCTCATTTTCATCTTGATGGATACCTAAATAAGCAAAATTGCTGTATTTGAAGCTTAGAAAACCCACACGTGGTTTTACAGAAGAAATTAAACCTATTACGAGTGACTGTGGAATGGAGGCATCATTGGCTCAATGAGGACCTATCGCACCCTAATCATACCACAAATACATACATAATTGGTCCTTACAAGCCTTTAGTTTGGATTACGACCTAGTTTCTCACACCACTTATGTTGTATGCGTTAATTTTTTTTATACATGACCTACAGTTTAAAGTCGACTCCGAGCGACATATTTTTGAGAAACTTTTCATGGCAATTTTATTTAATCTCAGAACTTTTGCCAGAAATCTGCTGAGAGGAAGTCGCCGAAGAAATATTTTGTCATATTTCGCTTAGTTGAAGATGCCTGACCTGGGGTTTGAACAGAGGCCTCACGTCTAATAAGCCAACACACTACCAACTAGACCACGGCGACTTCTCATCCCATGCCACAATCGATTTATTGCGTCAAACATTTGATGGCTGTTTAATTAGCCGAAATGGTTATGTCAATTGGCCACCAAGAAGCTGCAATTCCACACCGTTGAAATATTTACTGTGGGGGGCCATTAAAGGAAACCAATTAAGCTTTTGAAGGCCAACTTTCGTAATGCCATTGCCGAGATACCGCACCATACACTCGAAAAAGTGCACGAAAATTGGTCCGATTGAATGAGGTACTGTGAGTTTAGCCGCGGCGGCCATATGAATGAAATAATATTTTATTTCTAATCAGAACAATTGTACTTCACAACAACAACAAAAATTTGATAGATTTCAAGCCGTTTTTTAAATGGCCTACTTGTTATAACCACTACTATGTCCAAAAACACATTCATCAAAGGATATACTTGGTTTACTTGAATACAAAGTGAATCTATCCAATCCTATGATGTACAAAATTTTTGAAAATTACGTTCGAACTAGGGATGCCAATCGGGAAATCCCGAAACTCTAAATTTTAATTAATTTTTTTAATTTTTTAAAACTAGTCCCGGGTTTTTTCGGGATTGTGAATTCATGCTGCATTAACATTTATGCTAACTGAAATTGGAGCAATCAATTGTAGTCTTGCTAAAGATTATAAATCACTTCGCAAAAGAATAGAGCAAAGAAGAACTGTGTATTCACCTCTACTAAATTTTCTTAAAAATCCAAATAAAGAGACTGATTTTGATAAAGATTTGGATATCACTTTAAAAAATTTGAATTAAAGGCATTAATCCTGCGTTTTGCAAAATTCTATATCACTTGACTTCGATAATAGCATCTCAGATGAGGAGAAAAGTTGCTAAAAAGTTATTTGATGCCATCGAAGAATGAAAAAGCCCTATAAAATCAATTAAGAGGGTTACTGATTTAGATACTCAACTGTCCAAAGAAATAGATTTATTTACATCAGGAGGTGGTTTTTTTTTTTTTTTTTCATCATTATCATTCCACCTCGGAACCACGGTTGCATTACTTCGAGGTGGACCCCTTTTGGCACCTGTGCCAGTTCCATCATTGTCAGCCTGCGTCCAGGCTCCGCTCTTCTGTTATTCTACTGCGTCTAGATCATGTTTTTTCTTTTGCAGGACATAGTGCACAAATTGTTTAACTGCGTTCCAGTTTTCTCTGCTGTTTATCATTTTCAGCACGACGTTTGTGGCATTAATAATGCCGATTTCAGCCTCGAGAACCTGACGTCTTTCGGCCCAGCGTCTGCAGCCGAAGAAAGTGTGTTCGGCATCGTCTAAGATTTCCTCTTCCTCGTAGATGCAGAATGGCGAGCGACATTTCCCCATGCGATGCAGGTATTCTCTGAAGTATCCATGACCGGTTAGCATCTGGGTTATGTAGTAGTCTACTTCGCCGTTTTTTCTGTTTTTCCACACTTGCAATTCTGGAATCAGTTTGGTGGTAGACAGGAATCAGGAGGTGGTAGAAGTGAATATTTACAAGCTGCATATCTTGGAAATATTTTACCAACAAGTGTTGATTGCGAGGGGTGTTTTTCAACGGCAGCGTATGTTGACAACAAAATTCGTTCAAGCCTATCAGATCACATGTTAGATCTTTTTAAAAAATTATTTAAAACAATAATATACTTATTTTGGAATTTAAATAATTTTTTTTAAAACTAATGTATTTATATATATTTATATACATATGCATGAATTATTTTTATTTTTGTTAATTTACGCTTTTTATACTTTTTTTTTATATTAATAATACTAAGTGTATTTTATTGCATAGAAGAAGTGTTGTACCCACAATTTCTAGGTATGTTGTGATGAATGGTGAGAAAATTGAAATAGTTCATGCGACGAGGAATTTAGGAATAATTTTTAACTCCAATTTGACGTGGGATGATCACATAAATTCACTGGTACGGTAGACGTATATTAAGTTACGCGCACTTTGGTCCACGCAACTTTTTAACCCGTTGAAAACTAAAACTTTAAATGCGAAAACTTATTTGATTCCCTGCTTACTGTATGGATGCGAGCTGTTTGGTAATTGCGATTCTAGCAGCAAACGTAAGCTGAACGTTCTATTCAATAATATTGTTAGATATGTTTATAATTTGAGAAGATATGATCATATCTCTGTGGCAGCTAAGGGTCTTTACGGTGTGACCTTTGATAATCTTCTGAATATTCGTTTACTTTTATTTTTGCATCGAATTGTGAACAAGCGGGTACCGAGTTATTTATTTGACAGGCTACGTTTTGTCCAGTCACCCCGTAGTAGGAATAATTTAGTTCCTCGGCATCGATACTAATTTTCCGAATGGCAGTTTTATTTACATGCTATTCGTCTCTGGAACATTCTTCCACAACATCAGCAATGCAAAACTAACGCTAATAGCTTCAGGAAATTTTTGTTTCAATATTTTCGTTGATTATTTATTTGTTTTTTATATATATTTGCAAATTTTTTTTTTCCTTTATTTTCCTTTTTCTATTTTGTTTTTATTCCCCTTGTTGCTTCTATCTACATATCCATTAATTGTTTTTATTCTGTTATTTATTTACTAAATTAAGGTAATTATTATGTACATATTTCGTTCCTGTACTTTAAATATAAGATTTTCATCTTGTTGTACAGGATTTGGGCAATAATTTTATTAATAAATAAATAAATAAATATTTTATTTCTATAGACATATAATTCTGATATAATTGGAATGTGAATGAAATTGTTAATAAAATATGTTTTTTTATTATTATTATTAAGAGAAAATCGAGAAACCCCGGGATTTTTCGGGATTTTTGGATCCCGAATTATCCCAAGATTTCGGGATCGGTATTACGAACTCCCGAATCCCGGGATTTTTAAAAATCAATGCCTTTTGGCATCCCTAGTTCGAACGTAAGAGCAAAGAGACATCATACGGTAGAATCTCTTTTACAACCAGAACTCATATGTGTATGATATACAAAGTTTGGATTTAATAAAATGTTGTATAAGTTTTCAACTAAAACAGTCTCTTATCGATAATCCTTGAGTCCATGCAGCATATCAATCAAGGGGTAAAAATACATATGTATGTACTCGTATGTATACATATCTATCCAGTGTATCAATTATCTTGAGTTAAACATTAAATAATGCTTGAAAGTAAATGAAAGGAAATCACACAAAAACAAAGAAAACAAGTGGCTACAAACTATACCTTGGGGGTAACAAATCTTCTCAAATACAAAAGGGGCGTCTGTACACAACATCGAAGAACCGTAATAAGAAAAATGTTTAAACAATGACTAGAGAATTCAGTTAGTGTTAAGCGGCAACAGAAACAATTAATGTCGGGGAAAAAACAAATAATAATCAACACATTGACCCAAACTAAACTAAATAAACAGGACATGGTTATAAACATACACATACAGGCTCACATTAAAATATAAGGATATTAATATTACATAGACGTTAATAAGTAGAAAAATGAAATTAATTCAGGCAAAAAGGACATTTTTAAAAATCAACAGAAATGAAATTTATTGTGCCAAAGGCATAGAGAGAGAAGCAGTAGTTTTAAATACGTATGAAGTAAAATGAGACTTAAATTTACTTTCTGCACAGCGCATGTCGAGGAACTGTTTTATGTGTACTGTATGCAACATAAGAGAAATAGAAAAATATAAATTCTAAGAGAATTGAATTGAATTCTCTTTACTGGACGTCATTAAGGCATCATCATCATGACAAGGTGACAAAAATTAATGTATAAGTGAGTAAATCTTTCAAAAAGAGAAAACATTATTTGTTTACATTTAAACAATGAAAATATAAATTTAAAAACAAATAAAAAATAAAAGTAAATTTATGTCCAGTTAAATTCAAATTAAATTCTTTATTGTTCGCACAATTCTGTGTGCCACTGTTCACAACTTGATGTAAACAACAACAATTTGCTTTGTTTGCTATTCTTCTTTACACTCTTCTGTGTAAACACTAACAATTGTTCGACAGATCTTTACAACGGAGATCTTCAAACCACGGTTATTTTTTTCACACGCAACGTGTCTTCACACAAGACTGACTGAATTCTTACTGACTCCGTTGCCTTCTTTGTCTTGCCTTTTATATCGCAGGGTAAACAGTCTGATGAATGCTCTTGAAGGAGAATGACTTTGCCTTCGCGAAATCTCTATAAATGTAAACATGTTGTTTACGTTATTGTTGTTTGTGTATTTTGTTTACGTTTGTCCTGACAGTGTTGTTGTTGCCTGTTTGTTTCCTTGTTTATCCCTTTTTTTATACTGATATTGTTGCTATATTTTTGTTTATTTGTTGATCATGTAAACAAGTCCATTGTTTTTGTTTCTGTAGCTTTTGTTTATCATCTTAATGTTAAACGATGTAACACCATTTCCATTTTCGTAACAACATTATAGGATCGTGGTTTTAAATTGCCCACGCTCTTAACGAGGTAAACTGTAGTAGAAAAGCATTGTTTTTCTTATAGAAAGTAGTAGGAGTACCAGTAGAAAATGCGCATTTTTTATGAAAATAAAAACGACTAATTTTTTATTACATTTTCTTCAAAATATTGGCCATTACAGGCTTGACATTTCATCCATCTTTTTCAGGCAATTTGTGGCCAATTTCAGGCCAATTAAACTATTCGTCTTTTGATGCAAACCAATTTATTACCCAATTTTCGATTTTCTCGTTGGAATCGAAGTGCTGCTCAATGCATCCATTGCCCATCGATGAAAACAAATGATAGTCGAAAGGAGCAAGTCTGTTAAAAGCGATGGACGAATTATGTTTGGTATAGTCTCTTCTCTAGTCATCGTAGTCTAATAGGTAGTGTGTTGGCTTATTAGACGAGAGCCCATGTTTCAACCCTGGGCTCAGTCATCTTTAATATGAAATCAAAATATGAAAAAACATTTTTTCGGCGACTTCCTCTCAGCAGATTTCTGGCAAAATCTCTGAGAGTGAATAAAATTGCCGTGAAAAGTTTCTCAAAAATCTATCGTTCGGAGTCGACTTTAAACTGTAGGTCCCACTACTCATGTATATAATTAACGCACACAACATAAGTAGTGTGAGAAGCTAGGTCGTAATCCTGACTGAAGGGTTGTAATGACCAATTATGTTATTTTTCTGCATCTGGGTTGACTTCACTCTTAGAATTCGTTTGCATTCCTCAGCATATAGGGTTGGATTTCCCCCACATATTTAATCTGCTCGCATAGGCATTTAGGCGCGTCACCTTTCTTCATTTTTCTAACAAACATTAAGGTATTGAACGATAATCTTTGTTTTATATTCATCCATTTCAAATCGTAGAGCATTGTATTTATATACGTATACCGAGCGCATATTAATATTACTCTCATAGGTTTATTTTTAAGTTTCTGCATTCTTGTCAATTGAATTGCAGTACAGCATCTATACAATATAGTGGAACCGTGTTCGAAGTGCGGCTTAATTATGGTGTTATATATAGTTACTGCTGTAGATTTTGAAATTTTTTTCCTAATTCTCTTCAAGCCAAACCAATTTTCTTGCCAATTTTACTACATGTACAGTAGAGATGAGCGATATTTTCAAAACTGTGATTTAATCACGGTGATTGATAATTCACTGGTAACTACAGTGATTGAAATTGCCAAATAACAGGTTCTAATAATATCGTTCTTTCAAAATTGTTACATACTCAAATTTATTTCATTTTGTTTACTAAAATATTTAGAGGGAGAAAAAAAATGAATTATAAGTTTTGCAAAGCAAATATGTTAGAAGCAACAGATATACAGACTGAAAACTGGCGGATAAAGTTGAAAAATTAAATGTAAACAAACATTGATTTTGTGTTAAAAAAGGGAAAATTTGGGATATTTTTTAATTTCTTCAATGAAAAGTTAAAAGATTCTTAAATATTTAATTATTAATCGAAATGTATGTGGTTTTTGGTCGCAATGAATATAATTTCTTGTGCAAAAGGTAAGTAAGAAACTAAATATATCAAGATCAAATAAGACATATTGCTCATAAAATTTTTTTCTTGCAGAACTTTGTGTATATTACTAGTATTTATTAATTTCTTGAATGAAAACATTAAAATTCAGCAATTTTTTTTATTATTAATCGAACTCTTAGCAATTTCTCTTCACAATGAAATAAGTTCCGTGTGTAAAAGATAATTAAAAAGAAAAATATAACGAAATATATACTCATAACTTTTTGTTCCAGGAGTTTGTGAATATACCTCTCAATACTAAGTTAGTGACAATCGACGAAATGTTTCACCAAATACATTAGTTCCGTATTATGTTTCCCCAATACAACAGTTCATTTCCTTTCAAAACTATTCTATTATTCTACAAAAATATCATCAGATTCTAACAAAATAGAAAATAAAAACCCCCTAAAATTTAACAAACATAAATAAACAAAAAAGAAAGAATCAGACAGGGACAGAAATACTTGTTGGTAATATTTGCTGTCCCTTTCACAAAATTTTAGTAAACGTTAAACTTTCGTTTCCCTTCACCAGTGTTGCCACGAAAAAAAAAATATTGTAACCAACATTTGTGAAAAAAATCAACAAATAAGAAAAAATATAACCAAAACTAAATTCGCAGTTTTTTTATTTTATTTTTTTCAAATATAAATTATAATTAATACAACAGAGTAAGAAAAGAAACAAAAAATAACAAAATGAAATTTTAGTCTTACTAATTAATACATTTCTACAAACAAAAAAAAAAAAGCTCTATTATATAAGAAGAATAAAGAAAAATAAATAACCAAACTCGGAGAAATCTACACATCTACACATTGAACAAAAAAATTACCATTTTGGTTAGAAATAACCAAAAACGGCAACACTGATTTTGTTTAGTAGTCTTTTCGTAGTATGTATCTAGTTGTCTCTTTCTTACGACTTAATAAAATACGTTATTGTCATTATTGTATTATTGGAATACTGTGATCACAATCACTGTTTTAAAGAACAGTGATTAATAAATCACGTTCACTGAGAACAACGTTCTTCAAAAATCACTGGATCGCTCATCTCTAATGTACAGTCGATGTGTTCATTAAAGTTAAGTTTTTTGTCAATTACAAAACCTAGGTATTTTATATTGTTACGCAAATAGAAACAATGTAGTATCGTTTAACACACTACACAAATACACACTAACAAATACATCGAACACGTTCCAAGTAAACCAACAACAACAAGCATAAGAGAAAAAGGGATGGACAAGTATGCGAACCACAAACAACAATTCTTTTGCGACTACATTGCAAAAGAATTCTCGAGAAGGCAAAAACCCCGAACGTTCCACTTCAAGAACCTTCATCAGACTGAATACGTGCGTATATTAAAAGGGAGGACAAAGCAGGCAACAGTCAGTAAGAATTCAGTCAGCCTTGTGTGAAGTTGCGTGTGAAGAAAACAGTCGTGGTTTGAAGATCGCCGTTGTAAAGATCTAGCGAATAGTTGTGTGATAAGAATAACGAATAAGCAGATTATTGTTGTAGTTATTGTTATATACGTGGTACAAGTCCGAACAGTGGCACATAAGATAGTGCGGACAATAAAGAGAAATTAACGAACTCATATTTAAACGTTTTTAAGAAGGTAAAAACGTAACAATATGCTCCACCTTTTCTATTACAGAAGCATTTACTTTAAATACTTCGTCAGAATTTATGTTTATTTCCATTATTTTTGTTTTCTTCTCATTTAATTTTAATTTATTCATTTATTTTCTGAACGTCGTATTTCATGTTATCCGTAAATGCTTACAATACAACTTTACATCTTTCTAATATTTTGGGCATGTCATTTATATATGTATAATATAAACAATAAAGTACCTAAAATTAAACCTTGTGTATTTCCGAAATTATTAATCGCTTCATCAGACACAGTATTATTTAATTTTGTTTTTTGTTTTCGGTACTCTAGGTATGACTTGAACCATTCTAATTCAATTTGTCTTCTTCCATACATATAAAGTTTCTTTAGCATGATATCTCGAACGCTCTTTTAAAATCAAGAAATATTGCCATCATTCTATTTTATTTTTCTACAGCCTTCCATTCGCTTATAACATAATTCACTGTAGTTTCACATGAATGCTTCTTTCGGAAACCTGATTGTTGTCCAGATAATATATTTATTTATTTATTATTACGGTTTTTTAAACCTAGATATATAAGTTAACATGCTCTACCCATTCTGTGACATACCATTTATCCAAAGCGTAGTGTATGTACTTGTTCCAATTATACTTGTTAAAATTCAGAAATTATAAATCATAGTTACCTTTGTTTTATGTATTTAAAATATAATATTTTATTTTCTATTATTCAAGATACAACTGGTGGACAATTCACAACAATTAGTTTGTTCTTCTTCTGCTTTTGGGACTCAGGTAAGAATCCTTTCGTATTTGATAACAAGGGCAAGGGTTGGCCCCAACTTTAATTTTCAAGCGTTTCCTTTGGAAAACGCTTCAACTGGCGCCCGAGCAGGGACCCGCTTTAAAAATGCGGGAACCTAAAATCCTGACTTGGATGAAAGAATATTAAGTTATACGATTCCTATGGGATCGTCCAGAACATTATAACCAAATAATAAATTAAGTGATGTGCTGCGATTCCTACGGGACCCTCCAGTACATCCTATAAATAATAAAAATATAACGAAATAAAAAATCATCCAGGTGACAATAATTCTGACAAAATATTGAGGACGTACTCGTTAAGAGTCGTCAAGGTTCAACTCCTTGTCAGAATTATTCAAAATTATCGGTTATCAATATTTATCCTGTGCGATAGTTGCACTAGGCAACTTCCTGCATTCACATGGAAACATGCAAGGAGATCACGTAAGGAAAATATTGTTGTGAAGCCAGTCGTGCCTTAGTAGGTTGAATGCAGTTGATCTGCTGCCAATTAAAAGTGCAACACGACCCTTCCTAGACCATGAAAGTAAATACAAAAAGGCTAGTATTGGAATACCAATTTGGTACCGCCGCCATATTCATAAGGAATATGGTTTAAATTTCCAAAAAGAATTAAGTCAAAATTCCTTAAAAATCTAAATGTTGAAAAATTAATATTTTTTTAAACAAGATATGTTGGAAATGAAAGAGGAAAGAAATGAAAAAGAAATTCTAAATTATATATTCAAATTTAAATAAAATTATGAAAATTTATGATGCAAAAAGCAAAGAAAAAGTTTTCCAAAAACAATAAAAAAATAATTCAAAATTTATGAAAAAAGCTGAAATTTGAAAAATTGTGAAATTGAGAAAATGAAAAATCGAAGAATATATGAAAATAAATAAAAGTGAAATGGAAAAAAATGAACAATGAAATGTTTAAAATTAAAAATTTAAGATAAAAAGTTAATTTAAAAAAAATATACGAAAAAAAAATTTTTAAATGAAATTCTCACGTTAGTGTTTTTTTTATTTTAGAGTAAGTGACAACAGTGAAACCAGATACACAAGATCAAATTAAATATCCAAAGGAAACTTAAATCCAACAAACAACGTTCCTGAATTAACAGCTTTACCAAGTGGTGAGTTTAAATACTTTTTTAATAATATTTTTTGATATGGATGCTTTGACCCGATCTGTTACTGAATTGTCAGGCTCGGTAGGAGCCCTGATGAATGAATTAAAAAAGGCGGATAACCGTATCCGTGCTTTGGAAGGGTTGAATGTTCAACCCGCGATCACTCAGTCTACTCCTTTACGTGCTCCTACTTCGGAGGACGACTTAAAGGAGATAAATAGACTTCCTGACTTAGTAAAGGAAGTTCAAGTTTTCGAGGGAGATCTTTCCCAGTATGTATCTTGGATACATACCATCGAGGGTATCCTAAGCGATTACGAAATTGTGCGTGGAAAACCGATTTTTAGAGCAATTTTGAAAAGTGTTCGTGGGAAAATTAGGAGTAGTGCGAACAGTGCGTTAATTTCACACAATATCTTTGACGATGATTGGCCGGCAATCAAGTCATGTCTGTCGCTTCATTACGCGGATAAGAGGTACATTAGAACGCTGGAACATCAACTCGGACAATTGACGCAAGGGAACTACAAATTAGATGAATTTTACGCAAGGGTCAACCACCAATTTTCATTAATAATCAATAAATTAAAAACTGAAACTTATTCGAAAGAGACGACAAACGCATTAATGGAGACTTACAGAAATAGGGCATTAGATGTTTTTATTAGAGGATTGAATGCAGACATTTCTCAAATGATAATTGTGCAGAAGCCAAAGAGTCTGCCGGAAGCGTACACGGTTTCTGTAATTATCCTTTGTCATCGTATCATAATTATGAATTTCACTATTACGTTGCAACTTTCCATTCAAATATTCAGGACATTTCCCAAGTTTCATATTATGTACAAATTTCAATGTGTGAAAAGTAATAATTTGCGTAACATTTAACCAATTCAGTTCGTTAAGCATACTTCTAATATTCGTATCAAATTTCTTGTCCAAAATAATACGCATAGCCCTATTTTGCAATTTCTGTAGTTTGTTCATTTGCGTTGCGTTCCAAAGAAATAATATTGACGGGCAATAGACAAAATGCGGTAAAATTATACTATTATAAACTTTAATCCTATAATTTCTATTTAGTAATTTAGTCGATCTAGCCATTATCCCAATTTTCATCGCTATTTTGGTCACAATATACTTCAAATGATCATCGTAACTTAAATGGTCATCTATTATTATACCAAATATTTAATTACATTTACTCTTTGAATAACGTCATTCCTTATTTTCAAAACACATTTATCCTTATTTACATGATTTCTCGTCAATATCATAAACTTAGTTTTACTAATATTCAATTTCAACTTATTCTCACATAACCATACATAAAAATTGTCAATATCTTCCTGCATCTTTCCAATAGCATTTTCAATATTCCTATCCGCTATCATTAACAATGCATCGTCAGCAAATAATCTAATCCTTGTATGATTTAAACATGACTTTATATCATTTATATATGAAATAAAAAGCAGTGGCGCCAGTACTGCTCCTTGCGGCAATCCCATATTCACATTAATTTTCGTTGATACCGTATCAGATACAACCACTTGTAAATATATCGTAATATTCAATATCTATTATTTCTCTATTATTTTTTCACATACATACCACATATTTCCTCACATTTTCTTGTCTTGGGCAGCACTTTTCGATCGGTGTTATCATTGATTTTTTCCAATTTCCCAGAAATATACCAATCTCCAATGATGTATTAATTATTCTTAGCAAAACATTTCCTAATACATTCCAATTATAAATTATAATTTTATTTGAGACACATTCATGGTCAGGCTTATTATTCATCTTGTTACGAAAATGGAAACGGTGTTATTAATATGATAAGCAAAAGCTCCAAAAACAAAACAATGGCAACAACATCAGTATAAAAAGAAATAAGGGGACAAAGAAATAAACAAGCAACAACAAAGTGCAGTATAAAAATAGCGGATAGACAAATAAACAAGCAGCAACAACAATAATGAAAACATCTTGTTTACATTTTTAGATATATCTCGAAGACTTTCTCCTTCAAGTGCATTCATCAGACTGCTGACCCTTGTGATATAAAATGCAAGACAGAGCAGGCAACGGCGATTCAGTTAGAATTCAGTCAGTCGTGTGTGAAGACGACACGTGGGATTCAGTAAGAATTCGGTCAGTCGTGTGTGAGACACGTGAGTTCAGAAAGAATTCAGTCAGTCTTGTGTGAAGATCTCCGTATTGTTGCTTACAAAAAGGTTGTAAGCAGAGAGAGAATAACGATCAATTGTTATTGCATACGCGGAAGAGAATCGTGGTTTGAAGTTCTAATGAACGAGTGTAAAAGAAAGAATAACAATTAAAGTAAATTGTTATTGTTTAAGTCAAATCGTTAAAGGTGGCACACGGAATTGTGCGAACAATAAAGAATTAATTTAAAACTAAACACATATTTATTTTTATTTTATTTGCAATCTACGAACTCATATTTTTAAAAGGGTAAAAACGTAACAATCTGTTTCACAATCTTCTCAAGTTCTGTAATGTTTATCTTACTGAATTTAAATAAATTACTCGGTTTACATGTTACTTGACTAACATATTGCACTTTATCGATTAACTGTCTTATGCTACTTATTTCTAACAATAAAAAATTTATTAAACTTATTACTATATCACAGTTATCACTATATTCTACCTGGTCAAATATCACAGACTTAGTTAAATTTTCTTTATTATTAAGTACCAGGGTTTAATCTGTAATTATTTTTACTATTTTCAATCTACACTTTGTATCGATTTCTAATTATTTTATATTCAGCCCAAGCTTGACTAGAATTCTCAATTTTAGCGAAATTTTGCCGCTGCCAATTCTTTATTATCGTGTCGTATTATTTTCAATTTAATTTCTTTACTCAATTACTTTAAATTTTTGACAATTTAATACTGCTTAGCAACAACAACAGTTCGAAAGATGAGATGATGAAACGAAACGATGCCAGACGGTTATGTTATGACCGATAATGAACTCGTGTATTTAGGCCTGTTTAAGGTTATTGGTCAAGGTTTTGTTGTACTATTGTCTCTGTGTTTGTCGCAATCGTATTACGTGCACAAACTTTTGTGAATGGGCATCTGCTACTGAATACGAGTTTATAGTAAATGAAATTGTTACCCGTATTTGGGGTAATGAGAAGTGATTCGTATGTTAATATTTTGTATTTTAATGAGATTCAAAACAATATAATACAAAACAGTTTAAAATGTACTTAAGTAAACACAAATTTGTAATTTGATAGGAGCTTCTTACTCTTCAAAAAAAAAAAAAAAAACAGAGAGAGAAAAACATCTGTGAAACACAGACAGAAGACTTGTAAAAACAAATTTCGCCTGAGTAACTTTGTTTTTGTTTTATATTGTGAGACCTTCAACATGTTTACTTTTTTATTCTTGTCTCTTTTCAATTTTTGTTTTTTTGTTTGGGAATATTTTTATTTGGTAAATGAACTTTGTATTGAAAGTGCAATGTACTTGCACGTCAGAACATACATATAACTGAAGACGTTGTTTATTTCATTGAACTTTGTTAGTGTCACTTGTCAGTAACAAGCAACAGAGTTAAAATATATTTACTAATCCATACATACATACAGTACCGAGCAAAAAAATGCAACGCTAAGCCGATTGATCTTTATGTATGCCTCTGCCAAAGAAACAGTACGGAAATTGAAAACCTCTTTTTAATTTTTATGCTCCACAAATTTAGTTAACAAATATAGGTTACAATCATAGCTGCCAGATTTGACGATTTATCGTCATTTTGACGATTTATCGTCATTTTGACGATTTTGTGCTCCAAAAATATCATATTGACGATATGACGATTGATGCCCTTATTTTGACGATTTTTAGCAATTAAAAATTTACATCATTTTCTTTACTTTAGCACATTAAAAGCCACTTTAAGCTTTGTATTTTCTTTGTAATTGTTACTATTGCAAATTTAGGTTAGTACCTAAATATTTTTAATTCATTTTTGAATACCTGCCATTATTTTTTTTCGTACGAAAATATGAAAATATTTCTTCGGCGACTTCCTCTCAGCAGATATCTGGCAAAAACTCAGAGTAAAAATTGCCATGAAAAGCTTCTCAATATATCTGTCGTTCGGAGTCGACTTTAAACTGTAGGTCCCGCCACTCATGTATAAAATTAACGCACACAACACGATTGGTGTGAGAAGCTAGGACGTTGTACAATGGGTCAATTCGACCTCCGGGTACTGTACTTATCACAGTTGACAAGTACACGTCCTCTAACCTAACTTAACCTAAGACTCAGGGAATGGATGGCATTGTGTTGGAACTAGAAAATATGTTATGGGAAGGAGGAATGAGGGAGTAGCGTTTATGGACACTAGGTTTGAATATTTTTATAACATTTTTATACCATAAGTAACAGGAAAGATCTCTGCAGGAAGGGAGTTCCACATACGAATAGTCCGTCTAACAAACGAACTTTGTCTGTAATGCAATGCGATACAGTAGCCAATCGACCACATACGGATGTGCTGGCCGAGAAAGACGAATGATACGTAGGAATACATGATTCTCATAAACAAGTCCCCTTATTTCGCTCGAGCAATATCCGTTGTAGTAACGATAGAACAGTGAAACACAAGCCACATTGCAACTATGCTCCAATGACTTAATGGAGTTGGACACACTATCGTGATTAACGAGCTACTATGGCCTCTCCTGTAAACGGTCGAGAAGCGTCAAAATAGACGTTAAGGGCCAACCCATACATGATAGTAGTATGCCATTCTCGGTCGGATATAAATGTTGTAAATGGTAAGTAGAACAGATGAAGTGAAGTATTTATTGCAGCGTCTTAAGAAGCCAAGGCACTGAAAAATGTCTCAGTTCTAGCGAACATCACACTGAATTTTCATGTTCATAACGTCAAGATCTTCTGACTCCCAAATATTTACACCACATATGGGTATAGATAATGCTGCTTAACGCTGAATTTATATGTTTTTGTTTTTAAAACCTTTCAATTTATTTATTTATTTTTCTGACGACTTTTATACGATTTCAATGGACGTCTTTGACGATTTTGACGATTTTTTCTCAAATATTTGACGATTTGATGCTTCATTTATCTGGCAGCTATGGTTACAATATCAAAATTTTTCTATCCACTTATTTTTATTTTAACATTTAAAAAAAACTGACATATTTCAGCGAGCAAAAAAAATGCAACGCTATGTTATTTAATAACTTTATTTAAATTAAATATAAATTCTTACAAAATGTTGGTTAAAAATATACTTAAAACTAATACTTGGTTGCGTAGCCTTTATTTTCTATTACCGCTTGCAGTCTGGAGGGCATAGAATACACAAGGGACACGATAGGTGTTTTCCCATTCTGACTTTAAAATTTTTTCTAGTTCCGCCAAATTTGAAGGATTTTTCTTCTTAACTTCACGATTTAAAATCTCCCATAGGTTTTCTATGGGGCTTAGATCGGGAGATTGTGACAGCTAATCCAAAACTTGCACATCATGGTCGCTTAGGTAGTTACGAACAAAGCGACTAGAGTGCTTCGGGTCATTGTCTTATTGGAATATGCTGTTTGGGGACATTTTTTCCAGAAGATGTGGGAGCTTAGTTTCTTCTAGGATCTCACAGTATTTAGTGACATTCATAATACCATCGATTTTCACCAACGGACCAACTCCGTCACGAGAGAACGCATCTACCAATAAATTATTTAAAATAAAGAATTTCGCTGAAAAACAAAAGTAACTTACCCCACACCATTAGCCATGTTTTACTGTTGGTAGATAATATCTCTGCTTAGGTGGTCTTTGAATATATTTTATCCCATCAGTTTCAAAAATATTAAATTTACTCTCATCACTCCACAGCACTTTTGCCCACTGTTCACTTGAACAATTTTGATACCGCTTCGCAAAATCAAGACGCTTGATTTTATTGGCCTTAGTGTTCAAACTAGGTTTGAACACATACAAATTTTAAAAGCAACACATTCCATCAAACAAAAGGAATGTCTCCATCGTTTTATTTCCAATTCCAATTCCATTCCAAGAAAGGGAATGTCTCCATCGTTTATCGTTAAGAATTATTAAAGAAGAAGTAAACGAAACAGACGTTTGGTGGACGATGAAACAGCACACCAAATTCATTCCTAATCTTGCAGTAGCAAAAGAAGCATTTAAATAATTTTTAACAAGTGTGTAAATTAAATTGCCTAAATTATAAAAGAAATGAAAAACTAATAAATAAAACAAATATAAAGAAAATTTGGTGCTTAAATATATTTTGTAAAATTAAAAAATAAAAAGATTGTGCTTAAAATTAATGTTCAAAAAATACTTACCTGAATTATATATACTATACCTGAACTATTTACATAAAATTATATTTACCTAAATTGTGTACCTATATACCTATAATAAAAAGAAGAAATGTTAAATTAATTGAATTATACTTACCTTCAATATTGTAATACATATCAACCCAAATCTCAAATTATTCAAAATTTGTTTACCGAAAAAATAAAAGGATAATTGGTGAAATATAATTAAATCTCATAAAGTTTCATTGGAATAAAACTGAGAAAAGAAAAGGTAAGAACCCAAAGTTATTCTCTCTCTCTCTCTCAATTCGTAAAAAAACTGAAATAATTCTTTTTCTTTTTTTTTATTTTCTCACCAACGTATCCCAACGATTGTAATTACTCGCGAGTGATTACAATCGACATCTCCTGAAGATCATTCTCTTCAAGGAGATTTAAAAACAAATTTTCATCCCCAATTTGTTTCACTTAGTTTCTTTGCGGGACGTCTAGCAAATAAATAGGCATTATTTAGTCTCCGGCGAACAGTATGCACTGCAATGGAAATATCCATTTTCTCATTATCAAATTTAGTAACGTCCACAGCTGTCATTCTTGGATCAGCTTTAACCAGTCTAATAATTTGGCGATCTTCGCGCTGGGTAAATTTTTCGGGCAACCGCTTACAGACTTTCTTTCCACGCTATTTGTTGTTCGAAATTTATACGCAATTCGGCACACAGTTGATTTGTTTACGCCGAATATTTGCCCTCTTCCAGAGCCTTAATAATGGCTACCTTGCTATCAGTTGATAACTGTTTATAATGATTAATAAATATTGAAAATTATTAACCAAAATTTTGTATAAATGAATTTTATCAACTTTCTTTCACTTATAATTCACTAATTCACTGCGTTGCATTTTTTTTGTCGCTGAAATTTGTCATTTTGTTCTTAAATATTAAAATAATAATAAGTGTGAAGTATAAAAATAAAAAAAGAGGTTTGCAATTTCCGTATTGTTTTTTGAAAGAGGCGTACCTAAAGATCAATCGGTTTAGCGTTGCAGTTTTTTGCTCGGTACTGTATATTCTATTGGGTTGTTCGGAAAGTAATTTCGTTTTTCTTTATGAAAAAGATAGACAGTTTTCGTATAATAAACAAATACATACATACATGCATAATTCAGTCAGGATTACTACCTAGCTTCTCACACCGCTCATGATGTTGTGTGTTAATTTTATACATGCGTGGCGGGACCTACAGTTTAAAGTAGGATCCGAACGCCAGATTTTTGAGAAACTCTTCACGGCAATTTTATTAACTCTCAGAATTTTTGCCAGAAATCTGCTGAGAGGAAGTCGCCGAAGAAATATTTTTTCATATTTCGTTTTGACGCCTGACCTGGGGTTTGAATGCTGGCTTTACGTCTAATAAGCCAACACACTACCTAGACTACACTAGACGGCTACGTACAATGGGTCAATTCGACCTCCGGGTACTGTACTTTTCAAGTACACGTCCTCTGACCTAAACAACTGCCTATCTAATTATGTTAATTGCACTTGAACTGTTGATTTCTGACATTAAACAATCGATGCCAAGTTATGCCAAGTTATGTAGTACATAATCGCACAATATGTTACACTGAAAAAAATATCGTAGGTAATATTAACTAAAAAATTTAGTAAACATTTAACGAAAAAAATATTCAATTCTACAGATTTTTATTCAAGACTACACAAGTTTTCTTCAAATCTACATAAATTTTATTAAAAACAATGATTGATGTTGATTTGAATAAAATTTTGTTAAAAATAATAAATATTTTGTTAATTTAACTAAGATTTTGTTAAATTAACTAAAATCCACCTAAAATTAAATAAATCTACTATAATAAATATAACAAAAATATTTAGTTATTTTTTAGTCATATTGAATAATTATTTTTTGTTAATTTAAATATAATTCAGTAGATTTGAAGAAAATTCGTTAAATTTACTATGGAAATTAAAATTAAAGAAATTTCGTTAATTTAAGTCCTTTATTATAGTAAAATTGAAAGAATTGAAGAAAGTTCGTTAATTCAACTTATTTATTTTTGAAATTTAAAAAGAAAAACCAAATAAGCATTGGATAAATTATTCTCAGAATGTAAGTTTAATTTGTTTTTGAAACTTTAAAAAAAACGAAATAGGCGTTGGAAAAATTATTGTCAGAATTTTCATATCTGCTACGAATGTTGTTTATTAAAAAATTGTGTTTTTCAATTACAATAATTAGTAAGTTAAAGTGAGTTTTTTTTCTAATAATTTAACATTTAAAAATATGATGCGTTTTAAGTGTAAAAAATTTTTTCAATATTAGTTCAATATATAAATAAATAACTGGCGTTATCCAAAAGAGAATTACTCATCAAATTGCAGTTGGGGAGCAATTTGGAGCTGTAAATTTAGGTAAGAACTGTACAAACTTATTTAAAGAATTAAGTAATATAATGTCTAACTAGATCCTCCTGAATAAAATGCTGAGGAAAGCATCGAAGCAATCTGTCTCGACATCTGCACTTGGGGGAAATTGAAAACCATTGTGCAGCTACTAAAAACTACCGGCAATCGGAAGTAGCAAGTGCGAAATACACTTTAGTTACACTCAGTTTTAAGTTTGAAATAAATTTATCTGTTTGTAAACTTACGCTTTTTTATTATATTTTTTAATGCTATTTAATTTACATGTTCCTTTTTTAGAAGTATTTTTAAGTTAACTGTTCACAAGACTTTTTTACGAAAATTACATTGTCTGTATATATATAATAATTATAAAACTTTTTTAACTGCATAACGATTAATTAAAAAGTTAAAATTAACAAAATGTATCTATTAAATTTAAAAGCAATTCGTCAATATGAATAAATATTAACGAAAAATATTAATAAAATTAAATAAAAATTCCTTAATATAAATAAATTTTTTTTTATTAAATTCAATTAAATTTCTTCATATTTACATCCCGCAAAGTAACGAAAGCATTTTATTCATATTGAAGAAATTTCTTTAATATGAATAAATGGAGAAATTTCTTCAATATGAAGAAATTTTTTCAATAGTAAAGTAAATTATTCACTAATTTTTACTAAAAATATGTAGATATGAATACACATTTTTGTTAGCTGATATATAACGAAATTTCTTCAATTCTACACCTCTTTCTACAGTATTTACGGAAATTTTTGGTTCAGTGTAGGTTAAGTACAACAAAAAAAGTTTTGATTTCAAAATAAAGTTGTTGAAACACGTAATAAAAATGCTCACAAACATAAGCAATACAATACAATACCAATAACAATATAAAAAAAATAATACTTCTGTGTTGCTTACGACTAGAACTAATGGAGAGTGTCTGTGTTATTTTGTAATAAAAATGCATTTGGTTGCATAATATTGTTGTAGCAATTAAAATGTCCATCAAATCTGGCAGGTTAGCTGATTTTTGTAGTGCGAATGTAAAAACACAAAAAATCTTTAGCAGAAACCGAAAACGTCAGAGAAGTCATCAAATTGTCATTAATATTATAGGTAGTCTTAGTGATAAATTTTTTTAAGGTTTTGCTTTTTAAGTACGTTTTTTACTACGTTTTATAGAGTAGACACGAACATAAATGGAAAATCAATTTTGTAATGAAGCATGAAGCGAATAAATTTAATACGAGTTTTAGAATACACCTATACCCCGATTTACACGGTACTTTTTTTACACGATTTCGCTTTTACACGGGGCAAGATATTAATAAATGCTTAGCTTAATATGAGGAAGCCTATAAGGATTTAAACAAAAACCAAAGGCAAATGTTAATTACGGATTTCATTACGAAGTCTCGCCAATATGAAAATCGTTCCTATTATCGAGTGATGAAAGTGACATCATACGAATCAGGAAGAAAAGATTATACATATCCAGATGTCGGCACAAAGAGAACATGATAAAAATGTGGGTGTATTTGTGAGAGGCATGTATATAACCCAGAGGAAAATTGTTAGTAATATTTTCAAGTCTAACCTAATAATATGTTTATGTAGTGGAAAATGGAAAATGTGCAGCGCCAAATCTCTAAAGACTGCGTATTTAACTTGACAAATATTCTTCCAAAAATGGACATTATTTCTCATTGTTATTAGTGAATCTCATTAGAAAATAGTGAATCCTACTGTAATTTTTCTTTGGGTGCAGGGACCGAAAATAACTGTTATTTTTGAATTTTTGATTAAAAAAAGCAACCGCAAGGAAATGACGGAGAACAAAACCAAGTATACCATTTTGATCGTCTTGGACGAAATTTTTATAAAATGCGATGCTTTTTAAAAACCTGATTTTTATTTTTTAGAAAAAAAAAATAGTTATTTTTTGATTTTTATTTTTTCGAGCAGAAATAACAATTATTTTTGACTTTTATTTTTTAGAAAAAAAATAATAGTTATTTTTTGACTTTGATTTTTTCGAGCAGAAATAACAGTTATTTTTGACTTTTATTTTTTCGAGCAGGAATAAAAGTTATTTTTTGACTTTTATTTTTTCAAGCAGAAATAAAAGTTATTTTTTGACTTTTATTTTTTCGTGCACAAATAAAAGTTATTTTTGGTTTTTCAACCCCTGTGACATCTTTGTGTCATTATTGTTTAATATTCCCAAGCTCATTTTTCGTGAAGAGGCAACATAAGTGTAAGTATGGGTGCGTTCGTAAATTCAGCAAATTTGTGCACGACTGCGGCAGTAATGCCAAGTTTTGTTGCTAATGCGTGATCAGCTGTTGCAAATGCTTTGCTACTGCACAAAAACTAAACAGAATTTGCTTTTTAGAACGTTCTGCAAAAGTTGAAAAAAATTTATCAAAATTAACAATAACAAATATTATTGAAAATTTTGACGGTTGGTTAATATAGTGTTTTGTACCATATATGTGGTGTGAAAATTTAAAAATTTTGCGGCTTATTTGTTCCTTTGTCATTTCAAAGTCCGATTTGATTTCTTTAATTTTTAATAAAACTTTTCACCACAATACTGACCGACTCCATATCCAGTCTAGTCCGAATTATTAATTTTTGTATGTTAAATGTGAAATCTTCCTCGGAACTAAAAATATAAATAATTAAAATTTTCTATAACAATATCGGTTAAATTTTATTAGTTTTCCATTTTTCTGCAAATAAAGCAAAATTTTCTTTTGTTTAATAGCTTTTATATCACGAAACTACAATATTGTCGAAGAAATGGTTTACCGCAAACTATTGCAACTGAAATCTAACTGTTGCTATATTTGCAAAAATTTGCGACAGTATTGCAATTTGTCTGCAAAAAAAAACGTTCGACGCAAGTCAGTGCTGCCAAGTATTGCATTTTTGAACATTTGATTTTTATTATGCTGCAGGTTGCACAACTACTGCATTTACGAACGTACCCTATATCTGTTGTATTCCCAAATATATATGTATGTATCAAACGCTGACCAAACTTCACGTTAAATAATTTGTGAAATGTAAAAAGAATGGGAATGTTACAAAATATAAAATGTTTCAAAAACAAGTGATCTTTACAAACTGATTGAGAAGATAAGCACGATTAATAAATAAGTTGGATTTAGCAGAATATTCGTTGAGTTATGCTTTCTATTATTAACATACATTTCATAGGAAAGCACTACAACACAAATCAACAATAACACCGCTGAGGAAGTTTTTGTCGATGAATCCAGCATGCAAAGCTCTTCATCATCGTTATTGAGAAGTGGTTTCCGTGAAATGGAAATTTTAAATTCGTCTTCTGATGAAAAAGCCTTTTACGAAATCGATAATTATAAAGACAAAAGATTAGATGTTGACGATGACCTAATTGAGTACTGGAGGAACAAAAAATTTGTTCTCCCAAGTCTGCGGAAACTAGCCTTAATTTTACACCCGGTACCAGCAACGCAAGCTAGTGTAGGACGGTCGTTTTCGTCGTTAAAGCTGATTCTGGGAGATTTAAGATATAATTTTTCGGAAGAAAATTTGGAGGCAATTATGATTGCAAAACTTAATTGTAATAATTATTTAACATAAATTACTTTAATTGTCTTAAAGAATTTTTTAATAAATATTATGAATTCATCAAGAATTAAAACAAAAATAACTTTTATTTCTGCTCGAAAAAATAAAAGTGAAAAATAACTTTTATTTCTGCTCGAAAAAATAAAAGTCAAAAAATAACTCTTATTTCTGCTCGAAAAAATAAAAGTCAAAAATAACTTTTATTTCTGCTCGAAAAAATAAAAATCAAAAAATAATTCTTATTTTATGACTTTTACGATAAAAGTTATAACAGTTACGGTCCCAGTTTGGGTGTATAATTGATATAAAAAAAATTTCAAAAAGAAGCGACGAGAACCTGCTTCACTGAAAGCTGACAAGTAACTGAATGCATTTTTACGCTCTTTTTAATGAACATTGTTGATGTTTGTGTCCTATGTGTGTAAAAAGCCAAAGATGTTTTTCCCCTGAGGGACATTGGTGCCGACGTCTGTACATATCCTTTGACAGTGATAACAGTATATAATTAAATTTTTGGTAAAATTTGTTTAAATATTTATATTTCTGGTTTCTGTATGTAAAATATCCATATAATATTATAACATATCCATATAAAGGAGTACACTTTTATATACATATTTATATTTTAATGAATAAATAGATACTTTTTTATGTTTTTCAAAATAAACATACATATGTGCTATTTACTTTTATTATACGTTGAAATAAATGACTGAGATATGCTTATTTTAGTATGTTTTCGATTTACACGATTTTACATAGCGAAATCTACGATTTCGGTTTACACGGTTTTCTAAGGAACCTATCCCCAGTGTAAATCGGGGGATAGTGTATTTGATTTTAAAATTTTTTGTGAAACAACACAAACCACTGGGCATTTAGATTTACTGTTTGATATTCAAATACAAATAAAACGTAACATTGTCCTTTAAACAAGTACATGCTGAAGCCTAAAAATACGATTTTACATTTAAGACAATAAGGGATGTTTATTAATAACTAAATGAATCCTTTTATTAGAAGAACAAATATTTACATTTGAAAAGACAGATAAAAGATATGAAATGAAGAGTGTGTTCGGCTTAGTTTTTGTAATGCTCGTCGAAGACAGAAATATTTTTTATTTTGCCCAATGCATGCAGAAGAATGGATATCAACTAAGTAAAGTAAATTTTTGTGTATTAAAGGCCGTAAACCATTAAGTAATATTTCGACTGACAGACTACTCCTTTTTTTTTTTTTTTTTTTTTTTTTTTGTCGAACGTCCCCGGTCTCACACTAACTCACCCTCACCCGACCGCGGAGGGCTCGTCCCCATTACGTAGGGACACGTACACACTACAGTCCGGACTATAGCGGGTTAGGGAAAAGTAAAGGCAACGACAACATAAATCAGCTACAGAACTTAATCACAAGCTGAATAAAGCAACAATAAACCATAACTACCTAAGACAAGAACGAGAATATATTTTTCTATAATAATTTACAAATTAATGGCAGCATATAAGCTACGTTTAATATTACAAACAGTACAATTAAAATCAATAAAATCATAATACATGTTAAAATCATTGCATAATCTACGAAAAGGAAAATTACAACCCTAGTTTGTTCTATAAAAATCTAAGGAAAAAGGACGATAGTGCTGTGAAAATCTTGCTGGAATACTGAAATTTAGGTTACAAAGCAAAAACTCGGAATCGATATCACCTTTAACCAGATTATAGACAAAACAAACGCCTAACACAGCCCTTCTACGTTCCAAAGTTGAAAGTTTTATAAGACCTAATCTAGCCTCATAAGATGGAAACTTATTGGCATAATCCCATCCTAAGCCACGTAAACAGAATAATAAAAACTGCTTCTGCACAGACTCTATTGAATCACTATGACAACGATAGTATGGATTCCAAATAACAGACGCGTACTCCAAAATAGGCCTAACAATTGAAATGTACAGCAGTTTTGTTATATAAGGATCAGTGAATTCCTTAGCCCATCTTTTCACAAAACTAAGAACAGCCCGAGCCTTGCCAATCACCATACTAATATGATCAATAAAAGACAGTTTAATATCCAATAAAAATAGCTATCTAATATCTTTTGGAAAATTTTTGCTAGGACCAATAGGTGAAAAGTTACACACATTTTAAAAAAACCCTGTATGACCAAAATGTCCAACTTTGACCCCCTCTAACTACGGCAGTTCATGACTAATAGAGCTGAAAATTTGTGTCTGGCCAACTATCCAATAGTACTAACCTTGGTGGTCATCCAAATCGGAAAACATCGATTTTAAAAATTGGGTCACTTGACACGAAATTGCCTATATATGTATATTATTTGGCTTAATATTCTATGAGGCTTGATGAGATAAACCTGACAAATACGATTTTTTTCATATTTTTTCAAGTTTGTCCGTTCATAGTAGCAAACTTTAACTAAAAAATATAAAATAAGTGATTTACAGTCTGAAAGTGCATTATCACATTATCATGTGAAGAGACTGACACTTCGTTTGATCAAATCGGACAAAAATTACCGTAGTTATTATATAAATAGTATAACAGTCGTGTTATATTTTTCATATATATAATTTTTTAAATGAACTTTTAGTTCAAAAATTTTCAGAATTTTTGATGGATCTTGATTGTTTATCGGAATCAATCAATTTATCAATTTCACGTTTGAGCGACCACCAGATCGCTTCTAGCAGCAAGACCCAATCACGCCGACATACTTTAATTCCCAATTGACAATTGCTAGTGGTGAATCTAAAGGGTGATTTTTTAGCTATTATCTTTTTGGCAACACTGGTTTAAACAGCTCACGCACGTTTCGTGTTTTGTTTCACTGTCAAACATCTCCAGTTTGGTCTATAATTTAACCATATGGTCTATAATTCTTACAAACGAACAACGCTTGCAAATCATTGAATTTGGCATCATTGGACCGTACTTCTTCAAAGATGCTGCGAATCGTAACGTAACTGTGAAGGTGAGCGCTACCGTGAGATGATATCCAACTTTTTTTTGCCCAAAATGCAAGAGCTTGACTTGCATGACATGTGGTTTCAACAAGACGGTGCCACATGCCACACAGCACGCGTAACAATGGACTTATTGAGAGGCGAGTTCGGTGAACATTTTATTTCACGTTCGGGACCGGTCAATTGGCCGCCTAGATCGTGCGATTTAACGCCTTTAGACTATTTTTTGTGGGGCTATGTTAAAGCTCATGTCTATACAGACAAGCCCGCTTCAATTGACGCATTGGGAGACAACATTGAAGCATTTATTCGTGAGATACCGGCCGAAATGTTGGAAAGAGTATGCCAAAATTGGACTAAGCGGATGGACCATTTGAGGCGCAGTCGCGGTCAAAATTTTCATGAAATAATCTTCAAACATTAAATTATATGGTCCATACTATCGATTCAAATAAAGATTTCATGAATTTTTCTGAATTGTATGTGTTTTTTTTTGAAAAATTTTCCTATAGCTCTTAAAAAATCACCCCTTATTTGTTTCTAATGGATTCCATACATTCACTAAGTCAAACAACTCGAACTTCGCTGCATCGAAAAAGGTGACTTATTTCGAAAAAATGGGCATGATTTTCTTCTCAATTATCGTTATATCTCGTTTTTATTTGTTTGAAGCGCCTATCGGTTCAGTGTTCCTCGATTTTGGCGCATAAATCAAACTGAATTTGGTCTTGGCTTTGCGAACCACCAAGGTTTGTGGTATGTCTTAAGAAAACCCCACAAGAAAGAGTCTAACAAGGTCAAATTTCACGATCATGATGACCAGTTCATATTACATTTACGTGAGTCCTCTAGAATCTCTTCTGCAGAATATCCAAATTGGCATAAGGTGTGTGACACGTAGCGTATTACTGTTGAAGCCATTTATCATTGCTGTCCAGATCATCCAAGTCAGACCAAAAAAAAATTGTTAATCATCGACTTATAGTGCTCGCTGTTTATAGTGATGTCCTGGCCAATGTCCATTGGACCTGACTTCG
Source organism: Sarcophaga caerulescens (assembly GCA_927399465.1). NCBI lineage: Eukaryota > Metazoa > Arthropoda > Insecta > Diptera > Sarcophagidae > Sarcophaga > Sarcophaga caerulescens. The sequence continues at coordinate 94,857,320 of OV656873.1, read as the reverse complement.
CCAGTCAGGATGTATGCATTCGCCAGGATGCATTAGATGCTCTTCGATCGCATGTGGCTTAGTATCATTCCACGTGTCCATTTATCAAAAAATGGGCTTTATCGCTGAAGATGATTTTTCAATGAAAATTGGGATCACTTTCTAACGGTTTCTGGGTCAGGTGTGCAGAATCAAGTCACAGATCAAAAAACGGATTCTAATAAGCGACGTAACATTAACTGCCTCGGAGATCTTACGCTTCATCAACATAGAAGATTTTGACGGAAAATTGGAAATAGCATCGTCGATTGCATAAAGCCGCCGTAGTCTAGTAGGTAGTGTGTTGGCTTTTTAGACGTGAGGCCAGTGTTGTCAGATTTTTTTTTTACTTCCATCGCCAAAAGCTTTACGCAAAATCGCCAAAACAAAATTTTATTCATTTTTTCCAAAATAAAAATCGCCAAAAGTTTAAAAAATCATTTATATTTCTCCATTTCATGTATTACGAAGTCAATATAAATCTAATAAAAGTCTATAATAAAAAAATATTATAATTTTACATTACATTTGTACTTTTAGTGCATTAGTTATTTATTAGTTGTCAAAATATTTTTTACAAAAATTAATTGCATAAATCTATATCATATACACTAGAGCCCCGACTTGCGTCGTTAATGGGGACCGGAGACTTGCGACGCAAATCGAAACGACGCAAATCGAATCAACTTTTTCTATACAAATGCATTGAAATTCATCAAAATGAAGCAAAAAAACGTAATATTTCGGATAAAACAGAATTATGAAAACATTTTTCATTATTTTATTAAGTTCAGTAAAGTTTTCTCTAATTATTATAAAGAAATAGCAAAAATGTATATTAACAAAAAAAAACTTAACAAAAATCAATAAAATTCATTTATAAAAAAATACATTTTAAAGAAGAAATTGTGCTTTGTTTAGTTTATGTGGTGCTTTCTTTAGATAATAAATTCAAATCAACAACACTCCATTTGATTACGTGGTCTTACAGGTTTGTTAACAAAAAGTTTTGTTGAATTTTTAGAAATTTTTTTGCTGATATGTTCCCTTGTAACAACTAATGGCTCGGTCAGCAGATGCTGCTACGCCCTCGCTACGATTTTCGTCAGGATCGTTTTCAGAAAATACATCCAATGCATGGGAAATTAATTGCATAGCTTTCGAAATATTGGAGATTGTTATTTTTTTTTCCTCTAATGTATTATCAATTATCATAACATCATCAAAAAACTCGTAATAGGTGAAAAAAAAAAATAAAATATTTATAAAAAACAAAAAAAAAAAAAAAAAAACCGTAATAGGTGAAAAAAAAAAAAAAATTCTATAGTGGTTTATCGGCAATTTAAAAATCTCATTAGTGCATGAGTGTTTCTCCCAGAAGTAATAGTGAGAAAGAGCTAAGCTCCAGCAGAACATGTATATGGATCACTGAGGAGGAATCTTTAAGAAAATCCGTTGAGAATCTTCTCACTGCAAAAGCCAAGATACGGCCCCGTTCCTGTTCGCCCAACATAGTTATTTCAGCAGATGAGAAAACATCATCTTTATCAAAAAGTGCATACAAACCCAAAATACAAGTAGGTATGGATAGGTACATCACCGTTCTTAAGCGACAGAGGAGCCCGACATCTGCTCAAATTGCATCCAATTCGAAAGTACCAAAGGATACAAGACCAAATGAGAATCGCTATGCTATATTGGATGATGGAACAAATGATGCACCAATAATAGTAAAATCATCTAGACCCCCACCTATATACTTGAGGGAACAAAACTCAAATAAATTAGTGAAAGATTTAATCTCATTAATTGGCGAAAATTCGTTTTTTGTGGTCCCTCTTAAGAGAGGTAATATTAACGAAACAAAAATTCAAGTTAATAATGAAAATGATTATCGTAAGGTTGCAACATATTTTGAAACCAATAAAAAAAATTTTTATACCTACCAACTGAAGAGTAGTAAAGGACTTCAAATTGTTATTAAGGGTATCGATTCCTGCGTAGAACCCCAGGAAATAAAGAGCAGCTTGGAAACTAAAGGGTTTAAGATAAAAAACATAATAAATATAAAAAATCGTGAGAAAATCCCCCAACCACTGTTTAAAGTAGAATTGGAACCTGGTGATATTAAATTAAAAAAAGGCGAAACACACCCAATTTATGATTTGAGGTATTTATTGCACCGTAGAATAACGGTAGAAGAACCATACAAACGATCTGGCCCTGTCCAATGTTTCAACTGCCAGGAATATGGTCATACTAAAGCATATTGTAAGTTGGCACCAGTTTGCGTTGCATGTGGTGAACTACATAGTTCATCTCAGTGCGATAAGCCAAAGAACGATTTTAACATAAAAAATGTAGTAATTGCGGTGGAAGTCACACTGCAAACTATAGAGGTTGCCCAGTATATTCTATTGTGAAGAGCAACCTAACACCTAAAAATAAAAATATAGTACCCAGGGTACAAGTACCCACCTATAAAAATCATGAAAATTTACCACAAAACGAGCAGCAGACAACCAAAAATATTTCCTACGCTAATGTTCTAAAAGGTAAACAACCTAGTCAAAACCAGTTACCTATTACCAATAATGTCAACATGGAGTCAAACAACACAAACCCACCTTTCAACTTTAGCCGGCTCGAAGCTACAGTAGATACCCTTGTGCAGTCGGTTAATAATTTTACGACTACTATGAGCAGCATGATGCAAGAAATGCTGAAAATGCAATCAATGCTATTGCAAGCTGTACTTAGTAAACCATGACCTGTTTAAAAATATGTTTTTGGAACGCAAACGGCATTCGCCAACAAAAAAATGAACTGGAATATTTTCTAAAAGATCACCAAATAGATGTGATGCTAATTTCGGAAACGCATCTGACGTCTAGAAGTTTATTCCGTATGAATGGGTATCTCATGTATGATACTAAGGACCCCAGAGGCAGAGCATGTGGAGGTACAGCAATTTTAATAAAAACTAGAATTAAACACCACCTAATGAGTGATCTATGTGAAGATTATCTTCAGGCCACTACGATCTGTATTAAAGATGGTTACAGTAATTTAGTGATTTCGTCTATATATTGTCCTCCTAGATATCAAATATCGGAAAGTCAATACAATAATTTTTTCCATTCACTAGGCCCCCGTTTCTTGGCAGCTGGCGACTATAACGCTAAGCACACCTTCTGGGGATCAAGACTGATTACTCCGAAAGGACGAGTTTTGCATGACACAATTTCTAAAATGGGATTGAATGTGATTTCAAGCGGAAAACCTACTTACTGGCCTACTGACCCACAGAAAATACCAGATGTTATTGATTTTGGAGTGTTCAAAAAAATCCCTAGGGAAATGATTCAAGTTGAGTCGTCGTTAGAATTGTCGTCAGATCACTCACCCACAATTCTTACTATATCGAGCCCCCGAGAAATTGCATCACCGACTGGAAACTTAGCGATGACAAACACAAGTATAAATTGGATTAAGTACAAAAAATACCTATCTACACATTGTTCTGAAAACATACCACTAAGAACACCAGAAAACATCAACTACTCTCTTGTTAATTTGGATAGTCATCTAAAAATAGCTGCACAACTTGCTACTCGAACTCGTCAAATAACCAGATATAATAGAATTTGCTGTACTGATGTTGAAAGGCTATTAAATGAAAAAAGAAGAATTCGAAGAGAGTGGCAATTGCACAGATCGCCTCAACTCAAATCTAAGCTGAAAGACTGCACAAAAAGGCTTAAGGATCTCTTGGAATATCGGAAAACTGAATCACTAAATAGGTATTTAGAAAGCCTGGACGCAACTCCGCAATCAAATTACTCATTATGGCGAGCCACTAAAAATCTCACAAGGCCTGTAATTTGTAAACCCCCTTTGCGAAACATAACTGGTGGTCAAGAAATGACATTGAAAAAGGGGATCTTTTTGTAAATCATTTAAAGAAAGTATTTACCCCCAACACACCAAATGAAACAATTGACCTGCCATCAGTCACACACCACTTATCACCAGTGCCTTTACCTTTACGTTTTGCGATTCGAGAGATGAAAAAGGCTATTATGGATTTAAACTGTAAGAAATCACCTGGTATTGACAAAATCAGTAACAAGATGCTTATCGAGTTACCCCAGATAGGAATAAAATTAATGCTTATCATTTTCAACGCTATACTACGGTTACAATATTATCCATCAGAATGGAAGATTTCACTGGTTACCATGATACCTAAGCCGGGAAAGGATCACACAAAGGTAGAATCATACAGACCCATCAGCCTATTGTCGAATATATCGAAGCTTTTCAAGAAGATGCTCATGAACAAGTTATATCCGATGTTAATTGCAAACAATTGTATACCCAATCATCAATTTGGATTTAGAAGAAAACACAGTACTATCGAACAAACCCATAGACTTGTAAATATCGTAAAGAAAACATTTGAAGAAAAAAAATATTGTTCTGCTCTTTTTATCGACATTTCTCAAGCGTTTGATAAAGTGTGGCATGAAGGTCTAATTTACAAGTTGAAACAAAAATTACCTGTAAATACGCATACGTTATTGGAAAGCTACTTAACTGGTCGAAAATTTAAGATTAGAGAAGGAGAATTTTTAAGCACCGCACTACCTATTGAAGCAGGAGTACCTCAAGGATTAATCCTAGGACCCTTTTTATACCTGATATACACATCTGATATGCCAACAAGCAACCGCACTTACACATCTACATTTGCTGACGATACTGCTATTCTAAGCATTCATGAAGACCCTCAGGAAGCATCGCGCCACCTGCAAAATCATATATTCGATTTGGAAACCTGGTTAAAAAATGGAGGATAAAAGTTAATGAGCAGAAATGCACACACATCACTTTTACACTGCGAAGAGGTTCATGCGGTGCAGTTAATATTAATAATCAAACAATAACACAACAGTCTGATGTTAAATACCTCGGTATACACCTCGATCGTCGACTCACATGGAAACCCCATATAGATGCTAAATTAACACAAATTAAATTGAAATTAATTCAAATTACCTGGCTCATAGGCAGAAACTCTAGGCTAAGTTTAGATTGTAAGCTACTCCTTTACAATTCAATCATAAAACCCATATGGTGCTATGGAATCCAGCTATGGGGCACAGCCTCAGCCTCAAATGTGGATAGAATTCAAAGACGACAAAACAAAGTGCTACGAATGATCACAATTGCCCCCTGGTACATAAAAAATTCGAATATTCATAAAGACCTAAATGTGCCTTTGGTAAGAACTGAAATCCAGAAAAATGCAACAAAATACCTAAAAAAACTTGAAGTTCACCCAAACCCATTAGCCCGCAGCATACTAAATAACAGTGGCTATATTCGACTTAGAAGAAGAGATACAGTGGATCTGACCCGAAGACTAGAAGGAAGAATGTAAACTTAAATAAAATAATGTCCCAAAAATTTTCGTCCGGCAATGGCAGGACAAAAAAAAAATAATTAAAGTTTAGATATAAGATTTGAGTACTTATTGTCAGTTCATTTTTATGAAGATTCAATAAATAAATATGTGAAAAAAAAAAAAAAAAATAACATCATCTTCTAAAGCATGCTGAATATTAATGGATAATAAATTTTTATTATCAAGCTCCTCATCGTGAGACAGTAAAAGTTCATTAATGTCATCCTCTTCCATTCCTTCAAATTCAGCTAAATTTAATCGACGCAAGTTGAAATTGCAACAACGCAAACTGAGTTTTGTCAATTTTTAAAAAGCGACGCAAATCGAAACGACGCAAATCGGATCGACGCAAGTCGGGGCTCTAGTGTACCTCTTTCTCTGCAGATACATTTTCACTGCTTTGTATATCATACATTGTATTAGAATTAAACTTTTTTAATATTTTATCTGTAGGTTGAAATGAATTGCAACAATATTTATTAACATTCATATAACTTATTATACTTATCAATGAATCTAAAAGTTCATATTGAATTTTATTACGTAAGCGAGTTTTAGAGTAATTCATAATAGAAAATACCCTTTCTACGCAAGCGTTGCTGGTTGATAAAATTAACATTTTTAGCACGGCCAATGCTAAGTCTTTAAAGTGTAATATTCCAGCCGCATCGCAATAATTGTAAACTTGTGACCAAAAGTCTAATAAATTTGTTGGGATTTCACCTTTAAAGATCTCAGTCCAGTTGATATATGCTAATTTTGACCATTGCAATTCATATTCCCCTGCAGATATTTTTGGATTTAAAAATAAAGTTAATGAATTTTGAACTGCCGAAAATTTTACTTGTGTTAAAGAGTTTCCACATTTTAATATTGAAAATTCATTATATGTTTTAAAAATATTTATATTTTCATATAACCGTTTTAACATTTCTTTTAATAGTTTGTGTTTTTTCCCACTCCTGTTTGGCATCAATACTGCACATTTAAAGAGGTGTCACACTTCACATTTTTCATTATAAATTTTGACAGAAAAGTACTCTTAACAACAACAATCAGTATTGTTTTACAAGAATACGAAATGACAAAGACATTGGTATAACCCATAAATATGAACTTTTTTACTTGTTGACATTAATTGGGATAAAAGGGATACCAGAGATGTATATTGTAAGAACATTATGTTATTAAATTAAAGTGTTAAAAAAGTATTTCAAGAAAATAAAAATAATTTGTTATAAATAGCCAAATAAATCGCCAACTAGTCTGTAAATCGCCAAAAAATCGCCACGTCGCCAATTGAAAATTTTGGTCGCCAAAGGCAATGAAAAATCGCCACGTTTGGCGAGAAATCGCCACATCTGACAGCACTGCGTGAGGCCACAGTACAAACCCCAGGTGAGATATCTCCAACGAAGCAAAATGTGACTTATAGGTCCCGCCACTTATGGATAAAAATTAACACACACAACATAAGTGATGTGAAAAGCTAGGTTCTAATCTTGACTGAAAGATTGTTACGTTTTTACCTTTTTAAAAACGTTTAAAATATGAGTTCGTTGATTGCAAACAAAATAAAAATAAATTGGTGTTTAGTTTCAAATAAAGTCTTTATTGTTCGTACAATTTTTGTGTGCCACTGTTTATAACTTGACGTATACAACAATAATTGCTTGTTCGCTATTCTTCTTTGCTTACAACGGAGATCTTTAAACCACGATTGTTCTCTTCACATGAAACGCGTCTTCAGACAAGACTGCCTGAATTCTTACTACTGCTCGTTGCCTGCTTTGCCTTGCCTTTTTATATGCCGACGTAAACAGTCTGATGAATGTTCTTGAAGTAGAATATTCGTGTTTTAGCCTTCTCCAGAATTCGTAGCTTCATTTGTTGTAGAGTGTTGCTCTAACAGAATCGATTTGTGAAAGCAGACCGAATAAATGACAACTAATTACCAAATCCCAGTTAAAAGTCCAGATGTATTCAGAGGAAATAATCTTCTGAAACTTGAGGTTTCAGAATTTCTCTAGTCTATTGCAAAAGCTCCTTCTGTTCTATTTCTCGTACTTATGGATACTGTTCCATGACAGAACCGTTCACCTAGCTTATCGCAGGTTCATACTGCAAATAATTCAACGATGAGATACAAATTAAAATTAATTAAAACTACAAATAAGTGGCACTGAAAATTTAATGCACACTGAACGTAATTTCGTTTCCTCTTGCATTCAATACTTTAAACTGATTCCAACCTGTAATTATCCTTTCGAACAAACTAACATTTGACTTTTAATGACTTGAGTGTTTGTCGGTAATTGCAAATCACACTTGCTTTACGCTGACTGTATAATTATCGTTGAACTTAAAAGAGTGTAGATAGATTTCCACCCAATTATTTTTGTACTTTAAGTACACAGAGTCAATCATACATTTATTTACATATTGCTTGTCTATTTCACTGGAATAGTATATTCACTCAAAACGTGTTTGTTTTGTATTGTATGGAAATTGCATAATTGCAGCTTATTAAACTTGCTTGGAAGTACATACGTAAACAATAAATAAATATTCAATATAGTTTAAATAAAAGACTTTATTTCCATGTTATTGAAAAATTTTTAAATTACGAATAATGTTCATATCGACGCCTACATTCTATAACGTTCTAAGTGTACTTAGAACGTTTTTAATGTTCTTGCATTTTTAAATTCTACGTTCTCTAACTTAAATACTGTCAAAATTTGGTTAAGATGCGCCGATCCGTTCCGAAATTATAGGGAAAAATCTACTTAGAATACACATATAGTCGTATGTAGCGTGAAAACTTTGAGTGCTCATAACTCAAAACACACTTTTTCAACGTAGAATGTTATAAAACGGAGGCGTCAATATGTTAGTAAGCATATTTTCTAAGCGGCCACGAATACTATCTTGAATAAAATTTTATGAACTCTGCTGTTCACCAATGTTAAAAAATTTATATTGTTACGAAAATGAAAAATCAAGATACTGGTGTTTGCTTTTACATCGCTTAACATTAAAACTGTAAACAAAAGCTACAAAAACAAAACAATGCAGTGAACAAACCTGTTTATAAATTACTACTACTGCTTAATATAACAACAAACACCAGCATAAAAAAATGGTAAACAAGTAAACAAAAATACAACAACAAACACCAGCATAAAAAATGGTAAACAAGTAAACAAAAATACATGAACATTACACTGAAAAAAATATCGTAGGTATTATCAACTAAAAAATTTAGTAAACCTTCAACGAAAAATATATTCAAATCTATAGATTTTTTATTGAAGTCTACACAAGTTTTCTTCAAGTCTACATACATTTCATTAAAAACAAAGATTTTACTTTAAATTAACTAAATAAGTTTTATATTTAAAATTCATTTAAGTAGAATCTGTTGACTTGAAAAAAATTTTGTTGAAAATAATAAATGTTTTGTTAATTTAACTAAAATTTTGTAAAATTAACTAAATCTACTATAAAAAAAATAACAAAAATCTTTAGTTATTTTTTAGTCATATTGAATAATTATTTTTTGTTAATTTAAAGAAGTTTCGTGAATTTAACTCCTTTATTGTAGTAAAATTGAAGAAAGAAATTTTTCAATATGAATAATTTACTAAATTTGTATATTTTTACTAAAAAAAGACGTAGATATGAACAGACATTTTTGTTAGCTGATATATAACAAAATTTCTTCAATTCTACACCCCTTTTTACAGTATTTACGGAAATTTTTGGTTCAGTGTACTACAAGAATAAACGTAAACAACGATGTTTACATTTATAGCTATTTCGAGAGGGCAAAATCATGAACATTCGCCTTCAAGAACATTCATCAGACTGTTTGTTTACGTTGCCATATAAAAGGCAAGGCAAAGCAGGCGACAGAGTCAGTGAAGTTCAGTCAGTCTTGTGTGAAGACACGTTACAAAGAACTGTCGAATAACTGTGTAGTAATTGTTATTGTTTAAGCAAAGTGTAAATAGAGGAATAACAAACAAAGCAATTGAAGTTGTTTACATTATGTTGTGAACAGTGGCACACAGAATTGTGCGAACAATAAAGAATTCAATTAAAACTAAACACAAATTTATTTTTATTTTTTATTTGCAATCTACCGGCTCATATTTTAAAAGTTTTTAAAAGGTAAAAACGTAACAATATGTTAGTCAGCATATTTTCTAAGTGGCCATGAATACTTACTTGAATAAAATCTTATGAACTCTGCTGTTCATCAATGGTAAAAAATCATAGTTGGCCAAGCGCGTCTTTATAAAACGTTTGACCACACGCTTTTGGAGAATTGCATACTAAATTACCAGATGCACCGGTGTCAGTATACACCAAATTCGTTGACAAACAACATCATCATCGTATTAAAGACGGCAAATTTTGTAACAGAAAATTATGATTTATCAAAAGTATTAATTTTTCGTTTTCATTTGAAAACAACTGCTTGAGAATCGTATCGAATGCTTGTCGTGGCATATGGTGGCCATGATCTACAAGAAGCAACATTCAGAAAGTGGTTTGGACGGTTCAGAGACAACGATTTTTTTGTCAGAAGTGAAGAACATAAAAGAAAGTTTGAATGAAGATGACACGTTAAAAAACTATGGGAAAAATCCAAAAGGCCGGAATACCGAAAAACCATTTGTGATGTTTTGATTCAAAGGCACAACATAGAATAAGTGTTGTTGTTTCAGAATCATAAACAGAAAAATTCAAGACCAGATCGATTCGGCTGGAAGATAATGTGGAAGATTTGGGGTACCACGAGTCCTTTAACATGGTGAAACGAAAAACTACCAGAATGGACCACTAGACCCGACAATTTTGCAACTTGTCAATGCAGGATGCACTCAGACCATTAGGCTGAGTGGTGCTACTCCACCATCCGTATTCGCCAGATTTATCTCTACTTTCGACAACTATTTGCTTCCATCGATGTGACACATATTGAATCAGCAGCACTTGAAAGTCCAAAATTGGGTGACTAATTGGATTGCTTCAAAAGAAGAACAGTTTTATTAAAGCGTCTTCCAATAGAAATTCCCAAATTTTGTCAGTTGATAACGGCCGTCTTGTTAAAGCCGCATCTGTCATATTGGTCGTAATATATTCAATCTGTTCTCCAAAATCTTAATGGACCGATATGACATTTAACAACACGTGCAAATAATGAAACTGTTTCATTAAAATGGTTGTTCTGTTTTGACCAGAATCATTTTCAACGGTGGAGAACATTTCTGGATGAACGGGTAAGTGAACAAACAAAATTCGTAAATTTAGGACAATACAAAATCACATTAGATTTCCGAAAAAGCTACTTTTTGTTGTGTATTTTCGGACCATATTTTTTTAAAAACCACGTTGGCCAGCATGCATTATAGGTCGATGATTTCTAAATTCGTTTGAGCTGAATTAGATGTTGTAGACAGTAACGACATGTGGACAACAGGACGGCGCTACGTGCCATACAGCTAATATCACATTAGATAATCTGCACGAGCATAGGTCGTTTATAGTGAAGGTGGTCTAGTAGATAGCGTGTTGGTTTATTAGACGTGAGGCCTCGGTTCAACCCCAGGTCAAGCATGTCCCACTAAACGAAATACCAAAAAATATTACTTCGGCGACTGTCCCTCACCATATTTCTGGCAAAAATTCTGAGAGATAAGATTGCAATGAAAAGTTTCTCAAAAATCTGTCGTTCGTAGTCGACTTTAAACTGTAGGTTCCACCTATCTAAGTCCACCTAATAAGTCGGGTTTTCCTTCCTGACGCTATAACTCCAGAACGCACCAACCGATTTTGACCAAACTTAATATACATGTTCTATGGGGCGTGAGGAGTGTTTTTGTGTAGTTTGAAGTTCGTCCGACAGATGGCGCAATATTTAGTTTTTTTGTGTTTTTGCACCGTAACTCAAGAACTACTGCACTATGCTGTGTTTCGTTGAAGGCGTTGGGTCGTTAATCAGCGTGCAGTGGCGTTAATTAGCCAGATACCGACTGAAACTCAAAATCTTTTTGTGAAAAAAATATATTAAAAAAAGTAAATAAATATCTATCTATCACTCTTTTTTAATCTCTATTTGCGCAATAAGCCTATTTTATGTTTTGCTGAAGGCGTTAGGTGCTTGATCGGCGTGTGGCGGCGTGTAGCGACACCGACTCATACATAGATGTAGGAATTTGTCGATTCCTTTTATTTATTATTAAATAAAACACTTTGAATGTTAAATCAATTTCATTTTATTTAAAGTAAATGGCTTAGGCGGTAAAAATAAAAATATGTATGAAACTATTGTTAAAAGAAACTAAAATAAACAGCCGCGTTTGTTCATCACGGTCAACACGTCCGAAACTAATATTTATGAACTTCCTTGTTCGAGCGTCACTATAAAACTGTGTAAAAACTTCACTCAGTCTGTCCGTTGTACACTATGTAAAAATCAAAGTCCTCTCTTGTAGATAAATGAGTATTCGTCCGTCTCTCTGTCTCTGTCTATTAACTTTTGTCTGTCTGTTTGTCCTTGTCTGTCCTTTACTGTCCCAATCCTACATAGATAGATAGATATATAGATAGATAGATAAATAGATAGATAGATAGATATATAGATAGATAGATATATATATAGATAGATAGATTGTAAGATAAATAGATAGATAGATAGATATATAGATAGATAGATAGATATATAGATAGATAGATACATAGATTGATAGATAGATATATAGATAGATAGATAGTAAGATAGATAGATAGATAGATAGATGGATAGATAGATAGATAGATAGTAAAATAGATAGATAGATAGATATATAGATAGATAGATATATAGATAGATAGATACATAGATTGATAGATATATATACATAGATAGATAGATAGATATATACATAGATATATAAATAGATAGATAGATACATATATAGATAGATAGATCGGGCCCAGCTATCAAAAATATATAATGCCATTTGAACAATAATTGCTATGTCGATTTAGTGCACCTTTCATTCTTCTTCTAAATATCAATCAGCCATGACTTTGCATGGCAAAACAACGTTTGCCCTGGTCTGCTAGTCATGTATAAAAATTAACGCACACAACATAAATGGTGTTAGAAACTATGTCGTAATCCTGACTGAAGGGTTGTAATGACCAACTGGTCACACATGCCGTGTGTGTAGTGATACATACAGTCTGCCAATATTGTGTGATTTGACCCTGTTGGACTTTTTCTTGTGGGGTTTCTTATGTCACACGCTTAGTAGGTATGTATTTCAGATGAATAAAAGATTTCGATGATATCCTGCGTATACTTTGTTTTACTAAGAACAACTGCAGTTACTTATCTCATTTTACTCATTTTTTCATCGATTCTAGAAGTGATACATTGGCGTCCTTATTATTTTTCACATCACTGTATATTAAGACCTAAGCAAAGATTTCTTTATGAATCAGTACCACTTTAAGCTTATATTGTGTAATAAATTTATAACATCGCACGCACTTTAACCAACAAACGCCGCTGAATATGAATTTAAACAGATTATGATTCTCTTAACGCTGTAGCCATTATTAATGCCAGAAAATAAAGCACGTTTTCTTCTCTTGTGCTGAAGCTTGAATAGCAAATACTAACGCTTATGTGTTTAGCATAATGTTACGAGTTGAATGGCAATTTATAATTATTCAAGCTTTTCAAAACTTGATCTCAAACCAAACAGCTGAACAACAGATCGGAAGGCAACTTAACGCATAAGAATCTGCATGTCTGAAAAACATCCATACAACAGTACGATAAAAACAATTCAACAAATTCTTTAGAAGCCTTTTTGTTTAGCGAAAGAGAACTTCGCCATCAACAGAGCAATTTAAAGAAGAAATGCATATAAGAACACATATCTCTCTAATCAACATTAATTGTTAAGAATTTAAGCGAACATTTCTTTGTTAATTAAACGCAGCAGTAACAAAAAGCAAACCTTTACACGTACATGCATACAAAATTTGGTCATTACAACCTTCCAGTCAGCATTACGACCTATCTTCACACATCACTTATGTTATGTATGTTGATCTTATCCATGAGTATCGGGACCTACAGTTTAAAGTCGACTCCGAACAACAGATTTTTGAGAAACATTTTCATGGCAATCTTATCTCTCAGAATTTTTGTCAGAAATATGGTGAGGGGCTGTCGTCGAAGAAATATGTTTCATATTTTGTTTTGTTGGGGATATCCGACCTGGGGTTTGAACCCTGGCCTTACGCCTAGTAAGCCAACACACTACCTACTGGACTAAGGCGGCTTCAATAGACTTAAATACACATAATATAGAGACATATTTTATAATTTAATCTGTACTCAAATCCATCAAATTTTAGTGCCTATTCTAACTGCTAACTACATAGTCCACATTGTTCAGTTAGTAGAGTAGAACACAAAAATTCCTTTTTTATATTTCTCGAACCCACCAAACTTGTTTTATTTGACAAAAACGGTTTTTTTGATACTTTCACACAAAATTATTGATAACCCAAATATTTTTCAACGTATTTTCAAAATCCAAATTTTTTTGAAGAGGGGAGAGATTAGCCTTTCAAACGGTATACATAAACATTTTGTTCAAATTTATATGATATGAGTTTTGATGGGGTAAACTTGGAAAATGTTATTTTTTTCTTATGTTTTTTCAAGTTTGGCCATTCTTAATTGCAAAATATAAAATAAGTGGAGACATTCTTAATGTGCATTCTCTTGTTAAGAGTTTGACACTTCGTTTGATGAAATTGGATAAAAATTACCGTAGTTATTATTTAAAGAGTATAACTATGCGGAACAATTGAGACCACAAAACTTCAAAATCAGGTTCCTGTACCGAATACCGCCCCAGTTGCTACAATTTCGACATCATTCTTTAAAGTGTAATGCCCGATCACACTACCTGACAATAATCCCCCACAGATAGTTGCTTGTAGTGGTTATTTTTGTTTCTCATGGAGAACTCGACAATCTTGAACATTCACTAGAAATGCACTTCTTCGGAGAAGATAACTTTTTCCGAAATAATCGAAATAAATACATGTGGCAGCGGAAAAAAGTTAAAACAGCCGTTAGCCCAGAGAATAGCGACTCATTCTGTTCACACATTATGTTCGCGTTCCACTTTAAGAGTTTCTTTTGATTCAGAAAAAAAAAAATTACATGCTTTTCGATTTCCGTTTATTTTTATATCAGGTCTTGCAAAACAGGCTTCCAAACTTGGACAGTTGACAACAGCCATTTTCTAAAGATGTATCTGTTAAATTGGTTGCCCAGTATGGGCTTTGCCATTGTTGATGCCTTTGTCCCGAACATTGGAGTTCAGAATTGGTTGGGGTTTTTTATTTAGCATGAAACAAACTGAATTGAAAAACAACCTGTGTACACAAAACGCTTTCTCTCTCATCAAAAAGAAGTTATCCATTCATCTCTTCAATCCATATGGGAGCCAAAATCAAAGTTTCTTGAAGAGAATTTTAGAATTTCTTTCTTTATACCGTAAGAGAGCTGAAACTAAAATTTCATGAGGAGATATAGAAAATTTGTTGTGGAGAAATTGAGGGATGACTTTTTAAGGTGTGGGCAAGACTTTATGGAGACGAGTTTCTGGAAATCTGGTCCAATTAAGTGTACGGTCCCAACTTTAAAAATCAGTTTAATAGCATTTTTGCTATAAATCTCTACAGAAAAAATAATATTTCAGGAGGACAAGAATTCTTCCTCAAAAAATTGATTTATACTAAAAATTATTGATATAATGGATTGGCCATCATGTTCCCGAGACTTTAATCGAACGACAGAAGTATGAAGAATGCTTTCTAAGCGGGTTTTCTCCGAAAACCACTTGCGTTCAATAAAAGCTAAAATTTTAGAAGTGGGGAAGAAGATTGATAAAAAATTTCAACTTTTTCAAAAATATGGCAGTGCCGGTAACACTGCTTAATTATACAATTTTTTTTTTAAATGCAGTGGCAACGACGGGCTTCGTTTTTTTTGTTGTTGCTCATTTTGTTTATATTTGAAGTTGCCATATTGAAAATAATATATAATATGGCAAGTTCAAACATAAACTTAACTTTAAAAGCTAATACCGGTAACTTTAGTTTAACGCTCACTTCTACCATATTGTCCACATACATATAATAATAAAAAAACAATTTATCTGCCCGTTAAAACCCTCCCTTTAGTTAACGGCAAGTTGTAATAATGGCCCTTAGTTTAATTTTAAATAAATTGAAATCAATTGAGTTATGAATAGAATTGAGTTACAAAACGCCGAATAATGGATTGTGTAACAAAAATTCCACACCAATAGTAAAGGTAGGTATAGGTGGCGTCCCCCCAAGGAATAGAATGGACGCACTTAGCCCCATGGGGCCCATTGTGATATCACAGTTCATGTCAATTATCCTTTAGTCCTGGAACCACTTAGAGCTTTCAATGAAGCAACTCTAACTGCCGATGTCAATGAGACTCCAATATTCAAGAATTCGTCGGAGAGTTAATAGGCTCTGTAGTTTCCCGGGATAACAATACTAATAAAGTATATAAGTTAGTATTTCCTAAAAGTACATGGAAAGATAAATAAATCTCCAAAAGGAACCTAATCGATTAAACTTATGCTTTAAGAGATATCAATATAAGAGCCATTATTACAACTTGCCGTTAACCAAAGGGAGGATTGTAACGGGCAGATAAATTGTTTTTCATTATCATAAGTGGACGATAAGCTAGAAGTGAGCGTTAAGCAAATGGGAGGATGATACTACCTTTAAGTTTTAAAGTTAAGTTTATGTATGAACTTTCCATATTATTATTATTATTTTCAATATGGTAACTTCAAATATAAACAAAATGAGTAAATACAATAAAAAAAAGAAGCCTGTCGTTGCCACCGCGTTAAAATAATGGTTTAATTGAGCAATATTATCAACATTGCTCTGGCACTGCCATATTTTTGAAAAAGTTAACTTTATATTATCATTAGGTTGTAATAACGAAAAGAAATTAAAGGTGACTTTAAAGTTCACTTTAGCTAAAGTTACCTTTAAATAAACCCAAATTTAACGGGAAGTTGTAATAATGGCCCTAAATGTACTATTGTGGCAAGCAAATATTGCAATTCTTTATGTAACCAGTTTTCTGCAAGTAGTTGATAACTGTTTAGTGTTGACTGGGTAATACCTTTAAACTTATGCGCTGGTCTTTTAAAAAATTTTTTCAATGGTTTCATCGATCTTTTTAGAAATGAAATAATCAGATCGCTTCTGTATTACCCAACATTTAATCAGGTGGGTAGGAACTTTATATGTCATGTAAATATTTATTTTTTGTTTTGTTGAAAAAAAGAAAATAAAATTATGTAGTAAAAAAATATAATTTAATACAACTCAACCGTG
Source organism: Sarcophaga caerulescens (assembly GCA_927399465.1). NCBI lineage: Eukaryota > Metazoa > Arthropoda > Insecta > Diptera > Sarcophagidae > Sarcophaga > Sarcophaga caerulescens. The sequence continues at coordinate 94,840,348 of OV656873.1, read as the reverse complement.
GGACTGACAATGACACTTCAAATCGTTACGATGGGAAACACCAACACCAGACCAGACAATGAACGCTACCGAAATCAGTGTTCTGGCAATTTACTGCTTTGATGGAGACTTTGTAATTGTCGTTTAGCTGCCATATCATATGAACACATTCTTGTAATGGACATCTTGTCCTGTGTATAATTTTCAAATTTTATTTACATTTGGGAATGCATGAGAATAAATTTGTACGATAAATTAACCAGATTGTATGCATGAGAAAATTTAAAAAAAAAAAAAAACAAATGAGAACGACACCAGAGTAGACACCAGACATCAGGTATGACAACGACAGCAGTGAATTTCATTGATTCTCAGGTATTTTTTAAAGAGTAACAATCACTTATGTTACGTAGTCATACGAGTGATACATTTTAAATGTAATTAAACAACATAATTTGTAAGAAATATTAAAAATATAAAGACAATAAAATAAATAAACAGAATGGAGCTGTTTAGCATATGTTAGCAAAATTACGGACGTATTACACATGTAGTTATTTAACATTAATGGCATTCAAAAGTAAGTAACTTAGAAATATCCACGGAATAATAACATTGTTACGCTTTTACCTTTTAAAAACGTTTGAAATATGAGCTCGTAGATTGCAAATAAATATAAATTTATGTTCAGTTTTAATTAAATTCTTTATTGTTCGCACAATTTTGTGTGCCACTGTTTACAACTTGATGTAAACAACAACAATTTGCTTTGTTTGCTATTCTTCTTTACACTCTTCTGCGTAAACACTAACAATTGTTCGTCAGATCTTTACAACGGAGATCTTCAGACCATGATTATTCTCTTCACACGCAACGCGTCTTCACACAAGACTGACTGAATTTTTACTGATCCCGTTGCCTGCTTTGTCTTGCAGGGTAACCAGTCTGATGAATGTTCTTGAAGGAGAATGACTTTGCCTTCGCGAAATCTCTATAAATGTAAACATCTTGTTTACGTTGTTGTTGTTTGTTTATTTTGTTTACGTTTTTGTTGTCTGTTCGTTTACTTGTTTATCCCTTTTTTCTATACTGATGTTGTTGGTATTTTTTTTTTTTTTTTGTTTATTTGTTGATCGTGTAAAAAGTCCATAGTTTTTGTTTTTGTAGCTTTTGTTTATCATTTTAATGTTAAACGATGTAACACCATTTCCATTTTCGTAATTTTCCACTCAAATTGGTTTTTCATTAACCGCTTCGCTATGTTTGGATTTATAAAAGAAAAGTATGTGTGAAATATCATTGTAACTTATTATTCCTTTGAAAGACCTATTGATGCCATTATGTGATAAATATAAGATCATTTAAGGATTTGTCACCAATTCTTTGGGTGGATTGTGTCCGAAATAACCAATATTCAATGAGTTTGGCGCAGCAAAGATGGTATGAGTTATGTTAAGTTTGAGGTAGATGTAGCTTATTCGCAAAGCCCTGTGATTCAAGACAATCCTGCAAGAAAAACGGAGACAAATCACTTGATCTTGGTGGCCAGTTTACATCATCTTCACGTGAGATAACAATGCCCTCAATCTCTCGTCTCAATAAAGCATGAGTTGTATGGCACCTGCCACCGTTCTGTTAAAACCACATATCGCGGCTGTCCTGGTCATCCAATTCAGGCCAAATAAAGTTGATAATCATCAACCTATAGTGATCGCCGTGGACAGTGATGATCCGGCCAAAGGTGTTCTCAATATGGCTTAAAATCCACACCAAACAGTGACTTTTTCGGGATACACTGAACGTTCTTTGATCTCATGTGGATTGGTATCGTTTCCAATTCGACAAGTTTGTTTGCTCACGTACCCATTCAAACTATAACGTGCTCACGCATCACTTCGCCTTACACTTAGTTTTTGTATCGTTGACCAGCTTTCTTAAGCTCAAGATCCTGATATTTCGGAGATGACATAATACCAAACATAACTAGTCTCAGAGGAATGGACCGTTAGAAGTTAAGGCAGTTTGTATAAGATAGAGACTTCCTTTAGCAAGTAAAGTGGTATTCCTAATGGTGAGTGCACAACAAACCTACATTATGATTTAGGTGTATGTGTCTGTACCTACCTACTTACTTATTGCCTGAGAAAGACCGTGTTTTAATGAGCGACGTGAACTCAAGAGCTTCAGAATCTCCTGCACACTCTAACGTCGAGCGGCACTGAAAGATCTTACGTTTCGCCGACGTAATGGTAATGGTCGATCGTTTACTGAACCAGTAGATTTAAATTTACCCACAACATTGGCAATAGTCCTTACGGTAGGACGAATAAACCGATTGTAAAATGGTGAAATATGGTTCAGTTGTGGTGTAAGGTAAAATGGCCACTAGAAGTGCTTCAAATCTTAGATTTGTGGAAATAATAACACCGTGCGATAGTCAAAATATTTTGTTGATATTTCTCGAACCCTCCAAACGTGTTTTATTTGACAAAAACAGTATTTTTGATCTTTTTGCCCAAAATTATTGATTACGTAAATATTTTTCAAACTATTTTTGAAGTTCAAAGTTTTTTGAAAAGGGAACAGATAAGCCTTTAAAATGGTATACATATACATATGATTCAATCTTACATGTTATGAGTTTTGATCGGGTAAACTTGGAAAAATAAAAATTTTTTTTTATTTTTTTAAGTTTAGCTATTCTTAATTGCAAAATTTAATTAAAAAATATAGAACAAGTGGTGACAGTCTTAAATTGCATTCTCTTGTGAAGAGATTCACACTGCGTTTGATCAAATCGGACAAAAATTACTGTACACTCAGGTCTCGTTTTATGCGATAGATGCGTTCCAAAAAAAAAATGCATAAATTGAATTCGCATAAAACGATACTCTAGCCTTGTATAAAAATTAATGATTCGTTCCACAATTCTGAAAAACCGCATAAATTCAAATTTTAATTGAAAAATCAAAGCAAAATCGTATAAAAAAGTCAACAAAAGAATACTTATTTCATTTTCTTAAACAATAAAAACAAAAAGTTATAAAAAAAAAATAAACAAAAATAAAATATTAATTCATTATTTACAGAAAAAACAAAATGTTCCAAAAACTAATAAATAAATAATAATTCTGCATCGTTTTAGAATTGGTTCGACGTCACTTTTATTATTACATACCTATCAGGTAGTGCATACATACATATGTAAGAACTAGACCAACGAATTTTTAGAAGGTTTAATTGTTTCTTTTATTGCAGGATATGTAGTCTGTTATTAAACTTTGTAACTTTGAGTTTTTAAGTTTCCTATGCAACTCATGATATTCGGAAAACAGATCAGTCAAACCGCGTTGAATCTTCAGTGCTCTTTCGGTGTCTGGGTCCAAACTAAGAATAAATCATTAACTTTGTTGAGGATATCACCAATTTGTTTTGAATTGAATTGTACAACACTTTCTTCGGAATCACTCTTTTCACTATCCACGTTTTTCTCATTGTCGGTGACTAAACTAATGACGTCGATATCGGTTAATGGTTAGTCAGCTAACAGTTCTTCTACATCATCCTGCTTCAGTGAGTCAAATCCATCTCCTCCAATTTGATGAGCTAAGTCAATTATTTCACTGGTTAGTGTCGACAAAATGAAACACACCATAATGGTGGTAATAGTGGTACAAATTTGGTTTAATTTAAAAATGATGCTAAAGTTCAAAAAGTCTCATAACATTTTAAAATCTATAAAAAACCTAAAAAAAAAATTTTTCATGTAAAATCGTATAAATTCGAATTCGCATAAAAAAAATCCGCATAAAACGAGACCCGAGTGTAGTTATTATTTAAATAGTATAACAGTCGTGTTATATTTTTTATACATCTTATCGTCTTATCAAATGAACTTTCAGTTCAAAAATTTTGATGGATCTTGATTATTTATCGTAAAATGTATTAATTTCACATTTGCGCGACTACCAGAAGTCGGCTAATATTTGCGTTTTTTGCAAATATTATTATTTCTCTTTGCGCAAACATTGTCCATTTTCTGGTGGTCGCTCAAACGTGAAATTGACACATTTTCCAATAAACAATCAAGATCCATCAAACATTCTGAACATTTTTGAACTAAAAGTTCATTTGAAAAAATATATACTCGTATATGAAAAATATAACTTGACTGTTAGACTCTTTAAATAATAACTACGGTAATTTTTCTCGGATTTGATCAAACGAAGTATCAATCTCTTCACAAGATAGTGCACTTTGAGAATGTCGCCACTTATTTCATATTTTTTAATAAAACTTTGAAATTAAGAATGGCCAAACTTGAAATAATAAGAAAAAATAATTTTTTCTAAGTTTTCCATATCAAAACTCAAAACATATATCGTTAGTATAATTCGCAAAGACGCTAAGTCCACTTTTTTCCAAAATTGAGATTTTAATGCAAAACGGTAACATTATACATAATACATATTTTACAACAAAAAAACATGTCATTATATAGTTTAAAGTTGTTGTAATTTTGTGGTTTGCAAAAACGCTAAGTCCACAAAACTACGAAAAATATTAATATTAATATTATTAATTAATTAATAATAATAATAATAATTAACATTATTAGTTATTAATATTAATATTATTTTGTAAAAATAATTGCGTTTAAACAGTTTAGAAATTTTAAAAACTGAAAAAGCTACAATGTTTTTTGTGTCTCCTGTAAAATTTGAAAAAAGGGACTTAACACATTTGCGAATGAGACTAACGATATGTAAGATTGAACAAAATGTTTATGTATACCGTTTGAAAGGCTAATCTCTCCCTTTTCTAAAAAACTTTTTTTGGATTTTTAAAAGAGGTTCAAACATATTTGGGTAATAAATAATTTTTTGTCAAATAAAACAAGTTTGGAGGGTTCGAGAAAAATAAAAAAAGGATTTTTGAATTCTGCTTAACTAACTGAACAACTTAGAGTAGGTAGTTACTCGGGTGTAATTAATTGTTTGTATTTTGTCGCATAGTGTAATCGAATGCCCAAAGATACCATACGAGTAGAAGTCTGGAGTGGAAGTCTGAGACAGAGATCACAAAAAATCTGATCTTTTCTATGATAAAACGTTTTGACGAAGTCTTTGTCATGAAACACGTTAACAACAATAAATATTAAATAAATCGATTTAAATATCCATTGTTGTAACAACAATTTTTTAAGTCAGCATTTCATATTGTGTTTTTTTTTGGCGTTCTTTATATAAAACTTTTATGAAACTTTTTAAACAAATTTTTTCTATCACATTATTACAAACACAAATGGAACTTTTAAAACAACTTTATTTTATTCAAATTTGATAGCCTGCTTGGTGTACAAGCAATGGTTTGAGACATTCTAGTTTTATTAACTCTAACAACGCCTGATACTTTGAAAGACATTCAACATCCATCGTTGTCATAAACGGATTGTAAAACTTAAAAAAAAATATTACTTTGGGAGCTGAACGATTTTCTTTAATGCGTATAAAATACGTTCAAATTTAAGTTCGTAATAATGTAAGTTTTAGGAATAGGAGACTTGTGTTTACTTAGAGATTTTATCATTAGTGTATATAGAGCCAATTTATCTCTAATTAAGCTGTAGACACAGGTGGTCTCTTAATTAGTTTACTTTTAAAATTAATTTTATCTACAGATGCTTTATGTTCATTAAATCTAATGAATATCAAAGAAAAAGATTCAGTTGACCATGAGCAACATCACATTGGATATATAAAAAAATAATAAAGACATAGTAACAAAATAAATTTTAATTCAAAATGAATATTAATTTCTCATGTAAAGATAATATTGTTTCGAAAATGGAAACGGTGTAACATCGTGTAACATTAAAATGATAAACAAAAGCTACAAAAACAGAAACCATGAGTAAGAAAGAAAAGGGTATAGACAAGTAAGCGAGAGCGCAACAACAAGGAATGTAAATAAAATACACAAACAACAATGAAGCCAAGATAGTTCTCGAGAAGGCAAAGCCACGAACATTCGACTTCAAGAACATTCATAAGGCTGTTTACGTGGGCATATAAAAATGCGAAACAAAGCAGGCAACGAGCAGTAGTAAGAATTCAGTCAGTCTTGTGTGAAAACGCGTTGCGAGTGAAGAGAACAGTCGTGGTTTGAAGATCTCCGCTATACAGATCTAACGAACAATTGTTGTTGTTTAAGCAAAGGGTGTAAGCAAAGATGAATAACGAACAAGCAAATTATTGTTGTATACATCAAGTTGGACACAGTGGCACATAAAAATTGTGCAAACAATAAAGAATTTAATTGAAACTAAACACCAATTTATTTTTATTTTGTTTGTAATCAACGAACTTATATTTTAAACATTTTTTAAAATGTTAAAAACGTAACAATATTTTATTACAATTCAGTTTGATGAGTACCTGTTGCAAACAAATTGCATCAATTTTATTTTGTATGCAAACGATTGCAGTTCTTACGACATGTTTCATATATGAGTCTACATTACAGTTTTTATGCAAAACATTTGTCTGGAATGCAGGTTTGGAGCTAAAAAATATTTTGCATTGCATACTCATTTGCAACATGCGTTTAGGAAGTCGTATAATATTATAGTTGACTATATTCAGCAGATATTATTTATTATTCATATGTTTTAGACTCTAAAATTTAGAGCCTTTAGTATATATATAAATATATAAATAAATTTGATGAAATTTTTAATATAAATGGATGTATAATTTGCATTTGCAACTCCCTCTTAAGTTGTTAAACTCACTGGCATTCTAAAAAAAATGGAAAAAAACTATATTTTTTAACACAAATTTTCAAAAGTTTCAAATTGTGTACTTGTTTGAAATAAAAGCGTATAAACAACCTGAAATACCAATCGATTGGCACTATAAATTATTTAATAACCTAACTCACGCTAAATATGGTTAAACTAAACTGTAACAAAATGTAATTCTTTCCACTGAATACAGTTTAAATGAAATTATTGAATAACATTAAATTTTCTTGACAAAACCAACATATCACAAGAACACAAATAACAACAAAATATTATCAGATTGCATGTAAAATTTAGTATTTAAATAATTAAATTTATGACTTTTATTAGTTAGTAACAGTTCAATAAATTTTCACGCAAATATTTATTGAATACAAATACAAGCCACTGCCTAAACATTACGAAAATTTCGAAACTGTTTACGCTTTTGTATGCCCTTCCTCTACAGCAGTTTTCATTACCAATTTCAATAACTTTTATTAGGAACTTCTATTAATTTATTCCCCCCCGCAAATATCTTTTAATTTACGCATCGATTCGCATATTTTACAATTTAATTACACGAAAAGTCCATGATTGTTCTTGTTTGTCAAAATACAAAACACATCTGGAATGCATTAAATTCCAACTGCTATATTCATAGAAATTACACTATGCGACAAAATTAAAAAATTAAAAACACACAGCTAATGACATAGTGTAAGTTGTGAGTTTTGTTGACTAGAACTCAAAACTATTTTTTTACATTTCTTGAACACTCCAAACTTGTTTTATTTGACAAAAACTATTTTTTTGTCTTTACGCAAAATTTACTGGTTACACAAATATTTCTGAACCGATCACTAAAATTTAAACCTTACTAGAAAGGAGACGGATGGACCTTTAAAACGATATACATATAAATATTATTTGACTTAATATGCTATGGAGTTTGATGAGGTAAACTTGACAAATGCGAATTTTTTTCATATTTTTTCAAGTTTGTCCATTCATAATGGAAACTTTAATTAAAAAATATGAAAAATATGAAGTGATGACATTCTGAAAGTACATTATCATGTAAAGAGATTGACACTTCGTTTGATAAAATCGGAAAAACTACGGTAGTTATTATTTAAAGAGTCTAACAGTCGAGTTATATTTTTCATATATATATTCTTTCAAATGAACTTTTAGTTCAAAAATTTTAAGAATTTTTGATGGTTCTTGATTGTTTATCGGAAAATGTGCCAATTTCACGCTTGAGTGACCACCAGAAGTTAGCCAATGTTTGCGCAAAGAGAAATAATAATATTTGCAAAAAACACAAATATTTGCCGACTTCTGGTAGTGGTGCAAACATGAAATTGACACATTTTCCGATAAGCAACCAAGATCCATCAAAGTTTTTGAAAATTTTTGAACTGAAAGTTCATTTGATAAGATGATATATATAAAAAGTAAGACGCAAAGACATATATATAACGGCTGTTATACTCTTTAAATAATAACTACGGTAATTTTCGTCCGATTTGATCAAACAAAGCGCCAATCTCTTCACAAGATAATGCACTTTCAGAATGTCATCACTTATTGTATATTTTTTAATTAAATTCTGCGATTAAGAATAGTTAAATTTGAAAAAATTAAAAAAAAAAATATTTTCCAAGTATACCCAATCAAAACTCATAACATGTAAGTTTGAACCTTATGTTTCTGTATACCATTTTAAAGGCTCATCTGTTCCCTTTACAAAAAACTTTAGATCTTGAAAATAGGTTAAAAAATGTTTGGGTAATCAATAATTTTGTGTGAAAAGATCAAAAATACCTTTTTTGTCAAATAAAACAAGTTTGGAGAGTTCGAGAAATATAAAAAAAAAAATATTTTTGAGTTCTACTCAACAAAACTCACAACCTACACTGTGTCATTAGCTGGATGCATTTTGACTGTCGCAACGCGTAATTTTTGTTATAAATTTATTTCAACTAATCCAAAAAAAAATTGGCAAATGCCACACAGTCGGAGAATTACATACATGTACTGTACTACATACAGCGGTGTATGTAAACTTTTCCCTGTGATTTTCATCAAATTTAAAGAGGTATTAAAGCGTAGTTTAAGGCAGTTACAACGAATATAAAAAGAACATAACCTAGAAATTATTAGAAAAAAAACAACAAAATTGGGGGAAAAAAGTCTACATACATTTTCTTCTATGAATTTCTTAGAATAAACATTATTATTTCTGATCATTTCATGATCCAAATATACAAATTACAAAATACTTGAGTGATTATATTTATTTAATACATACATACCTACATAATTGGTCATTACAACCCTTCAGTCAGAATTACGACCTGTCTTCTCACACCACTTATGTTGTGTGCGTTAATTTAATACATGAGTGGCGGGACCAACAGTTTAAAGTCGACTCCGGACGACAGATTTTTGAGAAGCTCTTCATGGCAATTTTATTTACTCTCAGGGCCATTATTACAACTTCCCGTTAAAGTTAGGGTTAGTTAAAGGTACCTTTAGCTAAAGTGAACGGCAAAGTTACCTTTAACTTATTTTCGTTATTACAACTTACAGATAAAATAAAATTAAAATATGGCAGTGCCGGAGCAAAGTCGATAAAACTGCTCAATTAAACAAGTTTTTTTTTTAACGCAGTGGTAACAGCGGACTTCGTTTTTTTGTTGTATATGCTCATTTTGTTTAAATTTGAAGCTGCCATATCGAAAATAGTATATGATATGGCAAGTTCAAACATAAAGTGACCTTTAAATGTTAAAGGTAGGATGATCTTCCCTTTAGCTTAACGATCACTTCTATCTTATTGGGTACTCATAATAATGAAAAACAATTTATCTGCCCGTTAAAATCCTCCCTTTAGTTAACGGCAAGTTGTAATAATGGCCCTCAGAGTTTTTGCTAGAAATCTGCTGAGAGGCAGTCGCCGAAGAATTATTTTTTAATATTTTCGTTTTGATGTCTGATTTGGGATTTGAATAGCCGACGCACTACCTACTAGACTACGGCGAGTCCAAAACCATTGTATTACGAAATCCGTCTATTGTTGCGTTTTTTAAGACTTTTCCTGTCTACCTTCAATCGGATTTTCGACCATTACTATGGATATATTAAATAAAATTAAATTATAAATATACTATATAGTATATTAACGTATTCAGTAGTGATTTCATTTATATGGCGAGTTTAGGTTAAAGCATATGTTGCCGATAAATACGGTTGTGCGGCAAATCGGATCCCAAATTACGGCAAGTAACTATGTTTTCTAAGTTGTTAGTTATTTTATTTATCTTGGTTCCGCGTTAAGGATTACACCTGCAAACAGTAGTTATTACGGTTTCAATGGGCTATTGAGTAGAAAAGACTTTTCACGTGCAAGTCACTCATCCTCACCGAACTACTCTATGGCGCGAAAGTATGGACAGTGTTGTGCTATGTTCCCACGGCAGCAATTTTTCGTAATTCGCTCTCTCATTCGTAATTCAACATCCAATTATGTGTTGAATAACGTAATTCGCCATACAAAATTTTGTGAGCGAATTACACAAATTGAATGTAATTCAATTTCTATTACCCTGTGAATTACTTAAAAATCAATGTAATCTCTAAATGTTATCGTATTTTTGCCATCACCAGCTGTCAAAACACAAAAAATATAAACAAATAAATATTGTAAACAATAAACAATAGTGGAATCCAAAAAAAACATTTTAAAAAAAGTATTATTTATTAGAAAGTTATTCGAAAAATTAGCGGAGGAAGCCACTATGTGTGTAGAAAACCTATTGAAAGTATTTGTAGCCTTTTTTTCCATTGTTAACACAATTTTACGGCAAATAATTTAGTAATAAAAAGAAGAAGAAAAGAAGAACTATCAAAAGGAATTACAAAGTTGCCGTGTGAACATGATAATTCATATAAGTAATTCAAAACAAAGAGCGAAGTAATTCGAAGGCTCGTGTGAACATAGCATTACTCACCGATGCACTGAAAAGTAATCGGCATTGATTTTCCATCACTTTTTGAGGACTAGGTATCCATATAATGTGTGTCTGAAGTAGTTTTTAATCGCCTTTTTACATTCCAGAACAACAACAACCCTTCAGTCATAATTACGACCTAGCTTCTCACACCACTTATGTTGTGTTTGTTAATTTTATACATGAGTGGCGAGACCTACAGTTTAAAGTCGAGTCAAAAGGACAGATTTTTTGGAGTTTTTGTCAGAAATCTGCTGAGAGGAAGTCATCGAAGAAATATTTTTCTTATTTTGCTTTGTTGGAAATATCTGACTTGGAGTTTGAGTTTTGGTTTGAAGTTTAATGTGCCAACACACTACCTACTAGACTACGGCGACTTTAAGTATCAAGGGAGATATTTAAATACCTGTTTGTCAATACAAATAGGTTAAGATGAATGAAATCAATCGCGCTCTGTGTACGAAAATAAGTCCGATTAATTCAAAAACCTTGAAATCTTTACCTCAAAGGGTAAAAAATTACGAAAAAATACCCGAATTTAGAGGAAAGTTGGACAATATTCCGTTGCGAATGTGTTAATAATCACATTAATGGTTTAAACGCTGTGAAGACAACAGAACATAGTAAGACAAGAAGGAAATTAAAACTATTCAAAACGGAAACAATGAGAGAAATTGATTTCATTGCGCATGTCAAAATGCCATTTATTCTCTGTTAATTGATATACAAAATTATTCCATAAGAGAAAACTTTTTTTTTATATTAAAACAGAACGCCAAACATACACACATTTTGAGAAAATTAGGGGAGAAAAGAATTTCTTTGTTTTCACACCGACAGACAGTGTGGAAGTTAATACGTTAACAACAATGAAATAACGCGTTAGGGTGAATTGTAAGCCCCCCTAAAGGAAGAAATAGGACAGAAAAACACACTTTTCCGTTTGAATATTGGCTTTATGCACGATATTTCTACTTAATAGAGTAGATTTTAATGGGAATGTAAGTGAATAAAATACAGTAAATTGAAGTGAATCTTTTCTTTATCTGGTTCATTCAGTTCTTTTTACCTCTGCTCTCGTTTTCACCTACTTACTGCTGAATTTTGAGTTGGTTTTTGAAACTTGACGTATGCTTTCGTTTGTTTATCTTATTTTTGGCAGTCTGCAATACATAAATACTTACATATATTTAAACATTCTGCACAGTATGTGCTTATAAGCTTCATAATATTATTTATGTATACTCGTACATGATACCACCAATGTTTATTTAAATAATTATATAATTAGAATTAAAGTGTTATCGAATATTCAATTTAATGTCAAACAAAAGCTAACACGTTACAAAGTTTTCATCAGTCGTTCAAGTGCTAATCCATATATGAAACCACAAAAACTAAAATATAATTTTAAAATATTGTTACTTTTTTACCTTTTTTGATAACAAACAAAATAATAGTTTCAATTAAATTCTTTATTGTTCGCACAATTTTTGTGTGCCACTGTGTACAACTTCATGTATACAACAATAATTTGCTTGTTCGTTATTCTTCTTTGCTTACACCCTTTGCGTAAACAACAACACTTGTTCAAGTGCTAATATGTTAGGCTTGCCAGATTCCGATTTGCAAAAAGCTGGACATTGGGTTTTAAAAAGCTGGACAAAACAAAAAATAGCTGGACATAAAAAATACTGAGAAAATGTTAATTTTGGTTTTGTGTAAATAATTTTTATTAAAGTATAACAAATGTACAATCATGTTGGCTAACATGATTTGACAAAGTTAACATGAAAATTATTGCCCAAGTTATTGCAGTGTACCAAAAAAATTTCTATTTAGCTGAACAAATTAAATTTTAGCTGGACAAGCATAAAAAAGCTGGACAATCCAGCCAAGTCCAGCCAGGCTGGCAACCCTATAATATGTATATGAAACCACAAAAACCAAAATATAATTTTAAAATATTGTTACCTTTATACCTTTTTAAAAACGTTTAAAATATGAGTTCGTTGATTGCAAACAAAATAAAAATAAATTTGTGTTCAGTTTAAATTAAATTCTTTATTATTCGCACTGTTTTTGTGTGCCACTGTGTCCAACATGAGGCATACAACAATAATTTGTTTGTTCGTTATTCTTCTTTGCTTACACTAGAGATGAGCGATCCAGTGATTTTTGAAGAACGTTGTTCTCAGTGAACGTGATTTGTTAATCACTGTTCTTTAAAACAGTGATTGTGATCACAGTATTCCAATAGTACAATAATGACAATAACGTATTTTATTAAGTCGTAAGAAAGAGACAACTAGATGATACATACTACGAAAAGACTACTAAACAAAATCAAAGTGCTGTCATCAATATTATTTTTTTTAATGTAATTTTTTTTTATATGACTTTTGACAATTAAGTTTCACAGAAAGACAAAAGAAAATAATCAGCATCATCTAATAGTAATTCTGCCTCGTTCAAAATAAAATGAAATAAATTTGAGTATGTAACAATTTTGAAAGAACGACATTATTAGTAACTGTTATTTGGCAATTTCAATCACTGTAGTTACCAGTGAATTATCAATCACCGTGATTAAATCACAGTTTTGAAAATATCGCTCATCTCTAGCTTACACCCTTTGCGTAAACAACAACACTTGTTCGTTAGATCTGTAAAGCGGAGATCTTCAAACCACGACTGTTCTCTTCACACGCAACGCGTCTTCACACAAGACTAACTAATTTTTACTGCTGGTTGCCTGCTTTGTCTTGCCTTTTTATATGCCCACGTATACAGTCTGATGAATGTTCTTGAAGTTGACTGTGCGTGGCTTCACCTTATTGAGAACTCTCGTGGTTTCATTTTTTTGTGTGCGTATTTGATTTACATTCATTGTTGTTGCGTTCTCGCTTACTTGTCTATCCCCTTTTCTTTCATACTCATGGTTTTTGTTTTTGTAGCTTTTGTTTATCATTTTAATGTTAAACGATGTTACACCGTTTCCATTTTCGTAATGATGGCTTTTAGAAGATTTTCCAATAAATTTTCCAATAAATTTTACTTGAATTTATTTCTGTTTAAAAATAATATTTAACTCTTTACATACATACACAATTGGTCATTACAACCCTTCAGCCAGGACGACTACCTAGCTTCTCACACCACCACTTATTATACATTAAGCGGCGGGCCCTACAATATAAAGTCAACTGCAAATGACAGATTTTTAAGAAGCTTCACATTGCAATTTTATTTACTCTTAGAGTTTTTTCCAGAAGACTATTGGTAGGCAATTGCTGAAGAAATATATTTTCATATTTCATTTTGTTGGAGATGTCTAACCTGGGGTTTAAACCGTGCTCTCATGCCAACATACTACTTACTAGACGCTATGATAGGCATTTAACTTTTTACACGTTTCAATTACCAACCTTGGTTGATATCACCACATCACTTAATCTGCCAGGAGAGTCGGTATTATACACAAATTTTTAATGGAAAAAATAAAAGAAACATTTTATTCAATGTATTGTCCATTGCTGGCTTCACATTTTTCCCATCAAAACGAAATTTTTATCATTTTGCTTGCTTACACTCAATTTGATGTTAATTTGTATGTTCCATCAAATCGAATGCTAGATAATCATTACATGGTAGTGTTCTTTTTATTTTGGTTGTTAAGATTTTTAATTCATAAATTGCAGGAACTCCTGTGCGTTTACAGTTTATGTTATCGATAAAATATTTATCATAATAATGATGACGACCAATCTTAAGTTAATACAATATACCTGGTGTAGCGATATGAAGAGAAAATAAACACAAATTCGTAATGGGAAAGTAAAGAAACATTTTATTCAGAGATCTGGCCATAGCTGGCTACACATTCTTTCTATGTTTCAGGCAATCTATGGACTCCACGCCAATAAAACAGTTCGTCTTTGAAGCAAAGCAATTAGTCGCACAATTTTCAACTTCCCCGTAGAAATTGAAGTGCTGCTCAGCTAATGCATGCCCATAGAAGAAAACAAACAGCAGTGGGAAGGAGCCAAGTCTGGTGAATATGGAGGGTGGAATAGCAGCCACCATCCAAATGCTTTGATCATATTGTGAACTGGTATTACCTTGCAGGTTGATTACCATGTGGAAAAATTACCATACTGTGTCTTATGGCCCATTCTGGTGCTTTTAATTATCGATCATTTGTTGTCCTCAGCTATCTGTTTTCATGGTTTCAGCGGGTTTTAGGAGTTCGTGGTACACTATACCTTTCCCGTGACACCAGACATACCGAATTATCTTTTCGCCGAGTCGATTTGGTTTTGCAGCCGAAGTTGATTTTTGTTTGTTTCGGATATTGAAAAAAACCTTTTTTCACCGCGAGTAACAATTCGTGACTTTAAAGAACAATTTCACAAGTGGTTTTTCGAAATAAATAATCTTCCTCACATCCAGCGCCTTTGCACAATGTCCATGTCGTTTAAGAGCTCATACAGCTCTTTTTATTCGGAAACTCAAAGGTGCTCCATCAGTGCTTAATAGTGTCCATGCTTCTGCGCCATAAATCAGCACGGAGAGGATGAGATCATAGTAGCACTTGTTGGCAAGAGTAATCCTACGCTTGGTCTCCAGACTGACATCATTTTTGGTGGAACGGTGAAGTCAAGATAAACAAATGCAATGCCTATATCGAAAGTATAGTTATCGGCCGTAATCTGAAATCTAATACGCCGAATGCCCTTACTTGTCGACAACAGAGACTTTGTTTATTCCAACCCATCTTAGTAGAACGACTTGGTTGAATGAAAAACAAAAAAAATTTATATTTTTTATTCGTTTGAAACCCCTTTTGAAGTTATCATGTGTGGAATATAATATCGTTGTAAAGTGCATAACGCACAAAATATGTCTAATTTTCAATAATTTTGCTACATAAATCAGGCTGAATTTAATCGACGTCATGGTTTATATTGATTTTGATGTCCGCTGTGATTTGTTGCTTATTCGCATACACCTACGATTTACGTAAACCCCACAAATAAATCCTAACGGGATCAAATCGTACGACTATTACGTGAGATGACCATGCCCTCAAATCGATTGAGCAAAATATTCAATGTGACATGAAATCTATGGCACGAAAGGCCGTGCGGTTGAAACCATAATATCGTTGTTGGTGTCCATACTATACAATTCAGATTAAATGAAGTTGGTAATCATTGGCCTATAGGGCTAGCCGTTGACAGTGATGTGAAGCCGCCATTCGAAAATTCACACCAAACATTAGTATTAAAAGAAAATATTGTTACGAAAATAGAAACGGGGTACCATCTTTTAACATTAAAAAGATAAACAAAAGCTACACAAACAAATACAACGAACTTGTTACAAGTAAACCAACAACATCAGTTTAAGACAAAAGGGGAAAGACAAGTAAGCGAATGCAACAACAAGCAAAGTGAATAAAATACACAAACAAAGAATGTTCGTCAGACTGTTTACGTGGACATATAACAATGCAAGACAAAGCAGGATATGAGTAATAAGAATTCAGTTAGTCTTGTGTGAAGGCGCGTTGCGTGTGAAGAGAACAGTCGAGGTTTGAAGATCTCCTCTATACAGATCTAACTAACAAGTGTTGTTGTTTGCGCAAAGGGCGTAAGGAAAGAAGAATAGCAAACAAGCGATTATTGTTGTATACGACAAGTTATAAACAGTGGCACACAAAAATAGTGCGTACAATAAAGAATTTAATTGAAACTAAACACCAATTTATTTTTATTTTGTTTGCAATCAACGAACTCATATTTTAAACGTTTCTAAAAAGGTAAAAACGTAACAGTATGCTGCATAAGAATGGTAGGGATAGAACCACGATACTCCCAACTATCATCGTAAATATCTCACTGATATGTAGGTTGATCCTCATAGATAAATACGTACATACATATGTATGTACTATATATATATTCAAATAAATAATAAATTTCTTTTTCCAAAATTTGCCATTTAATTGGCCTTTGAGAGTTGTTGCTAACATACATACAATATGTGCGATGGAGCATAATTTCACAACAACACAATTTTGCAACATTTTGTGTGAAATTGTTAACAGAAGAAGTCTCTTTCGTTCATTTCGGTAATAAAAAAAAAACGAAAATTTTTTTCACAGCATGTAGCATGTAAAAGCCAAAATAAAAACTTATTGCTGAGATTATATTGTGATGTTATGTACCATTCAACCTTTTGTAATATCCATCGAGAGGAGTGGGGGAAACATTTTACACAACAACATTATTTATTATTTACTTTTTCCTTTACAGTCTGTTTATGGAACAGCATAGACGACGGTACGTTTATGAAAAATAAAAATACTTTGAGTTTATAACTGGATTCCCTACTGAGAAACGTACTGTAAGTGAATAGCAATAATAATAATAAAACAAGAAAATCGATTTCAAATACGTAATGTCCTCAATATTGTTGAATGGTTTCTAAAATACAAAGACGTAAAGGGTGATTACATACAAAAATTGCTTGTATTTAAATATTCTGGAATTTTTTTAAAGGCTGGTTATCCATTAAGCTAAACAAACCTAGGGAAGCATAGTGTTTTATATAAAATTTAACATTATTATCGAATTGTAATAGGTTGGCAAATCGGAACTGTTGTTGTTGAAAAGGAGCCCCATCAAGCACAGCAACATTGCAAGAAATGAATTGAAACGGTGAAGGACAGAATTCATCGTAATTCCCGACAAAACTTATTTTAAATTAAAAAAACATTAGGTTTTCGCGTAAAGAACAGCCTACGGTTGTACAATATTGTTACGTTTTTACCATTTTAAAATACCTTTCTTAAATAAATTCGCGTTTCCTTTCAATTAAATTCTTTACTGTTCGCACTACTTTTGTGTGCCACCATTTACAACTTGACGAATACAACAATAATTGCTTGTTCGCTATTCTCCTTTGCTTACAACGCAGATTTTTTCAACGGCAATCTTCAAACCACGACTGTTCTCTTCACACGCAAAACGTCTTCACACAAGACTGACCGGATTCTTACTGTTCGTTGCCTGCTTTGTCTTGCCTTTTTATATGCCCACGTAATCAGTCTGATGAAGGTTTTTGAAGTCGAACGTTCGGGGTTTCGCCTTCTCGAGAACTCTATTGCGACTTCATTGTTGTTTGTGTATTGTGTACACATTGCTTGTTGTTGCGTACACCGTTTCCATTTTCGTAACAATATGTTACAAAAAAAGTTGATTCTCTGTGATTAGGAAACAGATCCTACAATAATTCAGTCGTACGAATCACTTTAAAAAGCAAAAGCCTGCAGCAGCAATGGTTTTATTCAAAGATTCCTTATCTTGTACACGAATAAATTCAGTATAAATAATTGCATTTTTCAACAAGACTCATCTCACAAAGGCCACATATCTCAACGGCTTTTGCAAGAAAAGATTCTGACAATAATGGCCTGAAACTCATAATCTCTGCCTTGGAAGATACTTTAAAAATTAACACTATCATACTACATTCGTATCACGAATAGATTTCTCGTGCAAAACCCATTGCTGTTAGATTAGGTTACGTCCCTAAGCCTAGATTTCCAAATAATAGAGACTTTTGAATAATCCCCGATTTATTGCAGCTTGTCTCTCCTACTAGATTAGTATATTCTCGGGGATTATTCTGCTAAAAAGCAGCCCTTCGATCGCATTCGGAAGTATGTACAAGTGTCGCCGTAGTCTAGTAGGTAGATTGTTAGCTTATTAGGCATGAAGCCATGGTTCAGCCACCAAGTTAGACATCTCCAATAAGGCGAAATATGAAAAAATATTTATTCGGAGACTTCCTCTCAGCAGATTTCTGTCAAAAATTCTGAGAGCGAATAAAATTGCCAAAAAAAATTTGTCGTTCGGAGTCTACTTTAAACTGTAGTGTGAAAAGCTAGGCCGTAATTCTAGCTGAAAGGTTGTAATAACCAATTATATGCGAGTGTCTACTATCCAAGTGCATAAACATTCACTCCACAATCTGTTTTTCCATATCCTTTCAGTAGTTTCCATATGAAATAACTAAACACTGCGTTCAGATAGTTACATATATGAGATCATGTATCGGTACTAAGACAAAGAGGGATAAACTCAGAATAAGTCGAAAGGCTTGCTTAAGTTAACAGGTTCACAGAGATTGCATGGAGAATCTTAGGAGGAAGCGAATTTAACATGGCGTAAAGAGCCATGATGAGTACTATCCTACTCAGCTGCGGTAATCATTACTAGTTCAACTAATGTCGTACAACCGGAATGTGACAAGTGGTTTGGGTTCCCATATTTTACCAATGGCCTGTATGTAGATAAAGAGTAATTATGTGTTTCCGAACCCTTTCAAATATATTGTTACGAAAATAAAAATGCTGTTATTAAAATGATAAACAAAAGCTCCAAAAACTAAACAATAGATTTGTTTACATGATCGACGAATAAACAAAAATATAGCAACAACATCAGTATAAAAAAGGGAGATAAAGAAGTAAACAAGCAACAACAAAGTGCAGTATAAAAAAGCGAATAGACAAGTAAAAAGGCAACAATAACTCTGCAAGGACGAACGTAAACAAAATACACAAATAACAATAAACAACTTGTTTACATTTATAGAGATTTCGCGAAGACATTCTCATACAAGTGCATTCATCAGACTGTTGACCCTTGTGATATAAAAGGCAAGACAGAGCAGGTAACGGTGATTCACTAAGAATTCAGTCAGTCTTGTGTGAAGACATGTGGGATTCAGAAAGAATTCAGTCAGTCATGTGTGAAGAGAATAATTGTGGTTTGAAGATCTCTGTTATAAAGATCTATTGAACAATTGCTATTGTGTACGCGGAAGATTGTGAAAGATGAATAACAATTAAAGCGAATTGTTTTTGTTTAAGTCAAATCGTTAAAGGTGGCATACGGAATTGTGGGAACAATAAAGGATATTGTTACGAAAATGGAAATGGTGTAGTTAAAATAATAAGCAAAAGCTCCAAAAACAACACAATGGAGTTGATCACGCATAAAAACAAAAGCTCCAAAAACAAAACAATGCAGTTGTTCACGTGATCAACGAATGAGTAAGCATATAGCAACAAAAACAACAGTGCTTGTTTACAAGTTCGATGAATAAACAAATATAGCAGAAAGACAAACAAACAAAACAACAATAACTCTGCCTGGACGAAAGTAAATAAGATACACTAACAACAAAAATGGAAATAAGTTGTTTACATTTTTGGATTGTTCCCGAAGGTCGTCATCATCCTTCAAGGGCATCCATCACACTGTTGATCGAGTGATATAAAAGGCAAGATAAAGCGAGCAACGATGATTCAGTTAGAATTCAGTCAGTCGTGTATGAAGACACGTTATTCTCGGAGTACGAGTGAAGTTAGTCGTGTGACGACGTCGCGTTGAATTGAGTGAGAATTCAACCAGTGGTGTGCGAAGTGACGAGATCGAGTTATAATCCAGTCAGACTTGTGTGGAGACAAGTTGCGTGAAGAAAACAGTTGTTAGTGTGGTGCTTACAAAAAAAAAAGGTTGTGAGCAAAGAAGAATAACTAACAAGTGTTGTTGTTGCTTATAAAAAAAAGGTTATAAGCAGAGAAATATCGCGAACAAGCACATATTGTGGAAATTATCATTGTATGCGTAGAATAAGTTCGCACAGTGGCACGAAGGTTGTGCAGAAAATAAAGAATTAATTAAAAAATAAACACAGATTTATTTTTATTTTATTTGCAATCTACGAGCTCATATTTTTAACGTTTTTAAAAGGTAAAAACGTAACAATTGGTGTCAGAAGTGGGATTGCAAAATTTAAAAATAAAAATAAATCAAGATGAAACTCGCCGAGTTAAGAGTGGAGCGGCTCAGACAGGAATTGGCTAAATTAGCGCTACCAACAGCGGGCACGAAGAATGAACTACAAAGGCGGTTAAGGGAAGAGCTGCTGCATCAGGGAATTGATGTAGACACTTACGACTTCGAAGACGAAGAGGAACGTGAGTTACAGGCTACTGCAACCCCCAGCGGTCTGGACATGAGTTCGGTGCTAGCCGCACTAATGGAACAAATGCGAGAAATGCAGGAAGAGAATAAAAAGCTATTCGAAGCCTCTAGAGCCGAAAACCAGAAAGCGCAGGAAGAGAACAAAAAGCTATTGGAAACCTCTAGAGCCGAAAACCAGAAAGCGCAGGAAGAGAACAAAAAGCTATTGGAAACCTCTAGAGCCGAAAACCAGAAAGCGCAGGAAGATAACAAAAAGCTATTTGCAAAACTTGAAGACAAACTAGATGCGTATGATGAGACGCTAGATGAAATAATTGAGTCATTCGGCGGAAGAGTTACAAGTGTCGCCGAAGAGGTGTCAAGTGTAGAAGAGGCCGTTGACACGGAAGTAAGTAACTTGGAAGAATCCGTGGAGGGCAAACTCATCATGATGGAAGAGAAGAGCCTGCGACCGGAAGCAGTACAAGCCGAATCAGAAGGTACCGGCAGGATAGAAGCACCTTGCTTTGACGGTAGCTCACCCCTATCCGTATTTAAAGTCCAATTCGAGACGGAAGCAGACAGAAACGGATGGGACGATGAGGAGAGGGCATTGGAACTGGTTTTGGCGTTGAAAGGTGCCGCCGCTGAGACTCTAGTAAACATGCCAGCCAGCCGCAGAAACAACTATAGTGATTTAATGGTGGCGTTACAGCGTGAATTTGGTGACGAGCACGAAAGAGAAGTTTACTCTATGGAGTTGGGGTACCGTGCGCAAAAGGGTGGTGAGTCACTGCAAGCCCTTGTAGTGAAGGACGACAAATTAGTGCAGCCCACATACCAGGAAGGAAACCGTCTACTGGTAGACAATGGTAAGACCGTGGCGTGTGTAAACGGTATACGCGCCGATGATGTCGGATTGGCGGTGTGGACTGCACGAGAGACCATCTTTGAAGAGACCGTGGCCTTCTTATTAGCCCATGAGACCGTTGGCACGATTTCTACAGCACAAGCGAGAAAAGTGCGAGGAGTGGAAATCGCGGAGGAAAAAGGACGCCTTTTGCATAGATTTAAAAAGCTGTTGAGGCAAGTTGTGGCAGAAGCCGGACGAAACGTCAAGCTGAGGCGCCTCAACTGTGAAAAGAGCGGTCACGTCCCGAAGAAACTGGAACGCGCCACGAGGAAGGTCAAGATCCGACTCACCATCAAACGGGCGGGAGACCAGCCATCATCATCATCAGCGGGGCAAGTGCTGGTTTCCTAGAAGCGAGATCCCCCACTAGATCTAGTAAAGCGGAGTCGAGGTCAGCTGCACGATATAAGTCGGACGCACTTTTGGAGCGAATAACAACAGCAGGTCCTTTGTATTGCCAGAAACCGGTATATTCTCGTCGAGACGGATTACTTAGGCTAACGGCCGGAAGTGTATGCCGTACCCAATCAAGAGGCGAACACAGTAGAAAAGGTTTTTTGTGAGCCACTGGGAATGCTGCTACTAGGTGCCAATAGAGCTACACTCTGAGGCAGAAGTTCGAGCCAGCCGTATTCAAGGGAATGTGTGAGGTGTATGGAATGGTAGAACAATTTGGTCGAAGCCTGGAGGAATACTCGAGAAAAGTAGTGAGCAAGCAACAAAGAGACTGGGATGAACACATTTCGAAGTATCTACTGGTGTATCCATCTGCGATGCATGATCCCACAGCTAGATCAACCGTCAAGGTTATTTACGGGAGAGGAGATAATGAGCCTATTCGGGACGAACAGGCTTAAGTGGGCGGCAGTGTTACGAAAATGGAAATGGTGTAGTTAAAATAATAAGCAAAAGCTCCAAAAACAACACAATGGAGTTGATCACGCATAAAAACAAAAGCTCCAAAAACAAAACAATGCAGTTGTTCACGTGATCAACGAATGAGTAAGCATATAGCAACAAAAACAACAGTGCTTGTTTACAAGTTCGATGAATAAACAAATATAGCAGAAAGACAAACAAACAAAACAACAATAACTCTGCCTGGACGAAAGTAAATAAGATACACTAACAACAAAAATGGAAATAAGTTGTTTACATTTTTGGATTGTTCCCGAAGGTCGTCATCATCCTTCAAGGGCATCCATCACACTGTTGATCGAGTGATATAAAAGGCAAGATAAAGCGAGCAACGATGATTCAGTTAGAATTCAGTCAGTCGTGTATGAAGACACGTTATTCTCGGAGTACGAGTGAAGTTAGTCGTGTGACGACGTCGCGTTGAATTGAGTGAGAATTCAACCAGTGGTGTGCGAAGTGACGAGATCGAGTTATAATCCAGTCAGACTTGTGTGGAGACAAGTTGCGTGAAGAAAACAGTTGTTAGTGTGGTGCTTACAAAAAAAAAAGGTTGTGAGCAAAGAAGAATAACTAACAAGTGTTGTTGTTGCTTATAAAAAAAAGGTTATAAGCAGAGAAATATCGCGAACAAGCACATATTGTGGAAATTATCATTGTATGCGTAGAATAAGTTCGCACAGTGGCACGAAGGTTGTGCAGAAAATAAAGAATTAATTAAAAAATAAACACAGATTTATTTTTATTTTATTTGCAATCTACGAGCTCATATTTTTAACGTTTTTAAAAGGTAAAAACGTAACAATATATTTAAAACCAAACACAAATTTATTTTTATTTTATTTGCAATCTACGAACTCATATTCTTAACGTTTTTAAAAGAGTAAAAACGTAACAATATTCGGTTTTTATAACAATTTGAAATCGAAGTATTTAATCGCAGAAACAAAATTGAGTTTTTTTTCCCTCTATTCAAGGTGTAAAATCGTACCGGATATTGTATCAAAAAGTTGACGACTTCTAGGTGTAATAAGCCAGAATCATAAAAATGTATGTTTTTCATTGTGGTCGCTAGCTGCCACAAAAGATTGTCTAAATACGGCGTTGGGAAAGAAATTTGTGTTTGATTTATATGTTCATTTCATATTATTTTATTTGTTTAAAATTTTATTATTCACTGTGGGAATTAAAGCCATTTAAACAGATTATGTATACTTTTTGGGACACACATGAATTAATCGGGTTAAGAGAAAAATTCTTTCACCACTATTCGGCACCACTTCAAGCTAACGTTTACTTACTTACTTAACTGATTATTATCCCTTTAGCCAGTATTAAGAACTAGTCAGAAGTAGCCTCTCACACTATCCATCTTGTATGTGTTAATTTTATACATGAGTGCAGTTTAATCTCTACTCCGAACGACTAATTTTTGACAAACTTTTCGTTGGAATTTTATTTACTCTCAGAGTTTTTGACAGAATAAAACAGCTGAGGGGAAGTCGCCGTAGAAATACTTTTTATATTTCGTATTGTTTGTTGTGGAAGTCCCCGTAGTCTAGTAGGTAGTGTGTTGGCTTATTAGACATAAAGCTAGGGTTCGTATCCCAGGTCAAGCATCAAAACGAAATATTAAAAAAAAAATATTTCTTCGGAGATTTCCTCCCAGCAGATTTCTGGCAAAAACTCTGCGAGTAAATAAACCTGCCATGAAAAAGTTTCTCAAAAATCTGCCGTTCGGAGTCGACGTTAAACTGTAGGTCCCGCCACTCACGTATAAAATTAACGACACAACATGAGTGGTGTGAGAAACTAGGCCGTAATTCTGACTGAAGGGTTGTAATGGCCAATTATTTATTTATTTTTTTTGTTTGTTGTGTCTGAAATGGGAATTTTAACCACAGGCTCGGGACTAATAAACCAACACACTCAATGCTAGATAACGATATCTTCGCCTCAAGTTCACACATTTTATGACCATCTATTTATATTTATAATTCAGTACTATTAAAGTCTATTGTTAGCTTTTATAGATAAAATATACATACGTAAGTATACTAAATTCTCTTCTGAAGCTGAAGTGCTGAAATAGTATGTCTGCTAACGTAACTGACTGTATTTTTCGTTCTATAAAAAAATTAGCAAAAAGGAAGAAAAAGGTGACGCGTCATTACATTGGGAAGAACAGAAAAAACAAGTTGTCCCAAGTAGGCAGCGGTTAAAAAGAGTGTATTCTAAAATATTTGCACATGTACACAATATATACATAGGTATACAAAGTATTGGCCATTGCTGGCTGCACATTCCTTTTATCTTTCAGACTAATTGTAGATTGCGCGCCAATAAAACTGTTCGTCTTTTAAAGCAAACCAACTAGTCGTCTAACAAATAGTACTCGAAAGGAGGCAAATCTGGTGAATAAGCATGTTTGTTTCGTGTGCAAGTGCATTGTCTAGTTGCAAAATTATCTTACCACGTCTTGTGGCCTATTCTGGTCTCTTCTTGATCAATACTTGATTTAAGTTGATCATTTATTGCCGATAGCGATGTGTATTAATGGTTTTACAAGATTTTAGAAGCTTATGGTACCTTTCTGGTTACACCAGATACACATTGTTTTCTTACCGTTTCGATCTGGTTTTTAGCCAATATTGATGGTTCTCATGGATTAACCCATGATTTTTTTTAGGATTCTGAAAATAAATCCATTTTGCATTGCCAGTAGCAATTCGATGCAACACTGATCGTGTCTTTGCAGCAAAAATTTCGTAAGTGGTTTTTCGATTTTCCATCTCTCTGTGATTCAATTCATGTGTTTCTCAACATTCCTGCCATTTGTTTCAAAGTGTCACCTTCATCCAATATTGTTGGCAAATCGTCATCTTCAAACTTTTTTGGTGGTCTTCCACGTACTTCATTTCACACATTAACATCGTTATATCTGAATTGTCGAAACTATTTTCTGCACGTTATACGGTGTTCAGATATGCACCTTTATTGCGTAAATCGCAATATTTCATATAAAGTTTCAATTAATAATTGCGCAATAAATACGCAAATTGTTATAATATTGAGTAAAACTTTAAATACAGCACTGTCATAAGTGTGTTTAGTGAGTATATTACAATTAACCGTAGACTTTTTGTTGATATTTAACATCTCAAATGTCAACAACGACAAACAAACATTAATAAATTAAGAAACAACACTCATTTTCGCGACCAAAATAAATACAATGTTGTTGTTTACCAGCTGTCAAATGAATATTGAGTAAGCTGCGTATATTTAAGGGCCAATATTACAACTTGCCGTTAACTAAAGGGAGGATTTTAACGGGCAGGTAAATTGTTTTTCATTATTATGAGTACCCAATAAGATAGAAGTGATCGTTAAGCTAAAGGGAAGATCATCCTACCTTTAACATTTAAAGGTCACTTTATGTTTGAACTTGCCATATCATATACTTTTTTCGATATGGCAACTTCAAATTGAAACAAAATGAGAATATACAACAAAAAAACGAAGTCCGCTGCTGCCACTGCGTTAAAAAAAAACTTGTTTAATTGAGCAGTTTTATCGACTTTGCTCCGGCACTGCCATATTTTAATTTTATTTTATCGGTAAGTTGTAATAACGAAAATAAGTTAAAGGTAACTTTACAGTTCCCTTTAGCTAAAGGTACCTTTAACTAAACCCAAGTTTAACGGCATGTTGTAATAATGGCCCGAAGTCTATCTAAGCTGCGTATATTACTATGCCTGAATACTTAAAATATTGTACTCAATTAACCGAATATTGACTCAATAAAAGTGCATATCTGAACATAGTATTATTTGTGATTGAGCATGATCGCCACATTTCGCGACAAGTACACAAAGCGGCTTTTCAGCATTTTTCTTCAAATGAAAAGAAAAATTTAATCCTTTTCTGGTCATCTTTAACACGCATCAAAAATATGATGATGTTGGTCCAATGATTTGATGTATACTGAGAATGTTTGACAGATGTCATCGCCAACATTTGTAAGTGCATTCAGAGACTCCATACCGGTACACCTGGCATCACAACATTTGAACACATCGCGGACCAAGTTATTGTTTTAATACCTTCAATATTCTGATATTTGTGTGCTGGAAGAAATTGTACATGTTTTGTACTTAAAATGGGGTTGAAAGCATGTTGTGCTCTTTTCAAAGTTAATGTTTAAAACGAAAACGGAAAACAACTACAAAAATAATAATACTTGTTCTGTTTTCTACAAAATCGATAGAATTTTTCTTTAGATTTTTAATGAAATACAACTTTTTTCGTGAATATCTTGCCATATGAAGGGTGCAAAAAGGATACCATAAATATGTATGTTGATGTGTGACAGGAAAACTCATATTTCGATACTTATTAATATTAAAAGGGCACACAGCATAATGCAATCATAATATAAGGGCAAGCATTTATTCAAAAATATGGATGCGGTAGTGAAAGTGTAAAAACTATCGCATATCAACTGTAATGTTAATGGATTTGAATAATTTGTCAAATAACTGAATTGAATACCTGAAGTTTACATAGAGTAGGATATTTAACAACTTGCACATAAGATTATAACTACACTAGGGTTATTGGCAAAAATTAATTTATTTAATTATAATACGGTGCGCCAATCAAAATACACCCAGCTAATGACATAGTGTAGGTTGTGAGTTTTGTTGAGTAGAACTCAAAAATGTATTTTTTATATTTATCGAACCCTCCACACTTGTTTTATTTGACAAAAACGATATTTTTGATCTTTTCACACAAAATTATTGATTACCCAAAAATTTTTTAACCTATTTTCAAAATCCAAAGTTTTTTGAAAAGGGGACAGATGAGCCTTTAAAATGGTATACAGAAACATAAGGTTCAAACTTACATGTTATGAGTTTTGATTGGGTAAACTTGGAAAACATGATTTTTTTTTAAAATTTTCAATTTTAGCTATTATTTAAATTAAATTAAATTTAATTAAAAAATATGAAATACGTGATGACATTCTGAAAGTGCATTATCCTGTGAAGAGATTGACGCTTCGTTTGATCAAATCAGACTAAAATTTCATAATTACAAATAATTATTTTTTAAATAGTATAACAGTCGTGTTATATGTTTTATCTACTCGTTTGTCAACTTATCAAATGAATTTTCAATTCAAAAATTTTCAAAAGTTTTGATGGATCTTGATTGTTTATTACAAAATTTGTTAATTTCACGTTTGCACGACTACCAGAAGTCTGCTAATATTTGTGTTTTTTGCAAATATTATTACTTCTCTTTGCACAAACATTGTCCAACTTCTGGTGGTCGCTTAAACGTGAAATTGACACATTTTGGGATAAACAATCAAGATCCAGCAAAACTTTTGACAATTTTTGAACTGAAAGTTCATTTAAA
The DNA here is from genome assembly GCA_927399465.1 of Sarcophaga caerulescens. Lineage (NCBI taxonomy): Eukaryota > Metazoa > Arthropoda > Insecta > Diptera > Sarcophagidae > Sarcophaga > Sarcophaga caerulescens. The sequence goes on along the minus strand of OV656873.1, from coordinate 94,812,265 downwards.
AATATATGTCTTTGAAAAATATAACTCGACTGTTAGAGTCTTTAAGTAATAACTACGCTAATTTTTGTGTGATTTGATCGCCGTAGTCTAGTAGGTAGTGTGTTGGCTTATTAGACGTAAAGCCAGGGTTCGAGCCCCAGGCCAGACATCAAAACAAAATACAAAAAGTATTTCTTCGGCGATTTCCTCTCAGCAGATTTCTGGCAAAAACTCTGAGAGTAAATAAAATTGCCGTACAATGGGTCAATTCGACCTCCGGGTACTGTACTTGTCACAATGGACAAGTACACGTCCTCTAACCTAAATAAAATTGCCATGAAAAGTTTCTCAACAAATCTGTCGTTCGGAGTCGACTTTAAACTGTAGGTCCCGCCATTTACTTATGTATAAAATTAACACACACAACATAAGTAGTGTGAGAAACTAGGTCAATAATTTGACTGAAGGGTTGTAATGACCAGTTATGTATATATGTATGTTGATCAAACGAGGTGTCAATCTCTTCACAAGATAATGCGATTTCAGAATGTCATCATTTATTTCAAATTTTTTAATTCAATTTTGATGCTTTGAACTGACAAACTTGAAAAAATATGAAAAATTCGCATTTGTCAAGTTTACCTCATCAAACCCTTAGTATGTTAAGTCAAATAATATATACATATTATTTTCAGGCTCACCCCTCTCCTTTCTAATAAGGTTTAGGTTTTGGACATCGGTTCATTGTGTAATAAATAAATTTGTAAGTAAAGTGCAAAAAAACAGTTTTTGTCAAATAAAACGAGTTTGGTGGGTTTAAGAAATTTAAAAAAATATTTTTGAGATCTACTCAACAAAACTCACAACTTGCACTATGTCATTTGCTGAGTGTATTTAATTTTTTTATTTTGCTAGGTATATTATTTATTTTCCTAGATTCTGACAAAACTTATGTTGTATGTGTTAATTATATTTATAAGCGGCGGGACCAACAGTGTAAAGTCATCTCCGAACGACAGAATTGTGAGAATTTTTTCATGGCAATTTTATTTATTCTCAGAGTTTTTGCCAGAAATCTGCTGAGGAAGTTCCTAGAGATTTAATTTTTATATATCGTTTGAACCGTGGTCCCACGTCTAATAATTGATTCAAAACGTTTTTAAATTGAATGCCAAATACTATACTTACGATAAATTGCTTTGTACGAACCTAAACGTTAACAACACTGAAATCCAAACATACTGAGGAAAACACAATGTTTTCTTTTAGCTGGATTTTACAACCCTAAAAGTATAGAGCAGTACACTTAAATATAACCTATAATGCTCTACGCAGAATACGTGATTTTCTGGAAATATTCTTATTAAGGGACAAATACATATGTATGTACGTATGTATGTACGTATGTATGTATATATAAGTACTTTTGTTTTTGTATAATAGATGAAGTCAATAAATAATAAATCCGAATCACTTTTTGAATTTTGTTTATGATAAAAAAGGGGTGAAATGAAAAAGTCAAGTTATAAAGCGAGACGAGAAATACAGAAATGCACCCTTAAGGTAAGCGTTAATTAAAGTTCAATAGAATTGTTGACTTTAAATGTGTTATAATAAGTATGACAACATCAAATAACACAAAAATTGTAACCCAATATCGTTGTTATCATGTTCGGGTTAGTAGTAATGTTAATCGATTCTTAAGTATAATTGCAGTGGCTCTAATAACCCTTTGTTACTAGAATGTACCTGGCGGTCCCATTTTTGTATTGAAAAGAATGGTATAAAAGAAATATTAAACCTATTACAACAAGACGTCAATGATTTTTTTACTGTTACGAAAATGGAAAAATGATAAAAAAAAACCTATAAAAATAAAAACAATGGACTTGTTTACATGATCAACGAATAAACAAAAATATAGCAACAACTTTAGTGTAAAAAAAGGGGATAAACAAGTAAACAAATAATCAACAACAACACTGCAAGGACAAACGTAAACAAAATACACAACCAACAATAACGTAAACAACATGTTAACATTTAAAGAGATTTCGCGAAGGCAAAGTCATTCTCCTTCAAGAGCATTCATCAGACTGTGTACCCTACGATATAAAAGGCAAGACAAAGTAGGCAACGGATGTAACGACACGTTTCCGCTCGGGTGCTGGGGTAGTTCAGCGGCGTCCAGTGGTTACATAAATAAAAGTCATTCTTTCGTAGATTCTAGGCTATTTATTGACAATTAATAAAATAACTTAAAATAGCTTAGTTACTATACTACGTCAGGATGAGAAAAGTAATACTATGTTAATTTAATAGCCCTAGGCCGGCTAAATAACGGTTCGTCAGTTAACAGTGAGTCGGGTCAACCAAAGGGGAATGTCAGGGCGACAAACAAACGGCCTACGCACAGGATGATTGTGGCCCTGAAACCTCTGGTGTCTGTCCAGTCACAGTTGCCAACGTCTTTCTGGCTCCAAACATCTCACTAGTGGTGTCAACCACGCCACTTGTGATTTACCTGGATAACAGTGAGTCTGGTCAACCAAAGGGGAATGTCAGAGTGACAATCAAACGGCCTACGCACGGGATGATTGTGGCTCTGAAACCTCCGGTGTATATCCAGTCACCGCTGCCAACGTTTTACGGGCTCTAATCAAGTCTGGTCAACCAGAGGGGAATGTCAGAGTGACAATCAAACGGCCTACGCACGGGATGATTGTGGCTCTGAAACCTCTGGTGTCTGTCCTGGTACAGTTGCCAACGTTTTACTGGCTGTAAACAAGTCACAAGTGTGGGAGAACCACGCCACCTGTGACCTGCTTATGTTTATTAGCTCAGTCGATGTCACAAGATCCACTTGCCTTACCAGCAACTCGTCACCAACTGCCCCGACCGCTGAAGACATGCTTGCTTTAATACACAAAAGAAATGAATAATGGATCGAACATGATCGAACCTCAAACAAGTTGTGTCCAACGTTACAACTCACCAATGTGAGAGCAAGCAACAATTGAATTCAGCAGAGAGGTCTTGTATGTCAAATGAGGGTCGAACGTCAACCGTTATTACTTAAAAGAATATTTCTAAAAATAGAACATAAAACCTTAACAACATTAATAAATATTTGAAGCACAATGGGCTTGTTATTAACTTATGCTGAAATAATTACAATAGTTTTATAATACTAATAATTTCAGGTTAGGATTTAATATTCATATACATAATTATAAATATATAATATTAGTTATTAGTACATACTATACAATGATGATTTGGTTGAACCGGTGGACATATGTAAGTAGGTATGGTGTGGGCAAAAACGAGGTCTCCGACTTTTGTCGTCACACGGAGTCAATAAAAATTTAGTTAGTCTTGTGTGAAGACACGTTGGGAGTGAAGAGAATAATTATGGTTTGAAGATCTCCGCTATAAAGATCGGTCGAAAAATTTTTATTGTTTACGCAAAAGAGTATAAAAAAGAATAACAAACAAAGTAAATTGTTGCTGTTTACATCAAGTTGTGAACAGTGGCACACAGAATTGTGCGATTAATAAAGAATTTATCTAAAACTAAACACAAATATTTTATTTTATTTGCAATCTACGAACTCATATTTCAAACGTTTTTAAAAGGGTAAAAACGTAACAATACTATGCACTGCCCCAAAATGCAATATCATTCAATGCAATTCTATGGAGAACAAATAACTGCACCGAACAGTTATATTGTGAAAGAAAGTGAAGATCTTGAGGACAGCATCTTTTTAATGAAATGATTTCTTACGTCGCCGTAGTCTAGTAGGTAGTGTGTTGGCTTATTAGACTGAAGGCCCGAGTTCGAATCCCAGGTCAGACATCAAAACGAAATTATGAAAATATTTCTTCGGCGACTTCCTCTCAGCAGATTTCTGGCAAAAACTCTGAGAGTAAATAAAATTGCCATGAAAAGCTTCTCAAAAAACTGTCGTTCGGAGTCGACTTTAAACTGTAGGTCCCGCCACTCATGTATAAAATTAACGCACACAGCATAAGTGGTGTGAGAAGCTAGGTCGTAATCCTGACTGAAGGGTTGTAATGACCAATTTTGTATGTATGATTTCTTACATGTTAGTACACTAAGGTCCGTGGAAATTTAAAACTCAATTCGATATTCTGAAGAAGATTTATTTAATATGTCTCCTTTATCGTGTATTCGATACCACTTTAAAATAATTATTAGATGTCGAATCTCAAAAGGTATAAAAAATAACGATATTTAAACTGGGAACAAATTTAACTTCCCTATTTAATTGTATATGCAAGCATAGGTATATACAAGGTGTGAAATGGGCTTTTTTTAGAAAATAAAACTCTGATTTTTATTGTGAAACTAAAAAACATTTTATTCAAAGTATTGGCTACTGCTGGTTACATATACTCTCCATCTTCCGAGTAATTTATGGATTCCACGTGCTCGTCTTCTGAAGGAAACCAATCAGTCACCCATTTTTGAATTTCCGAATAGGAATCGATGTGCTGCTCAGCCAATTGCGTGTCTCATCCATGAAAATAAATAGCAGGCGAAAGGAGGCAAGTCTGGTGAAAGCGAATGAGTAGCAGTTCCTAATGCTTTGGTTGTTTTCTTAACCAATTTTTTATGTTGTGTGCAGGTGCATTGTCGTGTTGAACAATTATGTACCTTGCAGTGCCTTTTAGCCCACTTTGAATGTTTTTCTATGTATGCTTGGTCCAAATTGATCATCTGTTGTCGGTAGGGATGTATTAACGGTTCTCCCGGTTTCTAGATGCTTGTGATACACCTTACCTCTCTGGTCTCACCAACAACACAGCTTTGTCTTCCTGCCAAATCGATCTGGTTTTGCTGCCGAAGTTGTTTGTTGTCCCGGATTAACCCATGATGATTTCCGTTTAGGCCTCTGAAAATAAATTTTGTGAGTAACGATTCAATGCAACTCTGATTTCCTATCGTATATTTGAAGCACAATTTGACAAGTGGTTTTTCGGTTTTCGATTTATTTGTCATATAATTCATATGGCACCCATTTCCAGACTTATCTATATTTCTCAAAGCTTTTAAAGTGTAAGAAAAGTGATTGTTGTACAAGCTTTAACACTTCTGCCATTTGTTTCTGACTGAAAATGTCATTTTAATCCAATATAATTTGCAATTTGGCGTCTTCAAACTTTAGTGATCGTCCATGTTCTTCATTTCTCACATCAAAATCATTGTCTCTCAACTGTCGCAACCATATGTTGTATGTTGCCTCTAATAGAGCTTGATCACCATATATACGATGCGACTCTATTGTACTTTTCTTTAAATGAAAACAAAAAATTAATATGCCTCTCATATTATCATTTTGTGGTACAAAAATTAGCCGTCTTTAGGACCATTATTACAACTTAACGTTAACTAAAGGGAGGATTTTAACGGGCAGATAAATTGTTTTTCATTATTATAACTGGACAATATGATAGAAGTGAGCGTTAAGCTAAAGAAAGCATCATCCTACAGGTCACTTTTAAAGTTAAGTTTATGTTTGAACTTGCCATATTATATATTATTTTCAATATGGCAACTTCAAATATAAACAAAATGAGCATATGCATATGCGTTTAAAAAAACTTGTTTAATTGAGCAGTGTTATCGACATTGCTCGGGCACCGCCATATTTTTGAAAAAGTTAACTTTATTTTATCTGTAGATTCTAATAACGAAAAGAAGTTAAAGGAGACTTTAAAGTTCACTTTAGCTGAAGTCACCTTTAACTAAAACCAAATTTAACGGGAAGTTGTAACAATGGCCCTTAACACGATAAAAAATTATATTGTAGCGGCCTTTGATATGGCAACACTCGTCCCGGAGGTTCCACAACAACTACACTCAAATACAGCTCTGTATATTGTAACTCTGTATATTGTAACTCTGTATATTGTAACTATGTACTTTTGTAACCCTGTAACTTCCTTTTTCCGCTTGGTGTGCGACACTTTTGTATAAACCTTATTCAAGTAAGCATCAATAAAGAAAAAACGAAATCACTACACATCAGGTGTGGGGTTAAAGAAAAAAATCAATCTTAACTCGTGTTATTATATACTCATAAAAAGTGATCATAAGAAGTGAGTCTTGTCGAATTTTTTTTATAACAAAAAACAACAATGGATTTGAGACCGGGGCGACAAGCACTAGTGAAAGCCTTGAAGGATGCCGGGGTAGAGTTCCCAGAATCCGCCACCTTAAAGCAGCTAAAAGCTTTATACGCGTCGCTGAACACCGGCAAGGAGTGGGAGGATGACAATATGTCTGATGTCTCGTACAAGTCAGAAGCCGCCCGACATGTGTCCGACGCTAAGAAAACAGGCGCCGCTGTTTCTGCCACCATGCCTACAACCACCGGGCAAATGCCCAACGAGGCTATGGGCGCTGGGTCGGCTACTACTGTACCTGCTATCGATGTAAGTACAATTGTTGTGCCTGCTGCTACTATGCCCGATGTTGATGCAGCCTCAATTATATTGCCTGCTGCTACTGTGCCCGATGTTGAGGTAGCCACAATGGTGGTGCCCGGTGCTACCGTGCCTGCTGTTACCGTGCCTGCTGTCACCGTGCCTGCTGTTACCGTGCCTGCTGTCACCGTGCCTGCTGTCACTGTGCCTGCTGTTACCGAGCCTGCCGTCGCTGTGCCGTCTGCCAATGTACCCCATCCAGTACTGTTTGCTGTCAGTGGACCGGCCACCATAGTGCCCCCTTCACCAGAGAATACAATTATGGAAGCCGAAATATCCGATGAAGAGCAGATCAGGAAACTGCAGGTGCAGCTAGAAATACTGAAGTTACGGCAACAAATCCGTACTCTGGAGAATGCAAGTACAATGGGGCAGACTCGCAAAGTGGATATGGCGGAATTAGACGCGGCAGTGCCTGCATTCAGCGGGGACGACCAATACGACATAGTGAAATGGTTGATGACCTTCGATGAGTACACCGACCTATATGGATACACTGGCAAAGAGAAGTGTGTGGCAATCCGCAGACGTGTGACGGGTACTGCCAAGCAGCATGTGACCAACCTGGGAATGGTGGAGTACGAGGTGCTGAGGCACAGTTTGCTGTCAGTATTTAAGAGGACCGTGACTCGCCAAGAAGTGTACCGCCAGTTACGCGCAAGGACTTTAAAGCCAAGCGAATCCTGCTTGAGTTACTTAGTGTCCATGCAGGCAATAGCGTCGCAGACGGATATCGACGAGCTGGAGCTAATCGAATTGATAATCGACAAAATCCAAGACCGAACGACTGATATCGCCAGATTGTATGGGGCCGAGTCCATTAATGAACTGATCAGGCGGATGGATGGGTACGAGCAAAAAAAGCCGGCACGTATGGTACCAGCGAGAGACGCGAGATATGTCAGGGGAAGACCAGGTAGCGAGAAAGTAGAATTGGAGGAAGCTGAAGTGCGGTGTTATAACTGTTCTGCTTTCGGGCATTACCAGAGTAGATGCCCGAAGCCCAAGCGCCCCCCAAACTCTTGTTTCACTTGTGGAGAGGTTGGCCATATTCGCCGAGATTGTCCAAAGCGGAAGGGAGTTGCTGCGATTGATAGAAGCGAGGTCGATGAAAGGATAGGAGCTTTTCAGAAGGTAAGTGTTGCTTTTATTGAGAGAGGTAAGCGCACCAAAGCTATTGAATGTTTTTCTTTATTTGATACTATTATTTGATTTCTATTAGCTGCGTCAAGCAGTCACTGGTACCATTCGCCCTGAAAGCAAGAAAGATTGTGACACCATACCGAAGCGTTGGAAAAGGTAAAATTAGCTCCTATGGGCAGGTAGATTGTAATGTAATATATAAGAATAAGTTAATAGAACAGTCGTTTTTTGTATTGCCAGATGATGAAGCGGTGGTGCCAGTGCTGATTGGACGCGATGATCTATCGAAGCTTTCAATACGACTATGTCAGATAAAAATGAAATATACAATAAATGAATTAAAAAAAATTAATTGTAGAAAACAAAATGAATTAACGGAAAAAGTTATTGGTGCGCTTAGGTCACTCAAGCTTTTTGGGGTTTCTAAAGAAAATGCGTATATTCCGGAGCTAATCGATACTGAGGTTAATGACCACGGGACGCTTACGAAGAAGGCTTGTGAAGTGGACTTGCCGAAAGAAAATTCGGGCGCGAATATACCAGTTGCTTCCGAGTCTAAGGGTTCGGTTTACGGGTACGAGGGGTCAGGAATGTTCGGTTGGAACGAGGGACTCGGAGAATTAGGGAAAGTTGTATATATGGTCGAGGATGAGAGTAGGTTAGATATCGACTGCGACCTGAGCCGGTCTGATTTTATGAGGTTGAAATTAGTTGTAGAGGAAAACTATCTGAGAAAAGTAGGTAAAGCTTTGACGCAGGACGATTACTGTATGCGGATAAAATTGTCGAATGATGAGCCCCTGTTTTGTGGACCCAGGCGCCTGTCATATCGAGAGCGGTACGAGGTGAAGAAGAAGTTGGACGAAATATTAGCGGCGGGGATAATCCGCCAAAGTGACTCACCTTATGCATCTCCTGCCGTGTTGGTAAAGAAGAAGAGCGGAGAATTGAGAATGTGTGTCGACTATGGGTCAATAAATAAGGTGACTTTAAAGGATAATTATCCTATGCCCATAATAGAAGATTGCCTAGATTACCTGGGTAACAAGAGGTATTTCTCGACATTGGACATGAGAAACGGCTTTCACCAAATACCGATGCACGAGGACTCCATAAAGTACACCGCCTTTGTAACTCCACTGGGCCAATTCGAGTATTGCTATATGCCTTTTGGGCTCAAGAATGCAGGTGCCGTGTTTCAGCGATATGTTAACAGGGTCTTAAGGGAGCTTATAGACGCAGGAAAGATTGTAGTGTTTTTAGACGATGTTAGCATTGCCACAGCTACTTTTGAGGAACATCTGGAGATATTGGCAGAAGTGTTGCGTGTTCTACGACAGGGTGGGTTAGAATTGAACCTCCAAAAGTGCAAGTTTGCTTACAAGGAAATGGAGTATTTAGGATACAAAGTGAATAGCAATGGAATAAGGCCTAGTGATGACCACATTAGAGCGATTCAGGATTACCCGAGACCGCTTGATAGCGAGGGGCTGGAAAGGTGCTTGGGGCTCTTTTCATATTTTAGACGGTTTGTCTACGATTTCTCGAGAATTGCGAAACCATTAACGGACACGAAAAGGAAGAAGGACTTCGTGTGGTCGGAAGAGTGCGAGAGGGCCTTTCTAACGCTAAAGGATAGACTAATTAACAGTCCGGTATTGGCGATTTATAACCCTGACCACGAGACGGAATTACACACTGATGCGAGTGCAAAGGGATACGGTTCGGTGCTATTACAGAAGCAAGAAGATAATAAATTCCACCCGATTGCATATTACTCGAAGTGCACGACTGCGTCGGAGTCCCGCAATTATAGTTTCGAGTTGGAGACACTGGCAATCATCTATGCTCTGAGGCGATTCAGGGTATACTTGGAGGGCATATCGTTTACTATTGTTACGGATTGTAATTCCTTGGCCTTGACGCTGAACAGAAAACTGATTAATCCTAGAATAGCTAGGTGGGCCTTGGAGTTGGAAAATTACAGCTATGCAGTTAAGCACCGCAAGGGGGATCTAATGCCTCACGTGGACGCCTTGAGCCGCACACATGTGGCGACAGTAGTTGATGGAAGTGATATGGATGTTATGATACAAGTGACTCAAACTAGGGATGACAACATTTGTAATATTAGGAGTAGATTGGAAGAAGGAGATGTAGAGGGATACATAATGGAGAATGGACTTGTTTTTAGAGTAGCACCAAGTGGGCGTAGGCAACTATTTGTTCCAGCCGAAATGGAGGAGAATGTGATAAGGACGACTCACGAGAAATATGGACATGTTGGAGTAGGGAAATGCATAGATCGTATTCAGAAATGTTATTGGTTCCCGGAAATGAGGGGAAAAATAAATAAGTTTATAAGGAACTGCCTTAAATGCATATTCAATTCAATGCCGCAACGTAGAAACGAGAGAAACCTGTATAACATAAACAAGAAACCAGTCCCATTCGACACACTTCATGTTGATCATTTTGGTCCCCTGCCATCGATAAATTCTAGGAGGAAATACATACTAGTGGTCATAGATGCATTTACGAAATTTACCAAGTTATATGCGGTAAATACACCGGGAACAAAAGAGGTATGTTGTGCATTGAGGAAATATTTTGAGAATTACAGCAGGCCGCGGCGGATAATAAGTGACAGGGGATCGTGTTTCACGTCTAACGAATTCGAGTCATTTGTGTCCGAGAGGAACATTGTACATATAAAGACATCGGTGGCGTCACCTCAATCTAACGGGCAGGTAAAGAGGATAAACAGGGACTTAAGAGGTATGTTAGCGAAGCTGGCTGAGCCAATGGAACATGCGGACTGGGTTGATAAACTAGGTAAGGTAGAGTTTGCAATTAATAACACCATTCAAAGGGCAACAGGTTACTCTCCAAGCGAGATGTTATTCGGTGTAGAGCAGAGAGGGGCAATAATTGATGAATTTACGGAACAGTTATTGGAGAATTATATGAGGGAAGAGGAGGGCAATTTGTCATTGATCAGGCAGAATGCTATGCATAATATAGAAAAGTCGCAGGCGAATAATTTAAGATATTTTAATGATCATCACACGCCGGCTAGGATATTCGAAGTAGGCGATTTGGTGATAATTAGGAACGTCGATACCTCGTCGGGAGGCAGTAGGAAATTAGTCCCGAAATATCGCGGCCCGTATGTGATTCGGAAGCAACTAGGTAACGATCGCTATGAGATATCGGATGTAGAGAACTGCCAGATAACCCAAATACCCTATAGAGGTATAGTAGATTCAAGTCGTTTGAAAAAATGGGTAGAACGGAAGAGCCGCAGCAATTTAGAAGACCCCAACGATAGCGACACTTACCAATTTGAGGGTTGTGAAGTGCTAGATGAGGAACCTTTGGGAGAGGAATGACAATCGAGGGCGATTGTATGTCAGGTCGGCCGAATTGTAGAGGCCTTTGATATGGCAACACTCGTCCCGGAGGTTCCACAACAACTACGCTCAAATACAGCTCTGTATATTGTAACTCTGTATATTGCAACTGTTCGACTGTGGACTGTATTTAAAGGTGTGGGTGGTTGTGTCGACTTCTTGGAACCAATATTGGGCTCAAATTTCTAGCAACCAAAGAGAAAATTATCAAAAAAAAAAAATGGTTTCAAATAAATAATAACAACAAGCAACACTTTCCTTTTTTTTTCTTATTTATATGTTGTACACAATATTTTATTTATTCCAATTTTAATCACTCATTTGTTTTACTATTATTTCTATTACTATTTGTTTTAACTATTATTATCAAAACTAAACAATGGCCGAATGCCTCAAATAAAAATTCAATTCAAATTTAATTAATAGAGTTAAAAAATTAATGATCCCTATGGATCCAATCAACAACAAACGAATAATGAATTCATAAACAAAAAAAAAAAACAAATATTTAATCCCAAAAACAACAATAATATTAAAATATCAAAAAGCTTAATTCTACACTGCAGCGCCCTCTGTTGCCAATTTGCCATCGTTTAAACAATCCTGTTTATGTCGTCAAGGATGGGAAGTTTGGACGATTAGACATAAACATGCCGGCGCCCTTGCAGTACTGCAACCAAAAAAGATGTCCTTCATCTAATGAATAAAATAAAAAATAAAAAGAAAAAACTTTCATGTTAGTTTCATATTTCAAATAATAAAAAACCCAAAAACTTGACAGCTTGCAGGAGTTCCAACTTTGATCCGCCAGGAAGAAAAAGTTAAAATGAAATAAGTATCATTCAGGAATGAGTATCATGGTATAAATATAGCAAGTTGTGCCTTCGAAATCAATCAACAATTGCTTATTTATAACTAGTAACGACATTGGGTATGACGATGTTCTCTTAGTAGCATAACTTCACGGTTGGTGCTCCGTTTAATATCGGCACGCATCATTGCTTTCTCTTTGAAATTCAAGGCAACTTCTTTAGAATATTCACCTCCAACTAAGCACTTTTCAGATTTTTGCGATAAACCTCTAAAATTAGACTTCCTAGCATTACGAACTTGATGCAATATTGGAATTTCTTCTTCTATAAAAGGTCCTGATTGAGTCCACTGAAGTTTTGGTAAAATATTTTGTTTAAAGTGTTCGTCATATCGCTTTTTTTTAGCAACTTTTCGCGTTATTTCTCCTATGGTAGTATTGTTTTCGACCGAATGTACTTCACGTACTTTAAACCCAATTGAATATGGTGTAACTGGGCTTTCTCGAAATTCTGTACCATTACAAGCTTGTACTGAACGCTTTCTTGGTGTTACAGATTCAACACTGACCTTTCCTTTGTTATTTAATTTTTTTTTAGGTTCTAATTTTTCAACGGCTTCTAAAACTTCTGATGGCAATCGTTTAAGGTTGATTTCATTTTCTAAATGTTTTTTGATGAGAAGTTTTTTTGCTGCCTTGATTGCCTGTGTAACAGCGGTCTTTGTTTTGTCTTTACGATTTAAATGCTTTGAAGTTCTTCGCAAAACATCACTTTGATGGGTTTCAAGCGATGATGCTGAAACACCTTTTCTCTGCTTATTTGAGAGCCTGTGATTGTGCTTTTTGGAATTAGTTTTAGCTTCTCGTTTTGCTTGATTTGCCGCATCTAAAATTTCGTCACAGCGATTTAAGATAGTTTGAATATTAAATTTGGAATCTTTCCTTGAGCCCTTTTGGCAAGGCGTAGGACTGGTTTTAGTTGGCAATTTATCTGCATTTACTTTTTTACTTGTATTATCAGGACTCCCAATAATGCTTTTTTCGCTGATTATTTTTGACCGTTTATTTAAATGCTGAACATCGATATCTATTACGCTATTATCAAGAGTTTCCGAAGCTCCACAAAAACTTTTTGACATATGTTTTCTCTTGAATACTTGACGATCATTATAGTTTTTATGAAGTTCTATAGTATCGATAAGTGACTGAGAGGGATTAAAATCGCTATTAGGTAGAATTCCCAAGCTTTTGCGTTTAGTTTTTGTGTTAGGTTCGCTTCCATAAAGGGAACATATTTCCATATTTGGATTGGTCGGTAAAGCCAAGGATTGGCGGCGAGTACGAACTAAAGGATTGCCCAATGGAAGTGGCACATGACATATATTTTCTAAATATTGTACATCTTCTTTTTTAAGGTTTGGCAATGTTTGATCATTAGTAGGTGATGGAGATATTAATATCGAGATTTCTTTTGATATTTCTGAAGGTCTAATGTGCAACCCTTCTGATGTGGGAATCATATCAGCAGAGAACGCATTCTGCCGCTCAATTTTTCCCTTTCTATTACTTGTTTTATAAGTATCAAAAGATGTACTTAAACCAGTCTCTAACTTTTTATTGTCGAATATGGATTGAATTTCATGTTCATTTTCTTTGTCGTCATCGCTTCCCGTAATCACTGACATATCTACGAAATGACTTCCTTCTTTATTATCATAGCAATTCAATTTTTTTTTTATATTATTTTCACAATTATTATTGGAAACACTGTCTGCTTTAATTATCTCGATTTTATTTGTATCATTGTTTTCTTCAATTAAATCAAATGTAGACCGATTTTGTATGTCTCGATCTCCATATTTAAATCACGAACCGTCTTATTAAATCGATCTGAATGATTGAGTTTGCAAAGAATTTGCTTGCGGATCGATTCTTTATCTACCTTCTGTTCCTCGGTATCGCTTTCTGCTGAGCAGTGTAGGCGTAATGCGGAGTCACTCAGTTTACTGCTATCAAGCGAAAGATGATCGCTCTGTCTACCGTATGTGTTACATTCAGATTGATTTTTATCAATTGCTTCTTTGTTGGCCTTGTTCGAAAGTTGTGAACTCTTTTCTGAATGTTTATAATTGCCATGATTTGCAACACTGTTGTTTTCCTACTGGTCACTTTTGAACGTCTCGATTATATTTTCCTGTGTTGTTTCATCGTCTAACTGGTATTTTCCTACTTCGTCATCGGAAGATGAACTCTCTGTAGGACATTGCAAGCGTTTATACATTTTTTTCTTCTTTCTACTATTGCGATGGTGATCATCATCTTTAATTGAATCCGTTTGTTTATTTTCATCACTACTTTCAAAAAACTGCAAATCTTCATTATCAGAAACTATAAATGAATCCTCAGAATTTTCTTCTTCAATACGTTCATTGTTTTCATCATCTGTGGTATGACTCCCAATTGACTCACCATCGACCAATATTTCATTATCCATAATTTCTTTACGTTCTTCCGACTCCATAGAATCTCCACTTTCATAATCTTCTATAGCCTTTGCTTCATCATCAAGAAAATCATCCTGTTCCCTTGCATGTTCTTTACCTTCGGTTGTAAGCTCCTCATCATCTTCATTAACAAAATCATCTTCCCTTTCATACTCATTTTCTACAGACTCTAGCTCCTCATCTTCGCCTTCCTCTATTTTTTGACTCTTACTATATTCATTTTCAATATCAGATATTTCTTGAACAACGTTTTCATTCTCAATAAAAGTCATCACATCTAGTTTAGAACCTTCCATCGATGTTCCCTTAACACTCGGATTTATCCATTTTAGATGTATTTCATTTTCAACTGAATCAGCCTGTGCCGCGGCAGTATCATTCAGATTTTATTTTTCTACTTGAGTGTTTATACATTTAGCACTTTGTGCTTTATCATGCTTAATGACAGTTTTTTCTATTTCATGCAGTGAAGCATAACTTAATGTATCGACACTTGGGACCTTTAGTAAATTCTGAACATTACTTCCTCGTGGAAGTAATTCCACAGGTTCGAAGGACCAAATGTTCGACTGTGGACTGTATTTAAAGGTGTGGGTGGTTGTGTCGACTTCTTGGAACCAATATTGGGCTCAAATTTCTAGCAACCAAAGAGAAAATTATCAAAAAAAATGGTTTCAAATAAATAATAACAACAAGCAACACTTTCCTTTTTTTTTTCTTATTTATATGTTGTACACAATATTTTATTTATTCCAATTTTAATCACTCACTTGTTTTACTATTATTTTTATTACTATTTGTTTTAACTATTATTATCAAAACTAAACAATGGCCGAATGCCTCAAATAAAAATTCAATTCAAATTTAATTAATAGAGTTAAAAAATTAATGATCCCTATGGATCCAATCAACAACAAACGAATAATGAATTCATAAACAAAAAAAAAAACAAATATTTAATCCCAAAAACAACAATAATATTAAAATATCAAAAAGCTTAATTCTACACTGCAGCTCCCTCTGTTGCCAATTTGCCATCGTTTAAACAATCCTGTTTATGTCGTCAAGGATGGGAAGTTTGGACTATCAGACATAAACAGCAACTCTGTATATTGTAACTATGTACTTTTGTAACCCTGTAACTTCCTTTTTCCGCTTGGTGTGCGACACTTTTTTATAAACCTTATTCAAGTAAGCATCAATAAAGAAAAAACGAAATCACTACAATATTTTAGACATTAATTATAAAATGTTGTTTGTTCACAAGTTTGATGTATACTGAATATGTTTGACGAATGTCATTGCCAACACAAGAATAAATAATTAAGACTCTGTAACGACACGTTTCCGCTCCGGTGCTGGGGTAGTTCAGGGGCGTCCAGTGGTTACATAAAGAAAAGACATTTCCTTGTAGATTCTAAGCTATTTATTTACAATCTGTAAAATAACTTGAGATAGCTTACTTACTACACTACGTGAGGGCTACATAGAAGGAAAAATTAAGTTTAATATTAGTTAATAAGCCCTAGGCCGGCCAAATAACGGTTCGTCAAGTAGCAGTGTCAGTCATGTCAACCAAAGGAGAGTGTCAGAAGAACAATCAAATGGCCTACGCACAGAATGATTGTGGTTCTGAAACCTCTGGTGTCTGTCCAGTCACAGGTTCGTCAAATTATCGTGTTAGTTGAGTCAACCAAAGGGGAGTGTCAGAAGAACAATCAAATGTCCTACGCACAGAATGATTGTGGTTCTGAAACCTCTGGTGTCTGTCCAGTCACAGTTGCCAACGTTTTACCGGCTGTAAACAAGTCACAAGTGTGGGAGAACCACACCACCCATGACCTGCTTATGTTTATTAGCTCAGTCGATGTCACAAGATCGACCTGCCTTACCAGCAACTCGTCACCAACTGCCCCGACCGCTGAAGACATGCTTGCTTTAATACACAAAAGAAATGAATAATGGATCGAACATGATCGAACCTCAAACAAGTTGTGTCCAACGTTACAACTCACCAATGTGAGAGCAAGCAACAATTGAATTCAGCAGAGAGGTCTTGTATGTCAAATGAGGGTCGAACGTCAACCGTTATTACTAAAAAGAATATTTCTAAAAATAGAACATAAAACCTTAACAACATTAATAAATATTTCAAGCACAATGGGCTTGTTATTAACTTATGCTGAAATAATTACAATAATTTTATAATAATAATAATTGCAGGTTAGGATTTAATATTCATATAAATAATTATAAATATATAATATTAGTTATTAGTACATACTATACAATGATGATTTGGTTGAACCGGTGGACATATGTAAGTAGGTATGGTGTGGGCAAAAACGAGGTCTCCGACTTTTGTCGTCACAACTCATTCACAATGAATGCTCACTTCAAACCGGTAAAAAAAATTGTTAAGGCACCCAATTCATGAAATAATTGTGCATTGCAACGATTTTTATTGCTTTAAATTTTTGTATAATTAAGGCCTATTACTAGCACTGCTATTCCTGCCTATTTCCTTTTATTTTAATCTTCCACTTTTTTCGCCCCTTCAATATATATTTTTTTTTTTATTAATATTTCTCTTTCACTTTTAGAATTTTTCATACTTTTGAATTATTATTCTTTATTATTCCAGAAATGAGGGCGAGTGTAAGTGTCTCTTTGTTTATGTGGGTAAATATTGTGGTGGCTGTAGAGTGTTTTTTTTTTCTTTCTATTTTCGTTTTGTTGTTTCCCTAATTTTTTTTAATGAGCAAAAGCTGCACACGAGCTACGTTAGGCTTTATGTGTTCTACAGCTTTACGTACCCAGTTGTAATGACTTAAGCATTTGCATGTGTGCATGGTAATCCGTCATTCTAGAGAAATTTTTTTTATTTTTTCAACAAATCGAGTGTTTTGTTTTCGAATAGAAAATAATACTGAATGACAGAACAAAATGTATGTATGTATGTATGTATTAAAAATACGAGCAATTATGTTTTGAAATATGTAGTAAAAATCGATTCGGTTTGGCGTTCATTTCGTTTACATATTGTTACGAAAATGGAAACGGTGTAGCATCGTTTAACATTAAAACTATAACCAAAATCTACAAAAACAAAAACCATCAGTATGATAGAAAAGGGGATACACAAGTAAGAAATAATGCAACAACAAACAGCGTAAACAAAGTACACAAACAACAAATGAAGCGACAATAGAATTCTCGAGAAGACGAAAATACGAACATTCTACTTCAAGAACATTTATCAAACTGTTTACGTGGGCATATAAAAGGCAAGATAAAGCAGGCAACGAGTAGTAAGAATTCAGTCAGCCTTGTGTGAAGCCGAGTTGCATGTAAAGAAAACAGTCGTGGTTTGAAAATCTCCGTTGTAAAGATCTGCATTGTTAGCGAACAAAATCAATTATTGTTGTATTCATCAAGTTGTGAACAGCGACACACAAAATAGTACGAACAATAAAGAATTTAATTGAAACTAAACACAATTTTATTTTTATTTTGTTTGCAATCAACGAATTCATATTTGAAACGTTTTTAAAAAGGTAAAAACGTTACAATATCGAGCCATAACCGCAAAAATATCTCAAGAGACATATTTTTCATATATCGTTTTTTGTAATAAATAAATTCATTGGCATCATTTGCATCATCTATAAAAATTTCACTCTGTACCGTTATGAATTTATAGCAAAAAAAGTTTAACTTTCTAACTTAATTTGCACAGGAAATAAATAATAAAAACCTTCCCCTGTAAAATTTCGTTTTTGTCGCTTGAGATATTTTTGCGGTTATGGCTCGATATTAATAGCAATTAAAAGTGACAATCAAAAACTTAAAGTCACCGTAGTCTAGCAGGTTTATTATACGCGAAACCGTCGGTGACATCCTATCATCCTCCTCTAGCAAAAACTCTGAGAGTAAATAAAATTGCAATGAAAAGTTTCTAAAAAATATGTCGTTCGGAGATGACTTTAAACTGTATCTACACTGTAGCTATGACTGACAAAGACTGTGGATTCTACATTCACTCATGGCTTAAATTAAAACACACAACGTGGACGGTGCAAGAAGATAAGTCGTAATCCTGACCAAATAGTTGTAATGAGTAATGAAAAAAGACGACAAAGACGACATATTGAATATAAAAATTCAACTTAATTGTGTTTTATAATAAAGAATTGGAAAGGCGTCGGCAATAGCTTGCAGACGTATTTTCGTGGAATATATTAGCCTGGAGCATGTAAGGCACTTGAATTTCAACTCACACACTCGTATAGCTGCTTTTGTTTTCTTGTAGCGCTACTCCGTATTTATGACCAAAATATTCAATAGAGTTAAGTTTTGGACACTTAAACTTAGCAAAATTGGATATGAGATTTTGCTTCAGATTCATGAACTGGTAGAAGTATTTAGGAATAGACAATCCCAACCCAATAAATTTTGGTTGTGAACTCGAATTATATTACAACTATCCAATGTTTTTAAGGTATTCTCTACACTTAGCTAGGTTGGGAAACGACTGTCGATTTATGACATGCTTTTCTTTAAATTAATATCTTATTTTGATAAAATACATACGACCTACCAAATTTTACATCAAAAAAAGTGTTGTTCAAAAGGTGTTTAACTGCCAGAGTCAATTTAAAACTGGTCTGAAAGGAAGTTGGTACAATTTTTATGTCTTTATTCTGCATTTCCTGAGATCGAATTCTATCGTTAATGAAGAATTTTAAGTTCAGTAAAATGCTAGGTTTATATTGGTTTGTTCGGAAAGTAATTTCGTTTTCGTATAATAAACAAATTCTTTATTAAATTATATTGAATTTGATAACTTTAACCTCAATCCGATCTTACGTGTTGTTATTCGCCGGTTCGCATCGACTAATGCCTTTATCGCATCTTTATCAGCTTCAACCGACCTTCCCGAACGTGGTATATCTACGACATTAAAATTACCGTATCGAAATTTAGCGAACCAGTTCTGCCACTGGCGTACTGTCAATACACCTTCTCCATACACATCGATCAATTTCTTTCTGGCTTGAACAGCATTTTTACCCTTTTTGTAGATATGTCGAAAATGCTGCTTATCGCTCTCCATAGTTAAAAGGGCACCAACCAAAAACTACTGCGTAGAATTAATTGGAATTTTTTCACACACAAGCCTTATATAGCTCTCAAAGCATATAAAAATTATACAGCTTAAGTTAGGTGCAAAAAAAAATACAATTAAATCCTCTGTCGAGAAAAACGAAATTACTTTCCGAACAAACCAATAGAAATAAACTTGAGCTTTATTCGAATCATGGATACAAGTTATCATCCTATGAACGTATCTTTTTCAAATCAAAAAAAAAAAACTCTTAAAAGCATTTCAAAACCCCAAATTGTGCAAATTTACTATCAAGACTATCAATAATTTATTTCCATCGTAAAAGCTAAATTACAATTTAACGACTTTGCTTAGGTGTTTTCATTTTTAACGTGTGAGTTTGTCTGTTGTCTTGTATACCCAGATATTCTTAATTTAAAAATTTTCAAACTGGCTTGGATTCGGTAAAGCTGCAGACAATGACTACGAGTGAGTATTAGATTTCTAAAGATGCTGGAAATACTATGGTTGCCTGCCGAACATCATACAACAGATTAATTGATTTTTAAACATTGCAAATAACAAATACGGACTACTACTGCTTTTCACACTCGTCGCTCTAAAATACTCGTATTACTGGCATAACTATTGTATTCACTTTACTTACTTGCAATTTGATTTCATGTCTGTGCATGTTTTTATTGTCTGTTTCAACAACACACTTCATATTTAAAGTAAAAAAGTATTACTTTTTACTATACGTCGTGCCACATTTACTCAAGAAAAACAATTATTATGGGCGTATAAGCAATACCTAGACATTAACATTTGAATGCTTGGAATGAGTAGTTACACTGAAATTAAAATGATTGGATAAGCTCATCTACAGGTATAGCTTGGTATATGTATATACATACATACATATATACTCGTCAAATACAACTGCCATGCCACTTAACACTTTCAATAACATTTTCATAATTAGACTTAAAAGCAGTAGCAAAAGCAACTTGCTTTACTAATTGCTCGTTGGGTTGAGCTCAACGATTTTTTAAACGTTTAAACACTTATGGATAAAATTAACACACACAACGTAAGTGGTGCGAAAAGCTAAGTCGACTAGCTGACTGAAGGTTTGTAATGACCAATTATGTATGTTTTGTTACGTTTTTAAAAACGTTTAAAATACGAGTTCGTTGATTGCAAACAAAATAAAAACAAATATGTGTTTAGTTTCAATTAAACTATTCTTGTGTGCCACCGTTTACAACTTTACGAATACAATTCGCTGCTTATTCTTCTTTGCTTACGCCCCTTGCGCAAACAACAACACTTGTTCGTTAGATCTGTATATCGGAGATCTTCAAACCACGATTATTCTCTTCACACACACAGAAAAAAAACCCAATGTAAAATTAACATGGAAAAATGTTGATTTGAAATCATAGTAAATTTTCGAAAAAAATTTTAATAAATGTATTTTTAACATTGTTTCGTATTGAATCAAAATTAAAAATGTTAATTTAATCTCAGAAATAGCTGATTTGACATTTTACACTTTAAAATAAAATTGTACACATAAGATTTAACATTTTATAATGTTAAAATAACATTTTTCAATTTTGATTTAATATAATGTATTTTTATTGTAAAAACAAAAGTTTTTAACGTAAAATCAACATTGCGTTTAGTTGATATAACATGGGCCATTGTTAATTCAACATTATATTTAAATGTTTCGATCTTGAGAAACATGTTGAAACAACATGTGACAATTTTAATTGTGTAACGAATAGCGAATAAAATTGTTTCATGTTAAATCAACAACACTGTTCATTTAAATCAATATTGGTTCATGTTAAATTAACATTTACAAATAATAGTTTTTATATAAATTATAAATAACATCGGTTCAAGTTAAACCAACATTTTGTTATGTTAAATCAATACCAGTTAATTTAAAATTCACATTGATTCCTGTTGAATCTACATTCTGTTAAATCAAACTTATACCATGATGGAAACATTTCGAACAAGATTGAAACAAAGTTGTTGAATTTTCAATTAACATGAAAAAAGTTAAAATGAAATGAAATCATGTTGAATTCTGCCAAAAGTACCGCTATTTTGGAACCTAAAAAACTTTTCATTTATATATTAATAAAGCTTGAATAGGTATTGTGGTGTATTATAAAAGATTTGCCAATAATAGGGGACGAAATTGTCAATAACTTCCCCAGTAAAATAAGAGTAAGTTTTAATTTAAAAAAAGTCTAACAGACAAATTTAGTTTTGTTTCGTCAAATAGGAATACTATTTTATACGACGAGATAGAAAAGCGAATCCAGGAGGTAAACTTTGGGATAAATATGTTAAACAAAAGGCAAAGCGTGCACGTTCATTAGTTAAAATTGAAAAAAATGCAGATGCTTCAAATTCCAATTCGCTGATAGATATTCTGAATTTGATGATTCAATTTTACTAGCTTTAAAAGCTTCTCTTTCGAGAGATAATATCGATTTCGTACCCAAATAAAAGTCATCTTCTTCTCAGTACATGGAAGGAACTTATGGATAAAATTGTAAGCTATTACAGCTTATATCTTAAATACAAAAGGTCTAAGGAAGTTTTTACAAATTCAAAGAATACTACCGAACAAAGTAATTATATATACTTATTTTTTAAATGCATATTTTAAACCAATACCTTATTTCCAGAATCATTAGATTATACATATACATACTATTCTGCTAAATTCAGTTATTTTACCAACCGCACGTTTTTCGGATAAAGGACGAAAGAATACAAAAAGATTTCCATACCAGACGCCAACAAGAGTTTTATTGTTCATCTTATCGCTATGTATTAATGATTATGAAAAGGTAATATCAGAACTTAAAGAGAAATATTTTAATAGAAATTTAACTATTCAACCTTTCATATAAATATTTGTATTTTTAAAATGAAAATTAATAAACGTTATATTTTATTTAAAGATATATGTATATAAAAACAAAAATAACTTCTTTTTATTGGGCGGGCTTAATATAAGCAGAAAGTCAATATGATTTTCATGTTATTTCAAAACTAGAATCCTTTTGAATTAACATAAAAATTTATGTTGAAATAATATGTTTGCATCTTATTTCAATATGAAATTCAGAGTTGAAATAATATGATTTAATGTTATTTTAAACATAAGATCATATTGATTCAATGTGAGAATCGTGTTATCTTAATACTAATTAATGTTGATTTGAATGGTATCTTAAAGTAAATTCAACGTGATCTCTCTTTGATCCAACATAAGTAGCAATGTTGTTTTACAATGTTTTCAAGTTGTTTTTAATTGAAAAATAGTTATTTTTGGTTTACTGTAAAGTCATGTTGAATTAACATGAAACACCTATGGAGCAAAATAATAGCTGAAAAATGTTGATTTAACCTTGTTTTCGGCGTTTTTAAAATGATTTTTTTCTGCGCGCAAGCAAAGCCTCTTCATACAAGACTGATTGAATTCATACTGACTCCGTTGCCTGCTTTGTCTTGCCTTTTATATCGCAGGGTCCGATGAATGCTCTTGAAGGAGAATGACGTCGCGTTCTCGTAATGTCTGTAAATGTAAACATCGTTGTTTCATTGTTGTTTGTGTAAGTTGTTTACATTTATTCTGGTAATGTTTGTTGTTGCTTCTTATTTACTTGTTTATACCCTTTTTTTATATACTGAAGTTGTTGCTATATTTTTGTTTATTCGTTGATCATGTAAACAAACCAATTGTTTTTGTAGCTTTTGTCTATCATTTTAATGTTAAACGATATAACACCATTTCCATTTTCTGTTGTGTGTGCACCTACGTAAAATAGCGAATATATTTTTATGTATGACATGACTAAGACAGCTCCATAGATGAATAAAACTAAGAGGGTATTTAATAAGGTATTCTCAGTTAGTACTGAAAATTATTATCAAATTTTGTGCATTAACTTAGATTTCAGTTTTTATTTATTTATTATACACTGACAGACAAGCAGTGTCGCCGTAGTCTAGTAGGTAGTTTGTTGGCTTATTAGACTTAAGGCCACGGTTCAAACCCGGGGCCAGATATCTCCAGCAGATTTCTGGCAAAAACTCTGAGAGTAAATAAAACTGCCATGAAAAGTTTCTCAAACATCTGCCGTTCGGAGTCGACACACACACACACACACAACATTAGTGGTGTGAGAAGCTAGGCCGTAATCCTGACTGAAGGCTTGTAATGGCCAATTATGTGTGTATGTGACAGACAAGCACACTTCACACTATTAGGGCTCCCAGATTTTATTATTTTCCGGCAAGTAAGTGGTGTTCCAGGTGATAAATTTAAATCTGGTTGGAATGGGGAGTCTCATAGCATATTAAGTTGAATAACAGATATATGTATACTGTTTTAAAGCTCCATGTCTCCCCTTTCCAACAAGATTTAAATTTTGAAAATCGGTTCAGAAATGTTTGAGTAATCCAGAAATTTGTATGTATAGTCAAAAAAAAAACAGTTTTTGTCAAATAACACAAGAGGAGGATGCAAGAAATATAAATAAAAAATATTTTCTAGTTCTACTCAACAAAACTCACAACCCACACTATGTCATTAGCCGGGTGTATTTAATTTTTTTTATTTTGTCGCATAGTGTTATTAATTAATTCATGAATTCAAATGGAAAACATATCGAATACATTTCCTATTAACTGTAACGGAGAAGTATTAAATTTTATTGACTTTTATTTGTAAGCGAACATATTTTATTGAAATGTCGAAATCATGTCATAGAACATTCAATACAAAAACCAACTACAAAAAGGGAGATTACTTGATTGCGTGTAAATATGAAATAAATATTTGCATTCGAAGGGGTAAATTAAATAAAATATTTCAATTGTTGTTAATGGTTTCATAGGCTTTCAAGCAATAATATCTGCCCCTTATAATCTAATCTTTAATATCTATCGATAGATACTATCACCATCGCCCTATTTGTAATTCGAAATTGATTTGCATTTTATTTAATATCTTTGGCAACTTCTGGTTATTACATCGCCCTAAATCATGTAACGAATTATTTAAAACTAATATTTTCATAACAATAAATTTGCAACTCAGTATAGTTGCCTGTCGATGGTTGTAGAAATTAAAAACTCATTTAAATGTCATGCAACTAGAAACAAATACAATGTATAATAATTAAATGACGATGGGGATTATTTTCCAATAAACATCTCTTTATACTGATAGTATAGTACAAAACAGTTGAATTAACTTTGAACAGTTTGTGAACATATTGAAATAAATTTGATACAAATTAGTAGTATTAGTATAGTAGTAGTAGAATAGTAGTGGTAGAATAGTAATAGTAGAATAGTAGTAGTGGTAGTATAGTAGTATTAGAATAGTAGTAGTAGTATAGGAATGGCAGTATAGTAGTAGTAGAATAGTAGCAGTAGTATAGTAGCGGTATAGTAGTAGTAGTATAGAAATGGTAGTATAGTAGTAGTAGAATAGTAGTATAGAAATGGTATTATAGTAGTAGTAGAATAGTAGTATAGAAATGGTTGTATAATAGTAGTAGAATAGTAGTAGTAGAATAGTAGCATAAGCTAAACGTCAAATCTATATACTACACAACATTAGCCGTAGAATTCTATAATGATCCAAGATTTCTTCAACCAATTGATCATCATTATAATACAAGGCGACGGGCAGAAGGACGTTTTAAGGTACCAAGTTACCAAAATAACTATAGAAAAAGTACGCTGGACGTAACTTTACCTACAATTTTTAATTTACTACCTGTTAACCTTTTACAAATATACAGCAAGCCAAAAAGGAAAAGTAAAATCAAAAACTTTTTCATTAGCTCACAATGATTTGTATTACCTCAAATTAATTTGTCAAATTATATATATATTTCCAGTTTCTTTTTTTTTTTTCTTTCAAATTAAATTTTTTTTCATTAGAAAGTACAAAATTTTTATATAAAATTCCTGCAGACAAGTCTCATAGCTTCGTGGGTTTAGACTTAAGAATATTGTATTTAAAATGAAATTACTTAAATAAAAATAAATAAATAAATAAAATAGCAGTAGTATAGTATTGGTACTATAGTCGTAGTAGAATAGTAGTAGTAGCGGTATAGTAGTAGTATAGTAGTAGTAGAATAGTAGTACAGAAATGGTAGTATAGTAGTAGTAGAATAGTAGTAGTAGATTAGTAGTAGTAGTATAGAAATGGTAGTATAGTAGTAGTAGAATAGTAGTATAGAAATAGTAGTAGTAGAATAGTAGTAGTAGTATAGAAATGGTAGTATAGTAGAATAGTATACATACATATATTATATACATACATAATTGGTCATTATAATCCCTTAGTCAGAAATACGACTTAGCTTCTCATACCACTTATGTTGCGTGTGTTAATTTTATCCACGACACCGCATGCCAGATTTTTGAGAAACATTTCCATGGTAATTTTTATTTACTCTTAGAGTAGTTTTTGCCAGAAACCTGCTGAGAGACGGTCTCCGAAGTAATATTGTTTCACATTTCGTATTGTTATAAATGGGATCTGTGGTTCGCCTCACGTCTAATAGTAGGCCTCACTACCTTCTAGACTACGGCGTGTACTAATAGTTTTATTTACTAATTTTTAATAGGAAAGTAAAAAACATTCTTTTTCAAAGTATTAACCTTTGCTGTCAACACATTTCATAGATTGTTCAGGCAATTTGTAGATTCCACGTCAATAAAACTGTTCGTGTTTTCCAGCAAACCAATTCGTCAACCAATTTACGATTTTCTTTTAGGAATTCGAAGTGCTACTTAGCCAATGCATGTGTTCCATCGATGTAAATAGATAATAGTCAAAAGGACCCTAGTCTGTGGAATACGGCGGCTGGGTTAGCAGCTCCCAGTCTAATGCTTTGATTGTATCCTGCATCGGTTTTGCGTTGTGTGCAGATACATTGCCATATCTTGTGACCCATTCCTGTTGTTTTTCGTTCAATGCATAATTCAAATTGGTCATTAGTTGTCGGTGGCGATCTGCCTTAACGGTTTCACCAGAATTTAAAAGCCCGTAGTACACCACACCTTTCTGGTCCCACAAGACACACAGCATTGTCTTCCTGCCGAATCGATTTCATTTTGCATCCGTTTGAAATTCCATTTTCCATTGCCAGCAACAGTTCAATGTAGCACTGATTTTCTATTGTATCTTTGAAGAAAAATTTCACAAGCGGTTTAGTGGTTTGCCATCTCTCTGTCATGCAATTCAACTATTGGCAGCCATTTTCTAGGCTACTGGATACTTCAAATAACTTCTAAACGGTCAGAAATTGTTTGTTGTCTAACATTTAACATTTCTGATATTTGTTTCAGACTCAAAGTGTCATCTTCATCCAATGGTGTTTGCATTTCGTCGTTTTCAAACTTTATTGGTAGTCCTCACGTTCTTGACTTCTCCCATCTAAATCGTTATCTCTGAACTGTCGGAATAATCTTCTGTATGTTGCTTTTGATAGAGCATCATCACCATATGCCTTGACAAGCATTCGTTGTGACTCTCCAGCACTTTTCTGCAAACAAGAAATGCATAATGCTGTGAGGATGTGTCTGAAGTCGCCGTAGTCTAGTAGGTAGTGTGTTTTCTTACGTAAAGCCCGGGTTCATATTTCAGGTCAGGCATCAAAAAGCAATATGAAAAAAAAAACTCGGGGAGTAAATAAAATTGCCATGAAGAGCTTCTCAAAAACCTGTCGTTCGGAGTCGACTTTAAACTGTAGGTCCCGCCACTCATGTATAAAACTAACGCACACAACATAAGTGGTGTTAGAAGCTAGGTCGAAAAGGGTACGTTTGATCTATGACAGATGCGTTCCTGTTAGAACCAAGTGCATCAAGCCTAAACAACAGCCGTGGTTTGATACGGAGATAAAGGCACTCATCAGGAGGAGGGACAGTGTTTACAGGCGATGGAAGAGGTTTAGAACTGATGATTTAAGGGCTTTACATAAATTCGCACGGACGGAAGTTACCAAGCGCATAAGAATTGCCAAGGCATTGTGTTATGGTGGCAAGTTTTCCAACGCAATGGACAACAGGTCTAAATGGAATGTAATTCGGGAAATAGGAATTGGCCGAAAGAGTCCTGGAACGGATATTGATGTGGATGTGAATATGCTTAATGATCAGTTCGTAAATTCTAAGATTCCAACTTCTATCGGTAACTTCTATGATGATCTTTGTTGTGTTCCACCACAACATTCCTTTAGTTTTCGTTGCGTGAATCAGTTTGAGGTTTTGGAATGTATTTCAGCGGTAAAATCGAATGCGGTTGGTTCTGATGATTTGGATCCTTCATTCCTGAAAGCTCTGACTCCTAAACTTTTGCCATACTATACACACTTGTTCAATACAGTTCTGACTAAATCTACTTTTCCTGAACATTGGAAATTGGCAAAAATCATTCCCATTCCCAAATCGAACAACGAGTTCAGGCCAATTGCTATCCTTCCGTTTTTGTGCAAGGTAATGGAGAATATAATGGCCAGACAGATCACTAATTATCTGGAGAGTCACAATTACTTTACTCTTAGTCAGTCGGGATTTATGAAAGGTAGAAGTTGTACTACTGCTCTAATAAATGTTGTTGAAGATCTTAGATCCCAGGTCAGACATCAAAACGAAAATATGAAAATATTTCTTCGGCGACTTCCTCTCAGCAGATTTCTGGCAAAAACTCTGAGAGTAAATAAAATTGCCATGAAAAGCTTCTCAAAATACTGTCCTTCGGAGTCGACTTTAAACTGTAGGTCCCGCCACTCATGTATAAAATTAACGCACACAACATAAGTGGTGTGAGAAGCTAGGTCGTAATCCTGACTGAAGGGTTGTAATGACTAATTATGTATGTATGTGATCTTAGGTCGAAACTAGATGTAAATAGTGTAGCGTTTTTGGTTCTGCTTGATCACACTAAGGCTTTTGACACAGTCGCTCACGAAGTTCTATTGAAAAAGCTCCGGAAACTGTTTTATTTCTCAAATTCTGCCTGTAATCTTATTTATTCTTATTTGCTTAATAGATCTCAAAAAGTTCATCTTAATTGTAATATCTCAGATCCTCTTAATATTAGTAGAGGTGTTCCCCAGGGGTCAATACTTGGGCCTCTGCTGTTTTGTATGTATATAAATGATCTACCGGATGTCTTGCTTCACTGTAATGTTCATATGTATGCTGATGATGTGCAGCTTTATACTAGTACTCCTAGGGAGGATATTGATTCTTGTTTGGATTACATCAATAGTGATTTGGTTAGGATTGACAACTGGGCCTCGGCCAATGCACTTTGCATCAATCCCTCCAAGTCTAAATGTATTATACTTTCGAGGACCGATAGATCATTTGTCATACCTGAATTGTGCATCAGGGGAAATAAGATTGACTTTTTCAAATCTGCGAAGAATCTGGGTATTGTCTTTAATGGCAGTTTATCGTGGTCTAATCATATAGGTGTCGTTGTTGGTAGAATTTATAGTATGCTTAGGAACTTGTGGACTGTTATTGATTCGACTCCTTTTGTCATTCGTATGCAACTTGCTAGAACGTACTTAATTCCGGTACTTTTGTATGGGTGTGAAATCTTCGCTAACTGTGATTGTGATGATAACCGTAGACTTAACTTGGCATTTAATAACATAGCTAGATATGTCTTTCGTAAAGGGAGTCGTGATCACATTTCTCATTTGGCTTGCCGGATTCTTAATGTGAAATTTGATAATCTCTTGAAAATTAGATGCCTTATTTTACTTCATAAGATAATTTACACGGAACGGCCGGAATATTTATTTTGTCGAATTAAATTTGCTAGATCCTACCGGGGTAGGAACATTATTCAGCAGCGATTTAGGACTCTCTTGTCTCAGAGACAGTTTTTTATACACACCACTAGTCTTTGGAATTCCCTACCAAACTACATCCAGAATCTTGGCAATGCAAATGCGTTCAAAAAGGAGTTATTTAAATTATTTTCATAAGTAAAATTTTTTTTATGATTTGTGATTTGTTTTATAGGTTTATATCGGTTATATTTTTATTCCTAGTTTTTTAGATTGATTTTTATAAATATGTAGTAATATTTTTTTTAATATTTTTTCAACTTTTTTATTTACTTCTACAATATTATTAGTTTTTTTAAATTTTTTTATATTATATTTTTTTTCTTTATATTTTATATTTTAACATGATATTAATTATATTAATTTTGTATTTTTTATTTAATATGTTTTGTTTCACTATTAATTTTTAAATCTTAATGATTCCAAACATAGCACTGTCACTTATAAGATTCATATCTTGTTGTGCTATGTAAATTATAATAAATAAATAAATAAATAAAATAAATAAAAAAAAAATATATTGAAATCCTGACTGAAGGGTTGTAATGACCAATTATGTGTGTATGTATATATTTTTTCAATTGGACATTTAGTTCAAAATGTAGTTCAGAATTTTTGATGGATCTTGATTGTTTATTGGAAAATGTGTCAATTTAACGTTTGAACGACCACCAGAGGTGGCCAATGTTTGCGCAAAGAGAAATAATAATATTTGCAAAAAATACAAATATTAGCCGACTTCTGGCAGTCGTGCAAACATATAATTGACACCTTTTGCGATAAACAATCAAGATCCATCAAAACTTTTTAAAATTTTTGAACTGAAAGTTCATTTGATAGGATGACATACATATGTATATAAAAAATATAACACGACTGTTATACTAATTAATTAATAACTACGGTAATTTTTTTTCTGATTTAATCAAACAAAGTGTCAATCTCTTCACAAGATAATGCACTTTCAGAATGTCATCACTTATTTTATATTTTTTATGTAAATTTTGCCATTAAGAATAGCTAAACTTGGAAAAATGAAAAAAAAAAATCATATTTTCCAAGTTTACCCGATCAAACCGCATAACATGTAAGTTTGAACCATATGTTTATGTATACCATTTTAAAGGCTCATCTGTTCCCTTCCCAAAAAAAACTTTGGATATTGAAAATAGGTTAAAAAATATTTGGGTAATCAATAATTTAGGGTAAAAAGTTCAAAAATACCGTTTTATAATAAAACAAGTTTAGAGGGTTCGAGAAATATAAAAAAAAATATTTTTGAGTTCTACTCAAAAAACCCACAAACTACACTATGTCATTAGCTGGGTGCATTTTGACTGTCGCACCATGTTATTTGTACATACATACATACAGTGGGGAGCACAAATGAGTACATGTTTGTACTTTGGACGCTTTTTATTGAATAAAACTAAAAGTAATAGAGAAAACTTCAAAAGTTTTTTTTTGTCATTTATTTAGCATTTAGTGATTAACAAAATAAAATAAAATTTAAAATAGAAAGCATCAAGCTCTAAGAATAAAACAAACAAAGCAAAGACAACTCGCATGTACTCAATTTTGCACGTCTGCTTTTTATGATATGCTTGCAAAAACGAAATCAAAAACTACCGTTATATTTTCATGTTTTTGCACCACTTTGACCTTTTTAAGAAAATATTAGTTAAATATTAATTACTTAATCTCATTGAGCGAATATTTTTTGCAACTTATCGAACAAAAATCAATTTCTATTAAAAAATGAAGACACTCTCGAAATCAACTGAAGATAGTATTGTAGCTTTGACTGAAATTGGCTATTCTACCAGGGAAATTTCTAAAAAACTTGGAGTTAGTCAGTCAGTAGTCATCAGAGTCCAAAAACATCGTTCTGTTGTTCTCAAGCCTCAAGTCAGAGGTCGTAAAAATCTACTAACTAATGCAGATGCTCGTCTAATGGTAACAAAAAAGAAAAGGGACACATTTTTAACAACAAAAGGAGCTTCTTTGGCAATCGGGAAAACCGTTAGTCGATGGACGGCAAGTAGAGCTCTTAAAGATATTGGCTATACCTCAGCAGTCAAAAAGAAAAAACCTGCAATTTCGACTAAAAATGTAAAAGCGCGATTAATGTTGGCAGAGAACACAGAAATTGGACAGTGGATGACTGGAAACATGTGATCTGGTCAGACGAATCAGAATTCAACCGCTTTCAGTCTGATGGTAAGCAATATTGCTGGCGCCGCCATGGGGAAAGAATTCAAAGACTCCATGTTCAGGAAATGCTGAAACACGGTGGAGGATACGTCATGGTATGGGGTTGCTTTGCCACCATGTTGCCTCGGACCACTGCAAAGAATCAATAATATTATGAAAAAAGAAGATTATTTGAGATTTTTCCAGACCCATCTTCCCGATTTTGTCGACAAGAGCGCCTATCATGCGCAAGAAGTACTTTTCCAGCAGAATGGCGACCCCAAACACACCTCCAAAATCGTTAAAGAATGGCTTAGTGAGCATAATTTTCAATTAGTGCAGTGGCCAGCACAAAGTCCCGACCTCAATCCGATTGAGAATTTGTGGTCGATCGTGAAATGGCAGTTGGGACAGTACCGATCAGCCCCAACCAATTTAGATGAGCTTTGGCAACGGATTCATCAGGAATGGACAAATATTCCAAAAGAAATTATAGAGAATTTGGTGGAGAGCATGCCAAGTCGCGTAAATGAGGTTTTGTATAACAAGGGTCTTTGGACTAAATATTATAAATACTCGTATTCCCTAAAATTTTGGAATGGTGCAAAATTGAGTACATCCGAGTTATTTTCCTCTTGATTTTTTTTTTTTTTTTCTTAGAATTTGGTAATTTTAGTTTTGAATTTTATGTTATTTTTGTTAAGTACTAAATAATAAACGAAAAAATTTTTTTTTTATTGCTTTACCACTTTTATTTTTATGCAATTAAAATTGCTCAGAGTACAAACATGTACTCATTTGTGCACCCCACTGTACTTTAAGATCTAAGAAAAGTACAATCCGCCAAAGTATTTAATAATTATTAAGAAAGCTATTATTTCCCACGTAAATTGCATATACATATGTATGTATGTATGTATATAGGTACCTAGGTAACCTTCCACACATTATAACATGTTTTTCAACCGCTTAAATGAGGGTTACAAAATTAAAATCTTTTGAGAGCATTTTTACAGTTTTATTAGACTGTAAAGGGACAGTCATAAAAATAATGTTTCTAATGTCTCAAATACAAAAAATTTATACGCATACACATAAATATCAAAGGATTTCAGAACAAACAAAAAATTAATACGAAATTGGGTTTATAAAGAAAACAGCACACGACGGATTAAAGGTACCAAAAAACGGAGTAAAAGCAATATAATCAACACATTGACTTCATTTAAATGGGGTTATTACAATAGAGAAGAGAATTTCAAAATTTCAAAAGTTAGCACATTAATGTCATAGACACGCTATGGTAAACACAATGAAACAAAGGGACACAAATCGACAAAACAATGGATTCATTCGATGTGCATAAAAGGATTCTTTTGTTGTTCAGAGGTAGTAGGAAAGGCAAAACAGCTCAATAAGTAAAAATTAAATGTAAGCAAGAGTGAGTGTTCGCTTCACACACAGCGCATGTCAAACAACCACATTATCTCTCCTGCTAACAGCGCAGAAACTAAGAGAATATTTGCGCCACAATAATGGAGAAGTTGGAATACGAAGAGAATTACAGGACAAAAAAGGACAGACAGACAGACATGTTTGCCTTTGTTGCAAACCGCCAGACAGTGTGACAGTCGTTACAGTAACAACAATAAAATAACAAGAGAGAGTGAGAAAGAGAGATAGTAAGTAAATCGAGCGGCTTTAAAGGCAAAAATATAAAACAAAATATAAAAAAACAGACGTTTCCGTTTAGAATATTGCTTTAAGGCACGATATTTCTCTTTAACATGCTGAATTAAAGGTAAAGCTATTGAATAAAACACAGTCAGTCACAGTCAATTCAATAGAAATTTTTGTTGTTTTAGTTTCTCAACGTTCTCTCTTTGTCCTTTATGTTCCAGTTTACATACACAAACCTACATACATACACACATGATATACCATTTTAGCTTTAAAACATGTCGTATCCTTTGGTTTGTTTACCTTGTAATAATGTAAATATTTATGGTATATGTACACTATGTATGTATGTATGCATGAATGTGTATCACAGTGAATATGTTTGAATGTGTTGTAAATGCTTCATGAATACTATACAAATTGATATTGTGTGTAAGTGTAGCTAGGGGGTGATTCAAAGTATTTTGTAATATTAAATTTAAAGTTAAACAGAAGTTAAGAAAAAAAAAAAATACAAAAAAAAATTTATGCTGTGAAATGCTTACAAAGGTACCGTACGTGCAAATATATACAGTGCGTCACAGTGATATTGGTCCACTTGCAAGTAAGCGTTCAAATATACAGAAAAACTAATCAGAAATCGTTCTTAAATTTTAAACATAAGGCTTTAATCGGTTAAATAAACAAAAACAAATGGTTAAAAATTCAGGGCACAATGATAATGGTCCAATGTAAACTATTAGCCCAATTCACAATCTCGTGTATTTTTGCAATTGTCTTTATGCAATTGTAAATATTTCCTATTAATTGTGAACAAATTTTACTGGTTACATTTGCAACACTAATTGTAAAACACAAATACACAGCTGATTGTCAAAAATAAAAAATAAATATTTGATTTTAATTCTATGATATTTGTTAACAATTTATAAAAATGTCTAATGGAAGTCTGAAGGAACAAATATTGGACTCTTTAATAGACTAGGCTACCGAAGAGATTATGTTCCTCTTCGGACCATTTTTTGTTGGGTTTATCCCTTTTTATTCTTTTTTTTATATTTTGGATCTCCATTCGTCAACAAAATTTATTATTTTTAATAAATAAATTGTCAGCTGTGAGTGTTGCAAAATGTTGAGTAAATATAAACTATGGTTTTGAGTATTGTTTATTTTATAAACTGTAGCAAGAGTATTTCTGTATATTTTGTTATTGTAGTGTAAAAATATACTATACCATTTTGCAAATGCAATGATGCAAGACCATTTACACTAGATCGTGAATTGGGCTATTATGTTTTGGAAAAAAATGCCAAGTCGAACCTACATTGCAAAATCAGTGGAATTAAAGCTTGTAAGGAAAGACTAACGTTTTTACTGTGCAGCAGAGATCAGCAACGAGTATTCAAAACGATGAGTAGGTTCGAGTCATACTTATTATTTCTGATACTTATACACACTCATACTTATTTTAATATGATACTCATACTACTCATACTCAAAGTTGGAAGTACTCGTTGTATTCATACTTAACATTTACACGAAGCACAAAATAAGTATGATTCGCGTACGAACACTACTATACTCACAAGAAGATTGTGTGTATACTTTGCTTGTTGTCTTTGTCTTTCCTTTCTTCTTTGTTTGTATATGCAACAATAACAAAGGCTGTAAATTTTGATGAATGATTCGAGCCACTCGAATCACTTATAAGTATTATAAGTATTTTTCTAAATTTATGAATCAGAATGAGTAGGCGTATGAATCAAACACATTTCGAATGTTGTGAGTTTGATGTCAACGTTGTACTCATACTCATTGTAACCTATACTTATAAATCAATGATGTAGCGAGTACGAATGAATCAGAGTAGTTGAATTTCTATTCTGTTGATTCACTCATACTCAAAATTGCATGAGTGCTTATGAGTAGCGGAAAAACGATTCATTGCTGATCTCTGCTGTGCAGTAATGCGTCAGGTGATAAAATATTAAAGCCGCTCGTAGTAAATCGATTTTTGAAACCACGCGCTCTTATAGGCAAGGATTTGACTCGTTTCCCAGTTCATTGGATGTCAAATTCTAAAGCATTGGTGACAATTTCTGTTTTTACTGAATGATTCCAAAAATGCTTAGTACCAGAAGTTGAATCTTATTTGAATAAAAAAGGACTTGAATTCAAATTTTTGCTTGTTGTGGACAATGCTCCCGGACATCCTCATTTGAATCATGCAAACATAAGAGTCGAATTTTTTCCACCCAACACAACTAGCATTCTCCAGTCATTAGATCAAGGCATAATTTCCACTTTTAAAAAATATTACATAAAAAGCAACTATCAACTCACTCCAAATATGAAGTTTGGAAGAAATTTATAATTTTGGATTGTATTATTCTGGCAGCATCAGCAATATCTAAACTGCGGTCGCAAACATTAAATGCATGCTGGAAATCTATATGGCCAGATTGTGTTGCTAGAAGTACTGGCGATTAAATGTCGACACTGACCAGTGAAATAATTGATTTAGCTCATCAAATTGGAGGAGATGGATTCGACTTGCTGAAGCAGGATGATGTAGAAGAACTGTTAGCTGACTAACCATTAACCGATATCGACGTCATTAGTTTAGTCACCGACAATGAGAAAAACGTGGATAGTGAAGAGAGTGATTCCAAAGAAAGTGTTGTAGAATTCAATTCAAAACAAATTGGTGATATCCTCAACAAAGTTAATGATTTACAAAATCTTATTCTTAGTTTGGACCCAGATCCCGAAAGAGCACTGAAGATTCAACGCGGTTTGACTAATCTGTTTTCCGGATATCATGAGTTGCATAGGCAGCTTAAAAACTCAAAGTCACAAAGTTTAATAGCTGACTACATATTCTGCAATAAACGAAAAAATTAAACTTTCTAAAAGTTCGTTGATCTAGTCCCCTACATATTTTTTTTTTATTATTATTGAATCTTTCTTAATGAAATTTACAATAGTTTTCAAATCTTAAAACTAGTTTTGAGAGTTAATAGTTAGCACCAGCGTGTTAACTATATATTGTATTCAAATCTTATAATAATACTACATTTCCAATTAGGGTCAGTGCAGCCGTCGAGCGATTCTCAATGTGTCACTTCGTTTTAACCTCTGATGGCCATCGAATTAAAGCAGGTCCCTTGCCAATGCGTTGGGGTGAATCGTTAGTTTACCGACGTATTTTATGGCGAATTTTTTAATTTCTTCCTGAATTGTAGGAATGTTGAGATCTCTATGGATATTGTCGTTACGAATATACCATGGAGCGCAGACAATTTGTCGTAAAAGCTTGGACTGTCTTCTTTGTAATTTTATAACGTCAGACGCGCAAGCACTGCCCCAAAGCTGAATGCCGTAGGTCC
The DNA here is from genome assembly GCA_927399465.1 of Sarcophaga caerulescens. Classification (NCBI taxonomy): domain Eukaryota; kingdom Metazoa; phylum Arthropoda; class Insecta; order Diptera; family Sarcophagidae; genus Sarcophaga; species Sarcophaga caerulescens. The sequence goes on along the minus strand of OV656873.1, from coordinate 94,775,598 downwards.
ATATTGGCTTTCTAATGCATTTGTATAAAAGAACCTTGTATTCAAGATCTAATGTTGAATTAGGACCAATAATCCAGTGCATTTGAGCGGATTTCAGCTTAATGGCCGCTAATTTGGCCTCGATTTGGCGGGACCATGTTAGTCGCCGGCCTAAGTAGTCTCCCAGGTATTTGAAGTGATTTTCAACAGGGACATCAATATTATTTATTTTTATTTGTGGGCAATCTTGTCTTCTGAGTGTGAAGGTTACATGGGCACACTTGGATGGATTCACCTTTATTCTCCACTTTTCAAACCATTTTTCTGAATCGTATATGTGAGACTGCAGTTGTGTTGATGCTACCTTCGGATCCTTGTTGACTCTTATAAATGCGGTGTCGTCTGCAAAAGTTGATGTGTATGTGTTAGGATTTGTGGGCATGTCCGAAATATAAGTTAAATATAGAATAGGGCCTAGTATGCTACCCTGGGGGACACCTGCAGAGATCTTTTTTGTTGTAGATAGTTCGTCCTTCAATTTGAGCTTAAAAGTTCTGTCAGTTAAGTAGTTTTTAAGAAGTTTGTGTGTGTTTTCGGGGAGCAGTCATGTTATTTTGCTGAGTAGGCCATCATGCCAAACCCTATGGAATGCTTGTGAGATGTCGATAAAAAGAGCTGAACAATATTGTATCCTTTCAAATGCCGATCTAATTATAGTGACGATCCTAGGAACCTGCTCAATGTTACCGTGATTAGCTCGTAATCCAAACTGATGTTCAGGGATATTTTGTCGCTCGTCGAGGAACGTGGCTAAGTTTTGGAGAAGAATTTTTTGGAACACTTTTGAAAATATTGATAGCAAGCTAATAGGTCTATATGATGTTATCTGACTAGCATCTTTTCCCGGCTTGGGAATCATAACAATTGTAGATATCCTCCAAGATGATGGGAAGTAGCCAACTCTTAACATTGCGTTAAATATGAATAGTACAATTCTGTTGATTAACATTGAGCCTGAAATGCCATCGGACCCTGCCGACTTTTCCACGTCAAGGCTTTTAAAAGCGGCATGTACGTGAGACATATGTATGCACTACCTGTGAGGTATGTAATGATAAAAGTGATGTCGAACCAATTCTAAAACGATGCAGAATTATTGATCATTCATATTTATGGACTTCAGTTTATTATTTATACTATATTATTTTTTGGATCATTTTGTTTTATTGTGTAAATAATGAATTAATATTTTCTTTTTGTTTATTTTTTTTTTTTCTAGTTTTTGTTTTTATTGTTTAAGAAAATGAAATAAATATACTTTTGTTGATTTTTTTTAATGCGATTTCGCAGGGATTTTTTAATTAAAATTTGAATTTATGCGGTTTTTCAGGATTTTGAAACGAATCATTAATTTTTATATGAAACTAGATTATCGTTTTGTGCGAATTCAATTTATGCGATTTTTTTCGGAACGCACCTACCACATAAAACGAGACCTGAGTGTACTTTGAACCAAGCTAAACTGAAAATTTCCTTTTAGAGCAGCGGTATAAATCAAGCTCACCATATCCAAAAACGCTTGCTGAACCTGTACCAGAGCATCTTAAAAATATCATTCACCAAGAATGCTATCGAAACAAAAATATTGAAAACATTTTTCTCATGGACCATTTCATATTTCTCTAAAGTTTGTCGGTAAGTTTGATGAGTTGTAATGTACTTAGCAAATTGCTTTATTCTTTGTAAGTCGTTCGTCGTTTGCATACACAACAACAAAACATAAAAAAATTGTCAAAGCAAACGTTGAGTGTGCAAAAGTGAAACAAAGTTATAACAAATGTAACAGAGTTTGTCAAACAAAAGTTTGAAAATGCAAAATAATATAAGTATGCTGTTCGGCATAGCTGTATAACATAACACATTGAATATACAATTGATGTTGGGCGGGAATTGTAAGTAGAAATTTGCAATTCACTTTAAGACAAGAGTTTCTATGAATGTTCATCTTTCTATGTATTGTTCATCCCCTCTCCTCCTGTAAGTATTCAAAAGACTGTTGTGACTTCTAAAACCAGTGCACGTAGAATCCGACATACGTTGCAGTTTGAGTTTTCCATTTGACAGCAAAGTGACATCACATAAAATCGACACAATGAGTACAATTAGATAGACACAGAGAATTTGTCTCTACACAACAGAAAAGCCAGCCTGAAACTTTATAGGCTATACCTGTAATGTCTCCTCCAAACCTATTGCCCCAAACAAATATCAGGATGCTGCCAAGTGTCAACAATGACAATTCCCTGGCTAGCACTTAATAGGCACCCATTTGTTTCTTCACTATTGCTTCACGAGTTCCAAGGGTGTTGTTTTAATTCTTTCTTATCATCACAAAATCTACATGCTTGGCTAGACACAACTCCCATGCGAAATAAAAATATTCTGAGCCTACAGTGTCCTGTAAAAAGACCGGTTACCAACCTGAGGTTATTCCTGATTAGGGTGATGAAAGACTCAGATCTCCTACTATTTTAGTTTTCCCAATAAAAGTTTATATTTCCTCCTACTCTCATGGCCTTTGCCTCTCTTTATGTTCCCATTTCTTTAAAAAATATGCGCGTTTACTTAACAGAAAAGTTCTAATTCTACTACCGGTATGGAAACTCTCCTCCACGCAAGTTTCTCTGCTTGCTCATAGTTGAGAATTCCTACCCAGCAGAGAGTAACTTAATTTTTCCTACCTAAGCTTTTTCAACTTCTCCAGGCAGTCCCACACCATCTTCTATTATTTACTTTACTTAATTGGCCATTAACAACCCAAGTAACGGATTTAGCCTGACGCAACACATTCTTCCAGGCGACTCTGCTTCTTGCGCACTTACGTCATTTGGTCACACCAATCGATGACAGGGCTTCCTCGATTTGGTCCTTCCAACGCATACAAGGTCGTCCTCTTTGCCGACTTCCGCAGATCTCCGCATCAAATACACATCTCGCCGGAGCATCCTCCTCCCAACGAACGACATTGCAGAGCTAGCGCAGCCGCTGGATGTTAATACGCTGAACAACGTCTATGTCGTTGAGGAACTCATACAGCTCACTGTTCGGATGGATCGGATGCGGAAATCATCGCCAACTCGCACTGGATCTTACGTAGAACTTTACGCTCGAATAGTCTCAAGGCCGCTGCATCAGTTCTTAATAGGGTCCATGCCTCTGCGCCATAAAGAAGCACGGGTAGGATGAGCGTCTTGTAGAGTGTTAGTTTTGTCGTACGAGAGACAATTGCCTACTGAGACCATAGTAGCACATGTTGGCAAGAGTTGGTGATCTTGATCTCCAGACTGACATCATTTTTAGTGGTAACGGCGAAGACAAGATAAATAAATTCCTTGACTATAACAAAAGTATAGTTATCGGCCGTAATCTGAGAGTCAATACGCCGCACGTCGCTACTTGTCGATAACATATACTTTGTTTTGCCCTCATTTATTGCCAGACCCATCTTAGTAGACTCCCGTTCAATAGCACTAAAGGCAGCAGTAACATCTCGCTTGGTACGCCCTATGATGTCAATGTCGTCAGCGTAAGCAAGCAACTGGACACTTTTTTGAAAGATAGTGCCATTGTGCTGTACTCCCGCCTTTGTCTGAAACCTCACACGGTATCAAAATGTTCGGAGAGGTCCATTCCTACCTTGACGGAGCTGCAGGAATTGCTTAGTCTTATCAGCTTCACAGGTATGCTGAGCTCAGACATTGCGGCAAAAACACGATTCCTTATGGGGCGATCAAAGGCTGTTTATAGTCGACAAAAAGATGGTGTGTCAACCTGTATTTTCCAGGATTTGGCGTAGTTTGAAGACTTTAAAAAATGTTTGGGTTATCAAAAATTTTGTGTGAAAATGTCAAATAAAACAAGTTTGGAGAAATATAAAAAAAAATATTTTTGAGTTCTCCTCAATAAAACTCACAACTTACACTATGTCATTAGCTGGGTGTATTTAATTTTTTTTTATTTTGTCGCATAGTGTAATCATCCCTATATAAGATTTATCAAAAGAGAGAAAATAGTATTAAAGCATTATAAAGAGTTCCGCAGCTATTTTGTTTATTAATGACCTTCCCTCAGTTGTTTTGCATTCTAAGGTACTGATGTACGCTGACGACGTTAAAATATTTAACACTTTTAATAATGGTTATGGATTTGATCTACTTAGTACTGATTTTTGCTGTTTTTATAGGTGGTGCAAATTGAATTTGTTGGAATTAAATATTAAAAAGTGTAAACACATGACGTTTTTCAGACATTACAAGATTGATACCTTCTATTGCATTGATAACGCTGTGTTGGATAAAGTTAAAAGTATTTTGGACCTTGGTATTCTATTGTATCATAGACTCAACTTTCGGGGTAACATATCAATGACCGTGAATAAAGCTTATGGCATACTTGATTATATGAAACGCTGGTCTAAGGAATTTGTTGATCCTTATTTAACTAAAACGTTATTTACATCTCTTGTCCGGCCTATCCTGGAGTATGGTTCTATCATATGGGACCCTTGTTATGCAGTCCATATAAATAGCATTGAGTCAGTGCAAAAACAGTTTTTAATTTTCTGTTTACGAGGTCTTGTTTGGAACTCCTATGAATTACCGCCATATCGGAGTAGACTTGCTTTGATTAAACTGCCAACTCTTAAAAGTCGTCGTTCCATGATGAGTACTCTTTTCATTCTGGTTTTTAATACGTGGAGATGTTGATTCAGAGTTCCTGCTCAGTCGATTGAAATTCAATGTTCCTGTGCGACCTACACGTAATTTTGAATTGCTTTCACTAACTTACTACAGATCAGACTACGAAAATAATGATTCCTTCAGACGTGCCTGTAAAGCATTCAATGAATGCTACCAAGTAGTTGATTTCTATGTGCGCAAAGATGTTTTAAAGAAAACCCTAACAATATTTTTGAACTGTTAATTTAAAGTTGTAGTTGAATTAATATAAACTGTTTTGAATATGTCTCATTTAGTCAGTAAGGATATATTGTGTATCTATTGACGTTAAATAAATAAATAAATAAATATGCACTTGGAGTTAATTGACTTTATCACAGCCTTAAATGGTGTCAACAGATGGAGAATACTGGTTAGTAAAATTATCAATATTTTTTTGATATAAAATACAATGACTAAAAACACCTTTCATTAGACCACCGAAAAAAGGACATAATCCAGTAAATTTACGACAATGTTGTGTGTCTAACAAAAAAAAATTCTATTGGGAGAAATTATAACACTCCTCCTGTACATATGTATGTAAATAAATAAGGCTATGAAATGTTATAGTAATTATTACAGCACGTGTGTTGTAATACTTGTTGTTTGAAAAGGTTTTAAATTTATTCACACGAATAGATAGGACTGACCCACATTTTCCTTTTTTTTTTTTTTATAAAATTTCATTAAAAAGAAAAAAACAAAATAAACCTGGTGAAAGGAACTGAAGCAATTCTGGTTTGTTTGTGTATCATTTTCTCTTTACAGAAATGTTTGGCACAATGGAAGCTTTCTTTGTGATACTTTTGTACAAGAATTAGAGGAGTGTCGTTGTATTTTTTCTATAAAAAAGAAGTTTAAGAAAGCAGAGTGAAAAGAAGGGTACATAAAATTATAAAAAGGAAACCAGAATACAAAAAAACGTATTTAATTAGAGATAAAAGGCTGATATAGTATTGTTTATAATAAATAAATTGCGCAAAGCATTAAGCTTTTGTAAACATGGCTGATGTAATTGTAGTCCGTGTTATAGTGTAGTTCCAGGAAAAACTTTACATTTTTCAAAACAATTTTTGAGTCGAATGAGTTTTGACCATCCATTAAATTAAGTGCTCCCTATATTTAAATTTAAATAAAGCAAAATGTGTATGAGATATCATCCATTCGTTTTAAAGGCCTTACCAGGAGCTCTCTGGATAGCGCTTATCTGAAATATCCAACTCTACATGACTCGGGCACATAAATAAGGCTGAATTTGACCGATGCCTTGGTTTATGTTGACTTTGAGAACCGCTGTGGTTTGTGGCTTATTCACATTCGTCTATGACTTAAGAAAACCCTAAAATAAAATTCTAACGGCATAAATCGCACGATCTCTGTTCACATCAATTTCACTTAAGATGACATTGCTTTCAAATCACTCGCTCAAAATATTCAAGTTGGCATGAGCTTCGGCATATGAAAACAGCATCATCCAATTCAATCCAAAAGATGTTGGTAATCATCGACCTGTAGTGCTAGCCATTCACATTATATACCACAAAGAGATTTTTTCTGGATACACTAGACGCTCTTGGATCTTAAGTGGATTACTATTCGTTTAAAATTTGACAATTTTATTTGTTCACCTGCCCGTTCATCCAGAAATGGGCCTCATTACTGATAACACAGCCCTGCATGGGTTTTGCAAATAAGATGGCTCCAGGTGTTTCCGAAAGCATTTTGCCCGCTGAACACGAAAAACTTTCCATCACATCAGGTTTTCGAGAAAAAGGGGGTTGAAACCCCTAAAAATAGCGTTTTTGGGCATTTTTGAAAAATTGTAGAGCTAAACACTGACGTGCTATTGTCAGAAATTGACAATTGATATTTGCTCTTTAAAATGAGCCAAAGCCAAATTGATTGCATGGACCCTTAAAGTCGTTCATTGAAATCGTAAAAAAATCGTCCAAAAAAAAAAAATAAATAAATTGAAAGGTTTAAAAAACAAAAACATATAAAGTTAATGTTAAGCAGCAATAATATTGCATCATCTATATCCATATGTGGTGTAAATATTTGGGAGTCAGAAGATCTTGATGTTATGGGCATGAAAGTTCAGTGTGATGGAACTGGTACATTTTTCAGTGCTTTGGTTTCTCAAGACGGTGCAATAAATACTTCATTTCATCTGATCTACTTACCATTTACACCTTTTATAATTTACGGAGAAGGGAATACAACTCTCATTTATGGGTTGGCCTTTAACGTCTATTTTGATGCTTCCCGATCGTTTACAGGAGAGGCCGCAGTAGCTCATTAATAACGATAGTGTATCCAACTCCATAGATTCATTGGAGCATCGTTGCAATGTGGCTTGTGTTTCACTGTTCTATCGCTATTACAACGGATATTGCTCGAGCGAAATAAGGGGACTTGTTTATGAAACAACGTAACACTCGTCTTTCTCGGCTAGCACACCCGTATGTGGTCGATTGGCCAGTGTATCGCACACTGCATTATAGACAAAGTTCGTTTGTTAGGCGGACTATTCGTATGTGGAACTCCCTCCCTGCAGAGAGTTTTTTGCTGTGACTTATGGTATAAAAATATTCAAACCTATTGTCAAACCAATGCCATCCCCTGAGTGTTAGTCGTATGAAAAAAAGTAATGGCATTTGCCTTTGTTCTTCCGATGGCAATATTAGAAGCTATAATCGAATTTTTAAAATTGTCTGCAACGGCATATGATAATCTATGCTCAACTACGATGTTATTTAGGAGTTGAAATTTTTTGGTTTAAAATTTTTTAGGGATTAAAAAGGCATAAAATACAGAAAAATCATCACAGGTATTCGAAAATAACTTAAAAATATAATACTTTACTTCTCGTTATTACTACCATCAATTTCCAACAGTAACAACTGCAAAGCAAATACAAAGCTTAAAGTGGCTTTTAATGTACGAAAGTAAAGAAAATGATGTAAATTTTTAATTGCTAAAAATCGTCAAAATAAGGGCATAAATCGTCATGTCGTCAATATGATATTTTTGGAGCACAAAATCGTCAAAATGACGATAAATCGTCAAATCTGGCAGCTATGGGTGCAAGACAAAAAGAAACACATTACGGAGGTCCTTAAAAATTAATCAGATTTACTTGAAAATTGTTACTCAGGGGTTTTCGGGGTCGCTGATTACAAATCTTCATTCAGATTTCAAAAATTCAAAATGGCGGATCCAATATGGCGGTCGTAAATCTGATTAATTTTTACAAACCTCGAAAAATTGTTTACTATAATAATAAAATGTTATCATTAATCATGAATACATACATAATTGGTCATTACAACCCTTCAGTCAGTATTATTGACCTAGTTTCTCATGAATACATAACCAAAAAAGAAATGAAGAATTTTGTCGCAACAAATTGATTTTATTGTACTCTTTGACATATTCCTTACACGCGATAGCACAGAAACAGCCGTTCAGTACGACAAGCACAGTAAAGTTCTCACACAAATATGTACATATTATATGAGATTTAATTTCACGGAGTAAAAACAGTGTCTTCTGACAGTTTTTTTCAGACAACATATTTTAGTCAGACGTACATATCTTAACACAAGGAAAACGTGACAAGGAAGCGTGATGAAGACCACTCGCGTAGATGTAAGAATGATGGTCGAGCATTTTATCAAAGGGTTGAGCGTCTAAGAGAAGATTTCAAGCCAGTAGTATTATCCTGCAAGTATAAAAACTTACAGATTCGCAAGGGATGCTGAGATTATAGAGGCTATACTTCTCTACCCCACTAAGAGATCATGTTGAAGAGATCAAAGTTTCGATTATGGAACTTAACAACAATAAAGTTTAAGACCGGAGGTAATAAGCAGGCAGGGTGTACATGCGCCAGGCTATTAACAAAATATGCCTGAAGGAAGTTATGCTCAATCATTGTCCTGCTCTGCGTTATTTATTGATATATCTCAAGCCTTCGATAAGGTCTGGCACGAAGGACTTCTATTTAAGATCACGCAGTTTTTACCAACGAATGTGCATAAATTGCTAAAAAGTAATTTATGGGATGGATATTTCCAAATAAAATCAAAAGATGTCACCTCTTCCCGCAGAATGATATCTGCTGGCGTATCTCAAGGAAGTATTCTAGGGCCGTTCCTATATTAATTGTTCACTACAGATATGCCTAGAAGTGTAGTGACTCACACGTCTAATTTTGCGGATGATACGTCATTTTCAAGTATTCATAAAGATTCTACAGTTAGTCGTATAAATTTTCACTGTTGCACCGTGTAATTATTGAAATCATTTCATATTATTGGATTGTATGTGACAAAAAATCTTTTCCATGAAAGACAAATCAATGCTGTTACTACGGTGTACGATGAAAGGGTTAATGTTATCTAACCCCTCAAGAGTTATTTTTGCTATTTCTATTAAAATGAAATACTTGCGTATGGATGTATGTATGTGATGGTTATTTGTATGTTTTTCAAATTTCTAACTAAACTACCCTCTAGAGATGTTAAAAGATATTTACTTACGCCCACAGACATTTACGTTCACAGACATTTTATAAACGATTTTAAATACTTAAACGAAGATTTTATTAAGTTCATTTCTTTAAATATTTTGTTTAGTTTTTAATGTAAATGTTTGTACATAAAATTTAAATAAATGTCTACAAATTACAAAAGTTTCATACATTACATGGTCATTACAACCCTTCAGTCAGGATTACAAATAAGCTTCTCACACCACTTATGTTGTGTGTGTTTATTTTATCCATAAGTGTCAGAAATCTGTTAAGAGTAACAGCTCTCTTCAAACAACATAGGAATGCCACTTGCCTCTTTCAAGCTGACCATCGCGCGGAAATTCTTCCGAGACGCCAACCTATCCTGAATCAATGAGGAGTCCTGCTCCACCGCTAGGCTCATTTGGCCCTCAATGGATAGAAGGCGCACCAACTTGGTCGAAACATCATCTCGATCAAAGTGGCCATGCTTACGGGTCACTGTGTTATGGGTAGATACGCGGAAAGAATGCGGCTCCCATTTAACGACTTCTGCTGTGGGTGCAGATCCGCTGAGGAAGAGGAGACCACTTTATTTATCAATGACCATCTCTTGCGGAGTGCAGATATACACAGGGTATTTGGCTGTCCAACCCTTGTCAGCTTGAAGGAACTGTCGTCCATTGATGTCAAGGATATAGCCTCGTTTATCAAGCTTTCGGACTGGTTTTCCAGCGTGGGGTAGTCGTGCTTTAGGTTAGGTTAGGTTAGAGGAAGTGTACTTGTCGATTGAGACAAGTACAGTACCCGGAGGTCGAATTGAACGTCCTTAAAAAGGAAGGATAATAGAGGGGATATGAAAAAGGAGAGGAGAATGGGAAGCGGAGGAATTACACAGCTCCGCTTCCCATTCTCCCTTTCCTACTTCCTCTCCTTTTTCCAAACAAAGCAAAAAGAGAGATCGCGACTACTGATGAAGCCCTAGCAACTAATGAATCTGTGGAGATCCTTGATATCGGCTCTCGGCACACAATTCAAACCCTCAAAGAAGCCCCTGCCAAGGGTTCTCAACCTCATCTTACTAAGGGCTGGGCAGTTACAGCTCGGCTGGGATCCTCGTCAGCGACCTAATCTCGCAGTGCCCCGTGATAAAACCGATAACTAACCTAAAATGGCCTTATCCAAGCCCAGCAGCCAACCCTGCTTTAAATGTGCAGGCCTTGCGTTGACCAAGTTTCTCCGAACCAAGGAGGGAGGAGTTGTACAGAGACTGCGTTCATCTCAACGGGCCGCTATGCGTGCTCAAGTGAGCTTTTGGTATCAAAGCTACCACACTAACTTAACCTAATCTAAAGTCACCGAGAAATATTTTTTTTCATATTTCGTTTTGATTGAGATCTCTGACTTGGAGTTTGAAGTGGGCCTCATATCTAATAAGCCAACAAACCCCCTATTAGATTATGTCGTCTTCACGCTTTCACAAGCAGAATATATGAGGGTCCCAATTATTTGTTCCATACGTTTTCATTCTTTTGCAAATTTATTTTATTTTAAAGAAAAAATGCAAAAACAATTCGGAACATTAAATTCCATTATGTTTAAAGGCTTTTACAGGAGTTCCATCAATTTCATAACATGTTACTTGTGAAAAAAGGAATTATCCGTATTTTTTCTGCCAACACTGTAGTTATGTGTGCTATGTACATACTCGTATACTATATGCATGTACTTCACTAGTATTAACACAAGCGATAACAAGTTTGTTATTAAGTCACACAAATAGAAAAACCATCCATTCATTCTAGCCCTCCTTACATGTTCACTATATGTGTATGTATGTATATATGTGGGGTATATATACATTCTATATGTAATACCATTTCAGCCAAGTAAGTTCATATTGCTCGTTCTTTGAACGGAAGTCTATAATAAACAGGGGATGGATGGTTGGTTGATGTAATTTTATTATTAACATTGCAAGTGTAAATTGTTTCTACATTTATTGATACCCGTAGTAAACTATTGCCATGATAACAAATACGGCAGAGTAATGGCAAAAAGATACATTTATTCAAAGTAATAATTGAAAATACTTATTTACAGTGAACCGAATATGTTTAACTACACCATAAAATTTTTAAAAAATGCAATTTTTAATAAATTTCTTTACGACGACTTCTTTGTTTTTATAGTAAAACAAATTGATATGTTTCATAATTTTCGTCACAACGTTTCAATTTCTTAATTCAATCAGTGCGCGTGGCACTGAAAATTACAGAATATTATGTTGTCGATAGATTTCCTATAGAAAATTATGTTGTCGATAGATTTCCTATAGAAAATTATGTTGACGATAGATTTCCTATTGAAAATTATGTTGTCGATAGATTTCCTACAGAAAATTATGATGTCGATAGATTTCCTATAGAAAATTATGTTGTCGATAGATTTCCTATAGAAAATTATGTTGTCGATAGATTTCCTACAGAAAATTATATTGTCGATAGATTTCCTATAGAAAATTATGTCGTCGATAGATTTCCTACAGAAAATTATGCTGTCGATAGATTTCCTATAGAAAATTATGTTGTCGATAGATTTCCTATAGAAAATTATGCTGTCGATAGATTTCCTTTAGAATATTATATTGTCGATAGATTTCCTATAGAAAATTATATTGTCGATAGATTTCCTATAGAAAATTATGTTGTCGATGGATTTCCTACAGAGAATTATGTTGTCGACAGATTTTCTATAGAAAATTATTTTGTCGATAGATTTCCTACAGAAAATTATATTGTCGATAGATTTCCTATAGAATATTATATTGTCGACAGATTTTCTATAGAAAATTATGTAGTCGATAGATTTCCTATAGAAAATTATATTGTCGACAGATTTTCTATAGAAAATTATGTAGTCGATAGATTTCCTATAGAATATTATTTTGTCGATAGATTTCCTATAGAATATTATTTTGTCGATAGATTTCCTATAGAAAATTATGCTGTCGATAGATTTCCTATAGAAAATTATGTTGTCGACAGATTTTCTATAGAAAATTATGCTGTCGATAGATTTCCTATAGAATATTATTTTGTCGATAGATTTCCTATAGAATATTATTTTGTCGATAGATTTCCTATAGAAAATTATGCTGTCGATAGATTTCCTATAGAAAATTATGTTGTCGATAGATTTTCTATAGAAAATTATGCTGTCGATAGATTTCCTATAGAATATTATATTGTCGACAGATTTTCTATAGAAAATTATGCTGTCGATAGATTTCCTATAGAATATTATTTTGTCGATAGATTTTCTATAGCCAATTATGCTGTCGATAGATTTCCTATAGAATATTATTTTGTCGATAGATTTTCTATAGCCAATTATGCTGTCGATAGATTTCCTATAGAATATTATTTTGTCGATAGATTTTCTATAGCCAATTATGCTGTCGATAGATTTCCTATAGAATATTATATTGTCGACAGATTTTCTATAGAAAATTATGCTGTCGATAGATTTCATATAGAAAATTATATTGTCCATAGATTTCCTATAGAAAATTATATTGTCGACAGATTTCCTTTAGAATATTATTTTGTCGATAGATTTCCTATAGAAAATTATGCTGTCGATAGATTTCCTATAGAAAATTATATTGTCCATAGATTTCCTATAGAAAATTATGTTGTCGATAGATTTCCTATAGAATATTATTTTGTCGATAGATTTTCTATAGCCAATTATGCTGTCGATAGATTTCCTATAGAAAATTATATTGTCCATAGATTTCCTATAGAAAATTATGTTGTCGATAGATTTCCTTTAGAATATTATATTGTCGACAGATTTCCTATAGAATATTATTTTGTCGATAGATTTCCTATAGAAAATTATGCTGTCGATAGATTTCCTATAGAAAATTATGTTGTCGATGGATTTTCTATAGAAAATTATATTGTCCATAGATTTCCTATAGAAAATTATGTTGTCGATAGATTTTCTATAGAAAATTATGTTGTCGATAGATTTCCTATAGAATATTATTTTGTCGATAGATTTCCTATAGAATATTATTTTGTCGATAGATTTCCTATAGAAAATTATGCTGTCGATAGATTTCCTATAGAAAATTATGTTGTCGATGGATTTTCTATAGAAAATTATATTGTCCATAGATTTCCTATAGAAAATTATGTTGTCGATAGATTTTCTATAGAAAATTATGCTGTCGATAGATTTCCTATAGAAAATTATGTTGTCGATGGATTTTCTATAGAAAATTATATTGTCCATAGATTTCCTATAGAAAATTATGTTGTCGATAGATTTTCTATAGAAAATTATGCTGTCGATAGATTTCCTATAGAATATTATATTGTCCATAGATTTTCTATAGAAAATTATGCTGTCGATAGATTTCCTATAGAAAATTATGTTGTCGATGGATTTTCTATAGAAAATTATATTGTCCATAGATTTCCTACAGAGAATTATGTTGTCGATAGATTTCCTATAGAAAATTCTGTTGACGATAGATTTCCTATAGAAAATTCTGTTGACGATAGATTTCCTATAGAAAATTATGTTGTCAATAGATTTCCTATAGAAAATTATATTGTCGATAGATTTCCTACAGAAAATTCTGTTGACGATAGATTTCCTATAGAAAATTATGTTGTCAATAGATTTCCTATAGAAAATTATATTGTCGATAGATTTCCTACAGAAAATTCTGTTGACGATAGATTTCCTTTAGAAAATTATGTTGTCAATAGATTTCCTATAGAAAATTATATTGTCGATAGATTTCCTACAGAAAATTCTGTTGACGATAGATTTCCTATAGAAAATTATGTTGTCAATAGATTTCCTATAGAAAATTATGTCGTCGATAGATTTCCTACAGAAAATTCTGTTGACGATAGATTTCCTATAGAAAATTATGTTGTCAATAGATTTCCTATAGAAAATTATGTCGTCGATAGATTTCCTACAGAAAATTATGTTGTCAATAGATTTCCTATAGAAAATTATGTTGTCGATAGATTTCCTATAGAAAATTATGTTGTCGATAGATTTCCTATAGAAAATAATGTTGTCGATAGATTTCCCATAGAAAATTATGTTGACGATAGATTTCCTATAGAAAATTATGTTGTCGATAGATTTCCCATAGAAAATTCTGTTGACGATAGATTTCCTATAGAAAATTATGTTGTCGATAGATTTCCCATAGAAAATTATGTTGTCGACAGATTTTCTATAGAAAATTATGTTGTCGATAGATTTCCCATAGAAAATTCTGTTGACGATAGATTTCCTATAGAAAATTATGTTGTCGATAGATTTCCCATAGAAAATTCTGTTGACGATAGATTTCCTATAGAAAATTATGTTGTCGACAGATTTCCTATAGAAAATTATGTTGTCGATAGATTTCCCATAGAAAATTCTGTTGACGATAGATTTCCTATAGAAAATTATGTTGTCGACAGATTTCCTATAGAAAATTATGTTGTCGATAGATTTCCCATAGAAAATTCTGTTGACGATAGATTTCCTATAGAAAATTATGTTGTCGATAGATTTCCTATAGAAAATTATGTTGTCGATAGATTTCCCATAGAAAATTATGTTGACGATAGATTTCCTATAGAAAATTATGTAATCGATAGATTTCCTATAGAAAATTATGTTGTCAATAGATTTCCTATAGAAAATTATATTGTCGATAGATTTCCTACAGAAAATTCTGTTGACGATAGATTTCCTATAGAAAATTATGTTGTCAATAGATTTCCTATAGAAAATTATGTCGTCGATAGATTTCCTACAGAAAATTCTGTTGACGATAGATTTCCTATAGAAAATTATGTTGTCAATAGATTTCCTATAGAAAATTATGTCGTCGATAGATTTCCTACAGAAAATTATGTTGTCAATAGATTTCCTATAGAAAATTATGTTGTCGATAGATTTCCTACAGAAAATTCTGTTGACGATAGATTTCCTATAGAAAATTATGTTGTCAATAGATTTCCTATAGAAAATTATGTCGTCGATAGATTTCCTATAGAAAATTATGTTGTCGATAGATTTCCTATAGAAAATAATGTTGTCGATAGATTTCCCATAGAAAATTATGTTGACGATAGATTTCCTATAGAAAATTATGTTGTCGATAGATTTCCCATAGAAAATTCTGTTGACGATAGATTTCCTATAGAAAATTATGTTGTCGATAGATTTCCCATAGAAAATTATGTTGACGATAGATTTCCTATAGAAAATTATGTTGTCGATAGATTTCCCATAGAAAATTATGTTGACGATAGATTTCCTATAGAAAATTATGTAGTCGATAGATTTCCTATAGAAAATTATGTTGTCGATAGATTTCCCATAGAAAATTATATTGTCGATAGATTTCCTACAGAAAATTATGTTGTCGATAGATTTCCTATAGAAAATAATGTAGTCGATAGATTTCCCATAGAAAATTCTGTTGACGATAGATTTCCTATAGAAAATTATGTTGTCGATAGATTTCCCATAGAAAATTCTGTTGACGATAGATTTCCTATAGAAAATTATGTTGTCGATAGATTTCCCATAGAAAATTATATTGCCGATAGATTTCCTACAGAAAATTATGTTGTCGATAGATTTCCTATAGAAAATTATGTTGTCGATAGATTTCCCATAGAAAATTATATTGTCGATAGATTTCCTATAGAAAATTATATTGCCGATAGATTTCCTACAGAAAATTATGTTGTCGATAGATTTCCTATAGAAAATTATGTTGTCGATAGATTTCCTATAGAAAATTATGTTGTCGATAGATTTCCTATAGAAAATTATATTGCCGATAGATTTCCTACAGAAAATTATGTTGTCGATAGATTTCCTATAGAAAATTATGTTGTCGATAGATTTCCCATAGAAAATTATATTGTCGATAGATTTCCTATAGAAAATTATATTGCCGATAGATTTCCTACAGAAAATTATGTTGTCGATAGATTTCCTATAGAAAATTATGTTGTCGATAGATTTCCTATAGAAAATTATATTGTCGATAGATTTCCTATAGAAAATTATGTTGTCGATAGATTTCCTATAGAAAATAATGTAGTCGATAGATTTCCCATAGAAAATTCTGTTGACGATAGATTTCCTATAGAAAATTATGTTGTCGATAGATTTCCCATAGAAAATTATGTTGACGATAGATTTCCTATAGAAAATTATGTTGTCGATAGATTTCCCATAGAAAATTATATTGCCGATAGATTTCCCATAGAAAATTATGTTGACGATAGATTTCCCATAGAAAATTATGTTGTCGATAGATTTCCCATAGAAAATTCTGTTGACGATAGATTTCCTATAGAAAATTATGTTGTCGATAGATTTCCTATAGAAAATTATATTGTCGATAGATTTCCTATAGAAAATTATGTTGTCGATAGATTTCCCATAGAAAATTCTGTTGACGATAGATTTCCTACAGAAAATTCTGTTGACGATAGATTTCCCATAGAAAATTATGTTGACGATAGATTTCCTATAGAAAATAATGTAGTCGATAGATTTCCCATAGAAAATTCTGTTGACGATAGATTTCCTATAGAAAATTATGTTGTCGATAGATTTCCCATAGAAAATTCTGTTGACGATAGATTTCCTACAGAAAATTCTGTTGACGATAGATTTCCTATAGAAAATTATGTTGTCAATAGATTTCCTATAGAAAATTATGTCGTCGATAGATTTCCTACAGAAAATTATGTTGTCAATAGATTTCCTATAGAAAATTATGTTGTCGATAGATTTCCTATAGAAAATAATGTTGTCGATAGATTTCCCATAGAAAATTATGTTGACGATAGATTTCCTATAGAAAATTATGTTGTCGATAGATTTCCCATAGAAAATTCTGTTGACGATAGATTTCCTATAGAAAATTATGTTGTCGATAGATTTCCCATAGAAAATTATGTTGACGATAGATTTCCTATAGAAAATTATGTTGTCGATAGATTTCCCATAGAAAATTATGTTGACGATAGATTTCCTATAGAAAATTATGTTGTCGATAGATTTCCTATAGAAAATTATGTTGTCGATAGATTTCCCATAGAAAATTATGTTGACGATAGATTTCCCATAGAAAATTATGTTGACGATAGATTTCCTATAGAAAATTATGTTGTCGATAGATTTCCTACAGAAATTTATGTTGTCGATAGATTTCCCATAGAAAATTATGTTGACGATAGATTTCCTATTGAAAATTATGTTGTAGATAGATTTCCTACAGAAATTTATGTTGTCGATTGATTTCCTACAGAAATTTATGTTGTCGATAGATTTCCTACAGAAATTTATGTTGTCGATAGATTTCCTACAGAAAATTATGTTGTCGATAGATTTCCTATTGAAAATTATGTTGTCGATAGCTTTCCAATAGAAAATTATGTTGTCGATAGATTTCCTATTGAAAATTATGTTGTCGATAGATTTCCAATAGAAAATTATGTTGTCCATAGATTTCCTATAGAAATTTATGTTGTCGATAGATTTCCTACAGAAATTTATGTTGTCGATAGATTTCCTACAGAAATTTATGTTATCGATAGATTTCGTACAGAAATTTATGTTGTCGATAGATTTCCTACAGAAACTTATGTTGTCGATAGATTTCCAATAGAAAATTATGTTGTCGATAGATTTCCTATTGAAAATTATGTTGTCGATAGATTTCCAATAGAAAATTATGTTGTCGATAGATTTCCTATAGAAATTTATGTTGTCGATAGATTTCCTATAGAAAATTATGTTGTCGATAGATTTCCTACAGAAATTTATGTTGTCGATAGATTTCCTACAGAAATTTATGTTGTCGATAGATTTCCTACAGAAATTTATCTTGTCGATAGATTTCCTATAGAAAATTATGTTGTCGATAGATTTCCTATAGAAAATTCTGTTGACGATAGATTTCCTATAGAAAATTATGTTGTCGATAGATTTCCTACAGAAAATTATGTTGACGATAGATTTTCCATAGAAAATTATGTTGTCGCTAGATTTCCTATAGAAAATTATGTTGTCGATAGATTTCCCATAGAAAATTATGTTGTCGCTAGATTTCCTATAGAAAATTATGTTGTCGATAGATTTCCTATAGAAAATTATGTTGTCGATAGATTTCCTACAGAAAATTATGTTGTCGATAGATTTCCCTTAGAAAATTATGTTGTCGCTAGATTTCCTATAGAAAATTATGTTGTCGATAGATTTCCTATAGAAAATTATGTTGTCGATAGATTTCCTACAGAAAATTATGTTGTCGATAGATTTCCCATAGAAAATTATGTTGACGATAGATTTCCTACAGAAAATTATGTTGACGATAGATTTCCTATAGAAAATTATGTTGTCGATAGATTTCCTATAGAAAATTATGTTGTCGATAGATTTCCTACAGAAAATTATGTTGACGATAGATTTCCTATAGAAAATTATGTTGTCGATAGATTTCCTATAGAAAATTATGTTGTCGATAGATTTCCCATAGAAAATTATGTTGACGATAGATTTCCTATAGAAAATTATGTTGTCGATAGATTTCCCTTAGAAAATTATGTTGTCGCTAGATTTCCTATAGAAAATTATGTTGTCGATAGATTTCCTATAGAAAATTATGTTGTCGATAGATTTCCTACAGAAAATTATGTTGTCGATAGATTTCCCATAGAAAATTATGTTGACGATAGATTTCCTATAGAAAATTATGTTGTCGATAGATTTCCTACAGAAATTTATGTTGTCGATAGATTTCCTACAGAAAATTATGTTGTCGATAGATTTCCTATTGAAAATTATGTTGTCGATAGCTTTCCAATAGAAAATTATGTTGTCGATAGATTTCCTATTGAAAATTATGTTGTCGATAGATTTCCAATAGAAAATTATGTTGTCCATAGATTTCCTATAGAAATTTATGTTGTCGATAGATTTTTTACAGAAATTTATGTTGTCGATAGATTTCCTATAGAAAATTATGTTGTCGATAGATTTCCCATAGAAAATTATGTTGACGATAGATTTCCTATAGAAAATTATGTTGTCGATAGATTTCCCATAGAAAATTATGTTGACGATAGATTTCCTATAGAAAATTATGTTGTCGATAGATTTCCCATAGAAAATTCTGTTGACGATAGATTTCCTATAGAAAATTATGTTGTCGATAGCTTTCCAATAGAAAATTATGTTGTCGATAGATTTCCTATTGAAAATTATGTTGTCGATAGATTTCCAATAGAAAATTATGTTGTCCATAGATTTCCTATAGAAATTTATGTTGTCGATAGATTTTTTACAGAAATTTATGTTGTCGATAGATTTCCTATAGAAAATTATGTTGTCGATAGATTTCCCATAGAAAATTATGTTGACGATAGATTTCCTATAGAAAATTATGTTGTCGATAGATTTCCCATAGAAAATTATGTTGACGATAGATTTCCTATAGAAAATTATGTTGTCGATAGATTTCCCATAGAAAATTCTGTTGACGATAGATTTCCCATAGAAAATTATGTTGACGATAGATTTCCTACAGAAAATTATGTTGTCGATAGATTTCCCATAGAAAATTATGTTGACGATAGATTTCCTATAGAAAATTATGTTGTCGATAGATTTCCCATAGAAAATTATGTTGACGATAGATTTCCTATAGAAAATTATGTTGTCGATAGATTTCCCATAGAAAATTCTGTTGACGATAGATTTCCTATAGAAAATTATGTTGTCGATAGATTTCCCATAGAAAATTATATTGTCGATAGATTTCCTATAGAAAATTATGTTGTCGATAGATTTCCCATAGAAAATTATATTGTCGATAGATTTCCTATAGAAAATTATATTGCCGATAGATTTCCTACAGAAAATTATGTTGTCGATAGATTTCCCATAGAAAATTATATTGTCGATAGATTTCCTACAGAAAATTATGTTGTCGATAGATTTCCCATAGAAAATTATGTTGTCGATAGATTTCCTATAGAAAATTATGTTGTCGATAGATTTCCTACAGAAATTTATGTTGTCGATAGATTTCCTACAGAAATTTATGTTGTCGATAGATTTCCTACAGAAATTTATGTTGTCGATAGATTTCGTACAGAAATTTATGTTGTCGATAGATTTCCTACAGAAACTTATGTTGTCGATAGATTTCCAATAGAAAATTATGTTGTCGATAGATTTCCTATTGAAAATTATGTTGTCGATAGATTTCCAATAGAAAATTATGTTGTCGATAGATTTCCTATAGAAATTTATGTTGTCGATAGATTTCCTATAGAAAATTATGTTGTCGATAGATTTCCCATAGAAAATTCTGTTGACGATAGATTTCCTATAGAAAATTATGTTGTCGATAGATTTCCTATAGAAAATTATGTTGTCGATAGATTTCCCATAGAAAATTCTGTTGACGATAGATTTCCTATAGAAAATTATGTTGTCGATAGATTTCCCATAGAAAATTATGTTGTCGATAGATTTCCTATAGAAAATTATGTTGTCGATAGATTTCCTACAGAAATTTATGTTGTCGATAGATTTCCTACAGAAATTTATGTTGTCGATAGATTTCCTACAGAAATTTATGTTGTCGATAGATTTCTAATAGAAAATTATGTTGTCAATAGATTTCCTATAGAAAATTCTGTTGACGATAGATTTCCTTTAGAAAATTATCTTGTCGATAGATTTCCTATAGAAAATTATGTTGTCGATAGATTTCCTATAGAAAATTATGTTGTCGATAGATTTCCAATAGAAAATTATGTTGTCGATAGATTTCCTATAGAAAATTATATTGTCGTTAAATTTCCTATAGAAAATTCTGTTGACGATAGATTTCCTATAGAAAATTATGTTGTCGATAGATTTCCTACAGAAAATTATGTTGTCGATAGATTTCCTATAGAAAATTCTGTTGACGATAGATTTCCTATAGAAAATTATGTTGTCGATAGATTTCCTATAGAAAATTATGTTGTCGATAGATTTCCTATAGAAAATTCTGTTGACGATAGATTTCCTATAGAAAATTATGTTGTCGATAGATTTCCTACAGAAAATATGTTGACGATAGATTTTCCATAGAAAATTCTGTTGTCGATAGATTTCCTACAGAAAATTATGTTGTCGATAGATTTCCAATAGAAAATTATGTTGTCGATATATTGCCTATAGAAAATTATGTTGTCGATAGATTTCCTATAGAAAATTATGTTGTCGATAGATTTCCAATAGAAAATTATGTTGTCGATAGATTGCCTATAGAAAATTATGTTGTCGATAGATTTTCCATAGAAAATTCTGTTGTAGATAGATTTCCTATAGAAAATTATGTTGTCGATAGATTGCCTATAGAAAATTATGTTGTCGATAGATTTTCCATAGAAAATTCTGTTGTCGATATATTGCCTATAGAAAATTATGTTGTCGATAGATTTCCTATAGAAAATTATGTTGTCGATAGATTTCCAATAGAAAATTATGTTGTCGATATATTGCCTATAGAAAATTATGTTGTCGATAGATTTCCAATAGAAAATTATGTTGTCGATAGATTTCCAATAGAAAATTATGTTGTCGATAGATTGCCTATAGAAAATTATGTTGTCGATAGATTTTCCATAGAAAATTCTGTTGTAGATAGATTTCCTATAGAAAATTCTGTTGACAATAGATTTCCTACAGAAAATTATGTTGACGATAGATTTTCCATAGAAAATTCTGTTGTCGATAGATTTCCTACAGAAAATTATGTTGTCGATAGATTTCCTACAGAAAATTATGTTGTCGATATATTGCCTATAGAAAATTATGTTGTCGATATATTGCCTATAGAAAATTATGTTGTCGATAGATTTTCCATAGAAAATTCTGTTGTAGATAGATTTCCTATAGAAAATTCTGTTGACAATAGATTTCCTACAGAAAATTATGTTGACGATAGATTTTCCATAGAAAATTCTGTTGTCGATAGATTTCCTACAGAAAATTATGTTGTCGATAGATTTCCAATAGAAAATTATGTTGTCGATATATTGCCTATAGAAAATTATGTTGTCGATAGATTTCCAATAGAAAATTATGTTGTCGATAGATTTCCAATAGAAAATTATGTTGTCGATAGATTGCCTATAGAAAATTATGTTGTCGATAGATTTTCCATAGAAAATTCTGTTGTAGATAGATTTCCTATAG
The DNA here is from genome assembly GCA_927399465.1 of Sarcophaga caerulescens. NCBI lineage: Eukaryota > Metazoa > Arthropoda > Insecta > Diptera > Sarcophagidae > Sarcophaga > Sarcophaga caerulescens. Next base: position 94,753,005 of record OV656873.1, on the reverse strand, counting down.
AAAATTCTGTTGACAATAGATTTCCTACAGAAAATTATGTTGACGATAGATTTTCCATAGAAAATTCTGTTGTCGATAGATTTCCTACAGAAAATTATGTTGTCGATAGATTTCCAATAGAAAATTATGTTGTCGATATATTGCCTATAGAAAATTATGTTGTCGATAGATTTCCTATAGAAAATTATGTTGTCGATAGATTTCCAATAGAAAATTATGTTGTCGATATATTGCCTATAGAAAATTATGTTGTCGATAGATTTCCAATAGAAAATTATGATGTCGATAGATTTCCAATAGAAAATTATGTTGTCGATAGATTGCCTATAGAAAATTATGTTGTCGATAGATTTTCCATAGAAAATTCTGTTGTAGATAGATTTCCTATAGAAAATTCTGTTGACAATAGATTTCCTACAGAAAATTATGTTGACGATAGATTTTCCATAGAAAATTCTGTTGTCGATAGATTTCCTACAGAAAATTATGTTGTCGATAGATTTCCTACAGAAAATTATGTTGTCGATAGATTGCTTATAGAAAATTATGTTGTCGATAGATTTCCTATAGAAAATTATGTTGTCGATAGATTTCCAATAGAAAATTATGTTGTCGATAGATTGCCTATTGAAAATTATGTTGTCGATAGATTGCCTATAGAAAATTATGTTGTCGATAGATTTCCTATAGAAAATTATGTTGTCGATAGATTTCCCATAGAAAATTATATTGTCGATAGATTTCCTATAGAAAATTATGTTGTCGATAGATTTCCCATAGAAAATTCTGATGACGATAGATTTCCTATAGAAAATTATGTTGTCGATAGATTTCCTATAGAAAATTATGTTGTCGATAGATTTCCCATAGAAAATTCTGTTGACGATAGATTTCCTATAGAAAATTATGTTGTCGATAGATTTCCCATAGAAAATTCTGATGACGATAGATTTCCTATAGAAAATTATGTTGTCGATAGATTTCCTATAGAAAATTATGTTGTCGATAGATTTCCCATAGAAAATTCTGTTGACGATAGATTTCCTATAGAAAATTATGTTGTCGATAGATTTCCTATAGAAAATTATGTTGTCGATAGATTTCCCATAGAAAATTCTGTTGACGATAGATTTCCTATAGAAAATTATGTTGTCTATAGATTTCCAATAGAAAATTATGTTGTCGATAGATTGCCTATAGAAAATTATGTTGTCGATAGATTTCCTATAGAAAATTATGTTGTCGATAGATTTCCAATAGAAAATTATGTTGTCGATAGATTGCCTACAGAAAATTATGTTGTCGATAGATTTCCCATAGAAAATTATATTGTCGATAGATTTCCTATAGAAAATTATGTAGTCGATAGATTTCCCATAGAAAATTCTGTTGACGATAGATTTCCTATAGAAAATTATGTTGTCGATAGATTTCCTATAGAAAATTATGTTGTCGATAGATTTCCCATAGAAAATTCTGTTGACGATAGATTTCCTATAGAAAATTATGTTGTCTATAGATTTCCAATAGAAAATTATGTTGTCGATAGATTGCCTATAGAAAATTATGTTGTCGATAGATTTCCTATAGAAAATTATGTTGTCGATAGATTTCCAATAGAAAATTATGTTGTCGATAGATTTCCTACAGAAAATTATGTTGTCGATAGATTTCCCATAGAAAATTCTGTTGACGATAGATTTCCTATAGAAAATTATGTTGTCGATAGATTTCCCATAGAAAATTCTGATGACGATAGATTTCCTATAGAAAATTATGTTGTCGATAGATTTCCCATAGAAAATAATGTAGTCGATAGATTTCCCATAGAAAATTATATTGTCGATAGATTTCCTATAGAAAATTATGTAGTCGATAGATTTCCCATAGAAAATTCTGTTGACGATAGATTTCCTATAGAAAATTATGTTGTCGATAGATTTCCCATAGAAAATTCTGATGACGATAGATTTCCTATAGAAAATTATGTTGTCGATAGATTTCCCATAGAAAATAATGTAGTCGATAGATTTCCCATAGAAATTTATGTTGTCGATAGATTTCCTACAGAAATTTATGTTGTCGATAGATTTCCTACAGAAAATTATGTTGACGATAGATTTCCTATAGAAAATTATGTTGTCGATAGATTTCCCATAGAAAATTCTGATGACGATAGATTTCCTATAGAAAATTATGTTGTCGATAGATTTCCCATAGAAAATTATATTGCCGATAGATTTCCTACAGAAAATTATGTTGTCGATAGATTGCCTATAGAAAATTATGTTGTCGATAGATTTCCTATAGAAAATAATGTAGTCGATAGATTTCCCATAGAAAATTCTGTTGACGATAGATTTCCTATAGAAAATTATGTTGACGATAGATTTCCCATAGAAAATTCTGATGACGATAGATTTCCTATAGAAAATTATGTTGTCGATAGATTTCCCATAGAAAATTCTGTTGACGATAGATTTCCTATAGAAAATTATGTTGTCTATAGATTTCCAATAGAAAATTATGTTGTCGATAGATTGCCTATAGAAAATTATGTTGTCGATAGATTTCCTATAGAAAATTATGTTGTCGATAGATTTCCAATAGAAAATTATGTTGTCGATAGATTGCCTATTGAAAATTATGTTGTCGATAGATTGCCTATAGAAAATTATGTTGTCGATAGATTTCCTATAGAAAATTATGTTGTCGATAGATTTCCCATAGAAAATTATATTGTCGATAGATTTCCTACAGAAAATTATGTTGTCGATAGATTTCCCATAGAAAATTATATTGTCGATAGATTTCCTATAGAAAATTATGTTGTCGATAGATTTCCCATAGAAAATTATATTGTCGATAGATTTCCTACAGAAAATTATGTTGTCGATAGATTTCCCATAGAAAATTATATTGTCGATAGATTTCCTATAGAAAATTATGTAGTCGATAGATTTCCTACAGAAATTTATGTTGTCGATAGATTTCCTACAGAAAATTATGTTGTCGATAGATTTCCTATAGAAAATTCTGATGACGATAGATTTCCTATAGAAAATTATGTTGTCGATAGATTTCCCATAGAAAATTATATTGCCGATAGATTTCCTACAGAAAATTATGTTGACGATAGATTTCCTATAGAAAATTATGTTGTCGATAGATTTCCCATAGAAAATTATATTGTCGATAGATTTCCTACAGAAAATTATGTTGTCGATAGATTTCCTATAGAAAATTATGTTGTCGATAGATTTCCCATAGAAAATTATGTTGACGATAGATTTCCTATAGAAAATTATGTTGTCGATAGATTTCCTACAGAAATTTATGTTGTCGATAGATTTCCTACAGAAAATTATGTTGTCGATAGATTTCCTATTGAAAATTATGTTGTAGATAGATTTCCTACAGAAATTTATGTTGTCGATAGATTTCCTACAGAAAATTATGTTGTCGATAGATTTCCTATTGAAAATTATGTTGTCGATAGATTTCCAATAGAAAATTATGTTGTCGATAGATTTCCTATTGAAAATTATGTTGTCGATAGATTTCCAATAGAAAATTATGTTGTCGATAGATTTCCTAAAGAAAATTATGTTGTCGATAGATTTCCCATAGAAAATTATGTTGACGATAGATTTCCTATAGAAAATTATGTTGTCGATAGATTTCCTACAGAAATTTATGTTGTCGATAGATTTCCTACAGAAATTTATGTTGTCGATAGATTTACTACAGAAATTTATGTTGTCGATAGATTTCCTACAGAAATTTATGTTGTCGATAGATTTCCTACAGAAATTTATGTTGTCGATAGATTTCCTACAGAAATTTATGTTGTCAATAGATTTCCAATAGAAAATTATGTTGTCGATAGATTTCCTATTGAAAATTATGTTGTCGATAGATTTCCAATAGAAAATTATGTTGTCGATAGATTTCCTATAGAAATTTATGTTGTCGATAGATTTCCTATAGAAAATTATGTTGTCGATAGATTTCCTACAGAAATTTATGTTGTCGATAGATTTCCTACAGAAATTTATGTTGTCGATAGATTTCCTGCAGAAATTTATGTTGTCGATAGATTTCCTACAGAAATTTATGTTGTCGATAGATTTCCTACAGAAATTTATGTTGTCGATAGATTTCCTATAGAAAATTATGTTGTCGATAGATTTCCTATAGAAAATTCTGTTGTCGATAGATTTCCTATAGAAAATTATGTTGTCGATAGATTTCCTATAGAAAATTCTGTTGTCGATAGATTTACTATAGAAAATTATGTTGTCGATAGATTTCCTATAGAAAATTATGTTGTCCATAGATTTCCTATAGAAAATTATGTTGACGATAGATTTCCTATAGAAAATTATGTTGTCCATAGATTTCCTATAGAAAATTATGTTGACGATAGATTTCCTATAGAAAATTATGTTGTCGATAGATTTCCCATAGAAAATTATATTGTCGATAGATTTCCTATAGAAATTTATGTTGTCGATAGATTTCCTACAGAAAATTTTGTTGTCGATAGATTTCCTATTGAAAATTATGTTGTAGATAGATTTCCTACAGAAATTTATGTTGTCGATAGATTTCCTACAGAAAATTATGTTGTCGATAGATTTCCTATTGAAAATTATGTTGTCGATAGATTTCCAATAGAAAATTATGTTGTCGATAGATTTCCTATTGAAAATTATGTTGTCGATAGATTTCCAATAGAAAATTATGTTGTCCATAGATTTCCTATAGAAATTTATGTTGTCGATAGATTTCCTACAGAAATTTATGTTGTCGATAGATTTACTACAGAAATTTATGTTGTCGATAGATTTCCTACAGAAATTTATGTTGTCGATAGATTTCCTACAGCAATTTATGTTGTCGATAGATTTCCTACAGAAATTTATGTTGTCGATAGATTTCCAATAGAAAATTATGTTGTCGATAGATTTCCTATTGAAAATTATGTTGTCGATAGATTTCCAATAGAAAATTATGTTGTCGATAGATTTCCTATAGAAATTTATGTTGTCGATAGATTTCCTATAGAAAATTATGTTGTCGATAGATTTCCTATTGAAAATTATGTTGTCGATAGATTTCCAATAGAAATTTATGTTGTCGATAGATTTCCTACAGAAATTTATGTTGTCGATAGATTTCCTACAGAAATTTATGTTGTCGATAGATTTCCTACAGAAATTTATGTTGTCGATAGATTTCCTACAGAAATTTATGTTGTCGATAGATTTCCTACAGAAATTTATGTTGTCGATAGATTTCCTACAGAAAATTATGTTGTCGATAGATTTCCTACAGAAATTTATGTTGTCGATAGATTTCCTACAGAAATTTATGTTGTCGATAGATTTCCAATATAAAATTATGTTGTCAATAGATTTCCTATAGAAAATTCTGTTGACGATAGATTTCCTATAGAAAATTATGTTGTCGATAGATTTCCAATAGAAAATTATGTTGTCGATAGATTTCCTACAGAAAATTATGTTGTCGATAGATTTCCTATAGAAAATTATGTTGTCGATAGATTTCCAATAGAAAATTATCTTGTCGATAGATTTCCTATAGAAAATTATGTTGTCGATAGATTTCCTACAGAAATTTATGTTGTCGATAGATTTCCTACAGAAATTTATGTTGTCGATAGGATTCCTACAGAAATTTATGTTGTCGATAGATTTCCTACAGAAATTTATGTTGTCGATAGATTTCCTACAGAAATTTATGTTGTCGATAGATTTCCAATATAAAATTATGTTGTCAATAGATTTCCTATAGAAAATTATGTTGTCGATAGATTTCCTATAGAAAATTATGTTGTCGATAGATTTCCAATAGAAAATTATGTTGTCGATAGATTTCCTACAGAAAATTATGTTGTCGATAGATTTCCTATAGAAAATTATGTTGTCGATAGATTTCCAATAGAAAATTATCTTGTCGATAGATTTCCTATAGAAAATTATGTTGTCGATAGATTTCCTACAGAAATTTATGTTGTCGATAGATTTCCTACAGAAATTTATGTTGTCGATAGGATTCCTACAGAAATTTATGTTGTCGATAGATTTCCTACAGAAATTTATGTTGTCGATAGATTTCCTACAGAAATTTATGTTGTCGATAGATTTCCTACAGAAATTTATGTTGTCGATAGATTTCCAATAGAAAATTATGTTGTCAATAGATTTCCTATAGAAAATTCTGTTGACGATAGATTTCCTATAGAAAATTCTGCTGACGATAGATTTCCTATAGAAATTTATGTTGTCGATAGATTTCCTACAGAAAATTATGTTGTCGATAGATTTCCTACAGAAATTTATGTTGTCGATAGATTCCCTACAGAAATTTATGTTGTCGATAGATTTCCTACAGAAAATTATGTTGTCGATAGATTTCCTTCAGAAATTTATGTTGTCGATAGATTTCCTACAGAAATTTATGTTGTCGATAGATTTCCTATAGAAAATTCTGTTGACGATAGATATCCTATAAAAAATTCTGTTGACGATAGATTTCCTATAGAAAATTATGTTGTCGATAGATTTCCTACAGAAAATTATGTTGACGATAGATTTTCCATAGAAAATTCTGTTGTCGATAGATTTCCTACAGAAAATTATGTTGTCGATAGATTTCCCATAGAAAATTATGTTGTCGCTAGATTTCCTGCAGAAAATTATGTTGTCGATAGATTTCCTATAGAAAATTCTGTTGACGATAGATTTCCTATAGAAAATTATGTTGTCGATAGATTTCCTTTAGAAAATTATGTTGTCGATAGATTTTCTATAGAAAATTATGTTGTCGAAAGATTTCCAATAGAAAATTATGTTGTCAATAGATTTCCTATAGAAAATTATGTTGTCAATAGATTTCCTATAGAAAATTATGTCGTCGATAGATTTCCCATAGAAAATTCTGTTGACGATAGATTTCCTATAGAAAATTATGTTGTCAATAGATTTCCCATAGAAAATTCTGTTGACGATAGATTTCCTATAGAAAATTATGTTGTCAATAGATTTCCTATAGAAAATTATGTCGTCGATAGATTTCCCATAGAAAATTCTGTTGACGATAGATTTCCTATAGAAAATTATGTTGTCGATAGATTTCCCATAGAAAATTCTGTTGACGATAGATTTCCTATAGAAAATTATGTTGTCAATAGATTTCCCATAGAAAATTCTGTTGACGATAGATTTCCTATAGAAAATTATGTTGTCGATAGATTTCCCATAGAAAATTCTGTTGACGATAGATTTCCTATAGAAAATTCTGTTGACGATAGATTTCCTATAGAAAATTCTGTTGACGATAGATTTCCTACAGAAAATTATGTTGTCGATAGATTTCCTATAGAAAATTATGTTGTCGATAGATTTCCTATAGAAAATTCTGTTGTCGATAGATTTCCTACAGAAAATTATGTTGTCGATAGATTTCCTATTGAAAATTATGTTGTAGATAGATTTCCTACAGAAATTTATGTTGTCGATAGATTTCCTACAGAAAATTATGTTGTCGATAGATTTCCTATTGAAAATTATGTTGTCGATAGATTTCCAATAGAAAATTATGTTGTCGATAGATTTCCTATTGAAAATTATGTTGTCGATAGATTTCCAATAGAAAATTATGTTGTCGATAGATTTCCCATAGAAAATTATATTGTCGATAGATTTCCTATAGAAATTTATGTTGTCGATAGATTTCCTACAGAAAATTTTGTTGTCGATAGATTTCCTATTGAAAATTATGTTGTAGATAGATTTCCTACAGAAATTTATGTTGTCGATAGATTTCCTACAGAAAATTATGTTGTCGATAGATTTCCTATTGAAAATTATGTTGTCGATAGATTTCCAATAGAAAATTATGTTGTCAATAGATTTCCTATAGAAAATTATGTTGTCAATAGATTTCCTATAGAAAATTATGTCGTCGATAGATTTCCCATAGAAAATTCTGTTGACGATAGATTTCCTATAGAAAATTATGTTGTCAATAGATTTCCCATAGAAAATTCTGTTGACGATAGATTTCCTATAGAAAATTATGTTGTCAATAGATTTCCCATAGAAAATTCTGTTGACGATAGATTTCCTATAGAAAATTATGTTGTCGATAGATTTCCCATAGAAAATTCTGTTGACGATAGATTTCCTATAGAAAATTATGTTGTCGATAGATTTCCCATAGAAAATTCTGTTGACGATAGATTTCCTATAGAAAATTCTGTTGACGATAGATTTCCTATAGAAAATTCTGTTGACGATAGATTTCCTACAGAAAATTATGTTGTCGATAGATTTCCTATAGAAAATTATGTTGTCGATAGATTTCCTATAGAAAATTCTGTTGTCGATAGATTTCCTACAGAAATTTATGTTGTCGATAGATTTCCTACAGAAAATTATGTTGTCGATAGATTTCCCATAGAAAATTCTGTTGACGATAGATTTCCTATAGAAAATTATGTTGTCGATAGATTTCCCATAGAAAATTCTGTTGACGATAGATTTCCTATAGAAAATTCTGTTGTCGATAGATTTCCTACAGAAATTTATGTTGTCGATAGATTTCCTATAGAAAATTATGTCGTCGATAGATTTCCTATAGAAAATTCTGTTGTCGATAGATTTCCTACAGAAATTTATGTTGTAGATAGATTTCCTACAGAAATTTATGTTGTCGATAGATTTCCTACAGAAAATTATGTTGTCGATAGATTTCCTATTGAAAATTATGTTGTCGATAGATTTCCAATAGAAAATTATGTTGTCGATAGATTTCCTATTGAAAATTATGTTGTCGATAGATTTCCAATAGAAAATTATGTTGACGATAGATTTCCTATAGAAAATTATATTGTCGATAGATTTCCCATAGAAAATTCTGTTGACGATAGATTTCCTATAGAAAATTATGTTGTCAATAGATTTCCCATGGAAAATTCTGTTGACGATAGATTTCCTATAGAAAATTATGTTGTCGATAGATTTCCCATAGAAAATTCTGTTGACGATAGATTTCCTATAGAAAATTCTGTTGACGATAGATTTCCTATAGAAACTTCTGTTGACGATAGATTTCCTACAGAAAATTATGTTGTCGATAGATTTCCTATAGAAAATTATGTTGTCGATAGATTTCCTATAGAAAATTCTGTTGTCGATAGATTTCCTACAGAAAATTATGTTGTCGATAGATTTCCTATTGAAAATTATGTTGTAGATAGATTTCCTACAGAAATTTATGTTGTCGATAGATTTCCTACAGAAAATTATGTTGTCGATAGATTTCCTATTGAAAATTATGTTGTCGATAGATTTCCAATAGAAAATTATGTTGTCGATAGATTTCCTATTGAAAATTATGTTGTCGATAGATTTCCAATAGAAAATTATGTTGTCGATAGATTTCCCATAGAAAATTATATTGTCGATAGATTTCCTATAGAAATTTATGTTGTCGATAGATTTCCTACAGAAAATTTTGTTGTCGATAGATTTCCTATTGAAAATTATGTTGTAGATAGATTTCCTACAGAAATTTATGTTGTCGATAGATTTCCTACAGAAAATTATGTTGTCGATAGATTTCCTATTGAAAATTATGTTGTCGATAGATTTCCAATAGAAAATTATGTTGTCAATAGATTTCCTATAGAAAATTATGTTGTCAATAGATTTCCTATAGAAAATTATGTCGTCGATAGATTTCCCATAGAAAATTCTGTTGACGATAGATTTCCTATAGAAAATTATGTTGTCAATAGATTTCCCATAGAAAATTCTGTTGACGATAGATTTCCTATAGAAAATTATGTTGTCAATAGATTTCCCATAGAAAATTCTGTTGACGATAGATTTCCTATAGAAAATTATGTTGTCGATAGATTTCCCATAGAAAATTCTGTTGACGATAGATTTCCTATAGAAAATTATGTTGTCAATAGATTTCCCATAGAAAATTCTGTTGACGATAGATTTCCTATAGAAAATTATGTTGTCGATAGATTTCCCATAGAAAATTCTGTTGACGATAGATTTCCTATAGAAAATTCTGTTGACGATAGATTTCCTATAGAAAATTCTGTTGACGATAGATTTCCTACAGAAAATTATGTTGTCGATAGATTTCCTATAGAAAATTATGTTGTCGATAGATTTCCTATAGAAAATTCTGTTGTCGATAGATTTCCTACAGAAAATTATGTTGTCGATAGATTTCCTATTGAAAATTATGTTGTAGATAGATTTCCTACAGAAATTTATGTTGTCGATAGATTTCCTACAGAAAATTATGTTGTCGATAGATTTCCTATTGAAAATTATGTTGTCGATAGATTTCCAATAGAAAATTATGTTGTCGATAGATTTCCTATTGAAAATTATGTTGTCGATAGATTTCCAATAGAAAATTATGTTGTCGATAGATTTCCCATAGAAAATTATATTGTCGATAGATTTCCTATAGAAATTTATGTTGTCGATAGATTTCCTACAGAAAATTTTGTTGTCGATAGATTTCCTATTGAAAATTATGTTGTAGATAGATTTCCTACAGAAATTTATGTTGTCGATAGATTTCCTACAGAAAATTATGTTGTCGATAGATTTCCTATTGAAAATTATGTTGTCGATAGATTTCCAATAGAAAATTATGTTGTCGATAGATTTCCTATTGAAAATTATGTTGTCGATAGATTTCCAATAGAAAATTATGTTGTCCATAGATTTCCTATAGAAATTTATGTTGTCGATAGATTTCCTACAGAAATTTATGTTGTCGATAGATTTACTACAGAAATTTATGTTGTCGATAGATTTCCTACAGAAATTTATGTTGTCGATAGATTTCCTATTGAAAATTATGTTGTAGATAGATTTCCTACAGAAATTTATGTTGTCGATAGATTTCCTACAGAAAATTATGTTGTCGATAGATTTCCTATTGAAAATTATGTTGTCGATAGATTTCCAATAGAAAATTATGTTGTCGATAGATTTCCTATTGAAAATTATGTTGTCGATAGATTTCCAATAGAAAATTATGTTGTCCATAGATTTCCTATAGAAATTTATGTTGTCGATAGATTTCCTACAGAAATTTATGTTGTCGATAGATTTACTACAGAAATTTATGTTGTCGATAGATTTCCTACAGAAATTTATGTTGTCGATAGATTTCCAATAGAAAATTATGTTGTCGATAGATTTCCTATTGAAAATTATGTTGTCGATAGATTTCCAATAGAAAATTATGTTGTCGATAGATTTCCTATTGAAAATTATGTTGTCGATAGATTTCCAATAGAAATTTATGTTGTCGATAGATTTCCAATAGAAAATTATGTTGTCGATAGATTTCCTATTGAAAATTATGTTGTCGATAGATTTCCTATAGAAAATTCTGTTGTCGATAGATTTACTATAGAAAATTATGTTGTCGATAGATTTCCTATAGAAAATTCTGTTGACTATAGATTTCCTATAGAAAATTATGTTGTCCATAGATTTCCTATAGAAAATTATGTTGACGATAGATTTCCTATAGAAAATTATGTTGTCGATAGATTTCCCATAGAAAATTATATTGTCGATAGATTTCCTATAGAAATTTATGTTGTCGATAGATTTCCTACAGAAAATTTTGTTGTCGAAAGATTTCCTATTGAAAATTATGTTGTAGATAGATTTCCTACAGAAATTTATGTTGTCGATAGATTTCCTACAGAAAATTATGTTGTCGATAGATTTCCTATTGAAAATTATGTTGTCGATAGATTTCCAATAGAAAATTATGTTGTCGATAGATTTCCTATTGAAAATTATGTTGTCGATAGATTTCCAATAGAAAATTATGTTGTCCGTAGATTTCCTATAGAAATTTATGTTGTCGATAGATTTCCTACAGAAATTTATGTTGTCGATAGATTTACTACAGAAATTTATGTTGTCGATAGATTTCCTACAGAAATTTATGTTGTCGATAGATTTCCAATAGAAAATTATGTTGTCGATAGATTTCCTATTGAAAATTATGTTGTCGATAGATTTCCAATAGAAAATTATGTTGTCGATAGATTTCCTATAGAAAATTATGTTGTCGATAGATTTCCTATAGAAAATTCTGTTGTCGATAGATTTACTATAGAAAATTATGTTGTCGATAGATTTCCTATAGAAAATTCTGTTGACTATAGATTTCCTATAGAAAATTATGTTGTCCATAGATTTCCTATAGAAAATTATGTTGACGATAGATTTCCTATAGAAAATTATGTTGTCGATAGATTTCCCATAGAAAATTATATTGTCGATAGATTTCCTATAGAAATTTATGTTGTCGATAGATTTCCTACAGAAAATTTTGTTGTCGATAGATTTCCTATTGAAAATTATGTTGTAGATAGATTTCCTACAGAAATTTATGTTGTCGATAGATTTCCTACAGAAAATTATGTTGTCGATAGATTTCCTATTGAAAATTATGTTGTCGATAGATTTCCAATAGAAAATTATGTTGTCGATAGATTTCCTATTGAAAATTATGTTGTCGATAGATTTCCAATAGAAAATTATGTTGTCCATAGATTTCCTATAGAAATTTATGTTGTCGATAGATTTCCTACAGAAATTTATGTTGTCGATAGATTTACTACAGAAATTTATGTTGTCGATAGATTTCCTACAGAAATTTATGTTGTCGATAGATTTCCTACAGAAATTTATGTTGTCGATAGATTTCCTACAGAAATTTATGTTGTCGATAGATTTCCAATAGAAAATTATGTTGTCGATAGATTTCCTATTGAAAATTATGTTGTCGATAGATTTCCAATAGAAAATTATGTTGTCGATAGATTTCCTATAGAAATTTATGTTGTCGATAGATTTCCTATAGAAAATTATGTTGTCGATAGATTTCCTATTGAAAATTATGTTGTCGATAGATTTCCAATAGAAATTTATGTTGTCGATAGATTTCCTACAGAAATTTATGTTGTCGATAGATTTCCTACAGAAATTTATGTTGTCAATAGATTTCCTACAGAAATTTATGTTGTCGATAGATTTCCTACAGAAATTTATGTTGTCGATAGATTTCCTACAGAAATTTATGTTGTCGATAGATTTCCTACAGAAAATTATGTTGTCGATAGATTTCCTACAGAAATTTATGTTGTCGATAGATTTCCTACAGAAATTTATGTTGTCGATAGATTTCCTATAGAAAATTCTGTTGACGATAGATTTCCTATAGAAAATTCTGTTGACGATAGATTTCCTATAGAAATTTATGTTGTCGATAGATTTCCTACAGAAATTTATGTTGTCGATAGATTTCCTACAGAAATTTATGTTGTCGATAGATTTCCTATAGAAAATTCTGTTGACGATAGATTTCCTATAGAAAATTCTGTTGACGATAGATTTCCTACAGAAATTTATGTTGTCGATAGATTTCCTATAGAAAATTCTGTTGACGATAGATTTCCTACAGAAATTTATGTTGTCGATAGATTTCCTACAGAAATTTATGTTGTCGATAGATTTCCTACAGAAATTTATGTTGTCGATAGATTTCCAATAGAAAATTATGTTGTCAATAGATTTCCTATAGAAAATTCTGTTGACGATAGATTTCCTATAGAAAATTCTGTTGACGATAGATTTCCTATAGAAAATTATGTTGTCGATAGATTTCCTACAGAAAATTATGTTGTCGATAGATTTCCTACAGAAATTTATGTTGTCGATAGATTTCCAATAGAAAATTATGTTGTCAATAGATTTCCCATAGAAAATTCTGTTGACGATAGATTTCCTATAGAAAATTCTGTTGACGATAGATTTCCTATAGAAAATTCTGTTGACGATAGATTTCCTACAGAAATTTATGTTGTCGATAGATTTCCTACAGAAATTTATGTTGTCGATAGATTTCCAATAGAAAATTATGTTGTCAATAGATTTCCTATAGAAAATTCTGTTGACGATAGATTTCCTATAGAAAATTCTGTTGACGATAGATTTCCTATAGAAAATTCTGTTGACGATAGATTTCCTATAGAAAATTATGTTGTCGATAGATTTCCTACAGAAAATTATGTTGACGATAGATTTTCCATAGAAAATTCTGTTGTCGATAGATTTCCTACAGAAAATTATGTTGTCGATAGATTTCCCATAGAAAATTATGTTGTCGCTAGATTTCCTACAGAAAATTATGTTGTCGATAGATTTCCTATAGAAAATTCTGTTGACGATAGATTTCCTATAGAAAATTATGTTGTCGATAGATTTCCTTTAGAAAATTATGTTGTCGATAGATTTCCTATAGAAAATTATGTTGTCGAAAGATTTCCAATAGAAAATTATGTCGTCGATAGATTTCCCATAGAAAATTCTGTTGACGATAGATTTCCTATAGAAAATTATGTTGTCAATAGATTTCCCATAGAAAATTCTGTTGACGATAGATTTCCTATAGAAAATTATGTTGTCGATAGATTTCCCATAGAAAATTCTGTTGACGATAGATTTCCTATAGAAAATTATGTTGTCAATAGATTTCCCATAGAAAATTCTGTTGACGATAGATTTCCTATAGAAAATTCTGTTGACGATAGATTTCCTATAGAAAATTCTGTTGACGATAGATTTCCTATAGAAAATTATGTTGTCGATAGATTTCCTACAGAAAATTATGTTGACGATAGATTTTCCATAGAAAATTCTGTTGTCGATAGATTTCCTACAGAAAATTATGTTGTCGATAGATTTCCTATAGAAAATTATGTTGTCGATAGATTTCCCATAGAAAATTCTGTTGACGATAGATTTCCTATAGAAAATTCTGTTGACGATAGATTTCCTATAGAAAATTCTGTTGACGATAGATTTCCTATAGAAAATTATGTTGTCGATAGATTTCCTACAGAAAATTATGTTGACGATAGATTTTCCATAGAAAATTCTGTTGTCGATAGATTTCCTATAGAAAATTATGTTGTCGATAGATTTCCTTTAGAAAATTATGTTGTCAATAGATTTCCTATAGAAAATTATGTTGTCAATAGATTTCCTATAGAAAATTATGTTGTCAATAGATTTCCCATAGAAAATTCTGTTGACGATAGATTTCCTATAGAAAATTATGTTGTCGATAGATTTCCCATAGAAAATTCTGTTGACGATAGATTTCCTATAGAAAATTCTGTTGACGATAGATTTCCTATAGAAAATTCTGTTGACGATAGATTTCCTATAGAAAATTATGTTGTCGATAGATTTCCTTTAGAAAATTATGTTGTCAATAGATTTCCTATAGAAAATTATGTTGTCAATAGATTTCCTATAGAAAATTATGTTGTCAATAGATTTCCCATAGAAAATTCTGTTGACGATAGATTTCCTATAGAAAATTATGTTGTCGATAGATTTCCCATAGAAAATTCTGTTGACGATAGATTTCCTATAGAAAATTCTGTTGACGATAGATTTCCTATAGAAAATTCTGTTGACGATAGATTTCCTATAGAAAATTATGTCGTCGATAGATTTCCTACAGAAAATTATGTTGTCGATAGATTTCCCATAGAAAATTCTGTTGACGATAGATTTCCTATAGAAAATTATGTTGTCGATAGATTTCCTTTAGAAAATTATGTTGTCAATAGATTTCCTATAGAAAATTATGTTGTCAATAGATTTCCTATAGAAAATTATGTTGTCAATAGATTTCCCATAGAAAATTCTGTTGACGATAGATTTCCTATAGAAAATTATGTTGTCGATAGATTTCCCATAGAAAATTCTGTTGACGATAGATTTCCTATAGAAAATTCTGTTGACGATAGATTTCCTATAGAAAATTCTGTTGACGATAGATTTCCTATAGAAAATTATGTCGTCGATAGATTTCCTACAGAAAATTATGTTGACGATAGATTTTCCATAGAAAATTCTGTTGTCGATAGATTTCCTACAGAAAATTATGTTGTCGATAGATTTCCCATAGAAAATTATGTTGTCGCTAGATTTCCTACAGAAAATTATGTTGTCGATAGATTTCCTACAGAAAATTATGTTGTCGATAGATTTCCTATAGAAAATTATGTTGTCGATAGATTTCCTATAGAAAATTATGTTGTCGATAGATTTCCTATAGAAAATTCTCTTGTCGATAGATTTCCTATAGAAAATTATGTTGTCGATAGATTTCCAATAGAAAATTATGTTGTCAATAGATTTCCTATAGAAAATTATGTTGTCAATAGATTTCCTACAGAAAATTATGTTGTCGATAGATTTCCCATAGAAAATTATGTTGTCAATAGATTTCCTATAGAAAATTATGTTGTCAATAGATTTCCTATAGAAAATTATGTTGTCGATAGATTTCCAATAGAAAATTATGTTGTCAATAGATTTCCTATAGAAAATTCTGTTGTCGATAGATTTCCGACAGAAAATTATGTTGTCGATAGATTTCCTACAGAAAATTATGTTGTCGATAGATTTCCTATAGAAAATTATGTTGTCGATAGATTTCCTACAGAAAATTATGTTGTCGATAGATTTCCTATAGAAAATTATGTTGTCGATAGATTTCCTATAGAAAATTCTGTTGTCGATAGATTTCCTATAGAAAATTATGTTGTCGATAGATTTCCAATAGAAAATTATGTTGTCAATAGATTTCCTATAGAAAATTATGTTGTCAATAGATTTCCTACAGAAAATTATGTTGTCGATAGATTTCCCATAGAAAATTATGTTGTCAATAGATTTCCTATAGAAAATTATGTTGTCAATAGATTTCCTATAGAAAATTATGTTGTCGATAGATTTCCAATAGAAAATTATGTTGTCAATAGATTTCCTATAGAAAATTATGTTGTCGATAGATTTCCAATAGAAAATTATGTTGTCAATAGATTTCCTATAGAAAATTATGTTGTCAATAGATTTCCTATAGAAAATTATGTTGTCGATAGATTTCCAATAGAAAATTATGTTGTCAATAGATTTCCTATAGAAAATTCTGTTGTCGATAGATTTCCTACAGAAAATTATGTTGTCGATAGATTTCCCATAGAAAATTCTGTTGACGATAGATTTCCTATAGAAAATTATGTTGTCGATAGATTTCCCATAGAAAATTATGTTGACGATAGATTTCCTATAGAAAATTATGTTGTCGATAGATTTCCCATAGAAAATTATATTGTCGATAGATTTCCTATAGAAAATTATGTTGTCGATAGATTTCCTACAGAAAATTATGTTGTCGATAGATTTCCCATAGAAAATTATGTTGACGATAGATTTCCTATAGAAAATTATGTTGTCGATAGATTTCCCATAGAAAATTATATTGTCGATAGATTTCCTATTGAAAATTATGTTGTCGATAGATTTCCTATTGAAAATTATGTTGTCGATAGATTTCCTACAGAAAATTATGTTGTCGATAGATTTCCCATAGAAAATTATGTTGACGATAGATTTCCTATAGAAAATTATGTTGTCGATAGATTTCCCATAGAAAATTATGTTGTCGATAGATTTCTAATAGAAAATTATGTTGTCGATAGATTTCCCATAGAAAATTATGTTGTCAATAGATTTCCTATAGAAAATTCTGTTGTCGATAGATTTCCTACAGAAAATTATGTTGTCGATAGATTTCCCATAGAAAATTATGTTGACGATAGATTTCCTATAGAAAATTATGTTGTCGATAGATTTTACATAGAAAATTATATTGTCGATAGATTTCCCATAGAAAATTATGTTGTCAATAGATTTCCTATAGAAAATTCTGTTGTCGATAGATTTCCTATAGAAAATTATGTTGTCGATAGATTTCCCATAGAAAATTATATTGACGATAGATTTCCTATAGAAAATTCTGTTGTCGATAGATTTCCTACAGAAAATTATATTGTCGATAGATTTCCCATAGAAAATTATGTTGACGATAGATTTCCTATAGAAAATTATGTTGTCGATAGATTTCCTACAGAAAATTATGTTGTCGATAGATTTCCTATAGAAAATTATGTTGTCGATAGATTTCCAATAGAAAATTATGTTGTCGATAGATTTCCCATAGAAAATTATGTTGTCAATAGATTTCCTATAGAAAATTCTGTTGTCGATAGATTTCCTACAGAAAATTATGTTGTCGATAGATTTCCCATAGAAAATTATGTTGACGATAGATTTCCTATAGAAAATTATGTTGTCGATAGATTTCCCATAGAAAATTATATTGTCGATAGATTTCCTATAGAAAATTATGTTGTCGATAGATTTCCTATTGAAAATTATGTTGTCGATAGATTTCCCATAGAAAATTATATTGTCGATAGATTTCCTATAGAAAATTATGTTGTCGATAGATTTCCTATTGAAAATTATGTTGTCGATAGATTTCCAATAGAAAATTATATTGTCGATAGATTTCTTATAGAAAATTATGTTGTCGATAGATTTCCTATAGAAAATTATGTTGTCGATAGATTTCCCATAGAAAATTATATTGTCGATAGATTTCCTATAGAAAATTATGTTGTCGATAGATTTCCTATTGAAAATTATGTTGTCGATAGATTTCCCATAGAAAATTATATTGTCGATAGATTTCCTATAGAAAATTATGTTGTCGATAGATTTCCTATTGAGAATTATGTTGTCGATAGATTTCCAATAGAAAATTATATTGTCGATAGATTTCCTATAGAAAATTATGTTGTCGATAGATTTCCCATAGAAAATTATATTGTCGATAGATTTCCTATTGAAAATTATGTTGTCGATAGATTTCCTATTGAAAATTATGTTGTCGATAGATTTCCCATAGAAAATTATGTTGACGATATATTTCCTATAGAAAATTATATTGTCGATAGATTTCCTATTGAAAATTATGTTGTCGATAGATTTCCTATTGAAAATTATGTTGTCGATAGATTTCCAATAGAAAATTATGTTGACGATATATTTCCTATAGAAAATTATGTTGTCGATAGATTTCCCATAGAAAATTATATTGTCGATAGATTTCCTATAGAAAATTATGTTGTCGATAGATTTCCTATAGAAAATTATGTTGTCGATAGATTTCCTATTGAAAATTATATTGTCGATAGATTTCCAATAGAAAATTATGTGTCGATAGATTTGCTATTGAAAATTATGTTGTCGATAGATTTCCCATAGAAAATTATATTGTCGATAGATTTCCTATAGAAAATTATGTTGTCGATAGATTTCCTATTGAAAATTATGTTGTCGATAGATTTCCAATAGAAAATTATGTTGACGATATATTTCCTATAGAAAATTATGTTGTCGATAGATTTCCCATAGAAAATTATATTGTCGATAGATTTCCTATTGAAAATTATATTGTCGATAGATTTCCTATTGAAAATTATATTGTCGATAGATTTCCTATAGAAAATTATGTTGTCGATAGATTTCCTATTGAAAATTATGTTGTCGATAGATTTCCCATAGAAAATTATATTGTCGATAGATTTCCTATTGAAAATTATATTGTCGATAGATTTCCTATTGAAAATTATATTGTCGATAGATTTCCTATTGAAAATTATATTGTCGATAGATTTCCTATTGAAAATTATATTGTCGATAGATTTCCTATAGAAAATTATGTTGTCGATAGATTTCCAATAGAAAATTATGTTGTCGATAGATTTCCCATAGAAAATTATATTGTCGATAGATTTCCTATAGAAAATTATGTTGTCGATAGATTTCCTATTGAAAATTATGTTGTCGATAGATTTCCCATAGAAAATTATATTGTCGATAGATTTCCTATAGAAAATTATGTTGTCGATAGATTTCCTATTGAAAATTATGTTGTCGATAGATTTCCAATAGAAAATTATATTGTCGATAGATTTCCTATAGAAAATTATGTTGTCGATAGATTTCCCATAGAAAATTATATTGTCGATAGATTTCCTATAGAAAATTATGTTGACGATATATTTCCTATAGAAAATTATGTTGTCGATAGATTTCCCATAGAAAATTATATTGTCGATAGATTTCCTATTGAAAATTATATTGTCGATAGATTTCCTATTGAAAATTATATTGTCGATAGATTTCCTATAGAAAATTATGTTGTCGATAGATTTCCAATAGAAAATTATATTGTCGATAGATTTCCTATTGAAAATTATATTGTCGATAGATTTCCTATAGAAAATTATATTGTCGATAGATTTCCTATAGAAAATTATGTTGACGATATATTTCCTATAGAAAATTATGTTGTCGATAGATTTCCCATAGAAAATTATATTGTCGATAGATTTCCTATTGAAAATTATATTGTCGATAGATTTCCTATTGAAAATTATATTGTCGATAGATTTCCTATAGAAAATTATGTTGTCGATAGATTTCCTATTGAAAATTATGTTGTCGATAGATTTCCCATAGAAAATTATATTGTCGATAGATTTCCTATAGAAAATTATGTTGTCGATAGATTTCCTATTGAAAATTATGTTGTCGATAGATTTCCCATAGAAAATTATATTGTCGATAGATTTCCTATAGAAAATTATGTTGTCGATAGATTTCCTATTGAAAATTATGTTGTCGATAGATTTCCAATAGAAAATTATATTGTCGATAGATTTCCTATAGAAAATTATGTTGTCGATAGATTTCCCATAGAAAATTATATTGTCGATAGATTTCCTATTGAAAATTATGTTGTCGATAGATTTCCTATTGAAAATTATGTTGTCGATAGATTTCCCATAGAAAATTATGTTGACGATATATTTCCTATAGAAAATTATATTGTCGATAGATTTCCTATTGAAAATTATGTTGTCGATAGATTTCCTATTGAAAATTATGTTGTCGATAGATTTCCAATAGAAAATTATGTTGACGATATATTTCCTATAGAAAATTATGTTGTCGATAGATTTCCCATAGAAAATTATATTGTCGATAGATTTCCTATAGAAAATTATGTTGTCGATAGATTTCCTATAGAAAATTATGTTGTCGATAGATTTCCTATTGAAAATTATATTGTCGATAGATTTCCAATAGAAAATTATGTTGTCGATAGATTTGCTATTGAAAATTATGTTGTCGATAGATTTCCCATAGAAAATTATATTGTCGATAGATTTCCTATAGAAAATTATGTTGTCGATAGATTTCCTATTGAAAATTATGTTGTCGATAGATTTCCAATAGAAAATTATGTTGACGATATATTTCCTATAGAAAATTATGTTGTCGATAGATTTCCCATAGAAAATTATATTGTCGATAGATTTCCTATAGAAAATTATGTTGTCGATAGATTTCCTATTGAAAATTATGTTGTCGATAGATTTCCCATAGAAAATTATATTGTCGATAGATTTACTATAGAAAATTATGTTGTCGATAGATTTCCTATAGAAAATTATGTTGTCGATAGATTGCCTATAGAAAATTATGTTGTCGATAGATTTCCTATAGAAAATTATGTTGTCGATAGATTTCCTATTGAAAATTATGTTGTCGATAGATTGCCTATAGAAAATTATGTTGTCGATAGATTTCCAATAGAAAATTATGTTGTCGATAGATTTTCTATAGAAAATTATGTTGTCGATAGATTTCCAATAGAAAATTATGTTGTCGACAGATTTCCTACAGAAATTTATGTTGTCGATAGATTTCCTACAGAAATTTATGTTGTCGATAGATTTCCTACAGAAATTTATGTTGTCGATAGATTTCCTACAGAAATTTATGTTGTCGATAGATTTCCTACAGAAATTTATGTTGTCGATAGATTTCCAATAGAAAATTATGTTGTCGATAGATTTCGAATAGAAAATTATGTTGTCGATAGACTCCCTAGAGAAAATTATGTTGTCGATAGATTCCCTACAGAAATTTATGTTGTCGATAGATTTCCTACAGAAATTTATGTTGTCGATAGATTTCCTACAGAAATTTATGTTGTCGATAGATTTCCTACAGAAATTTATGTTGTCGATAGATTTCCTACAGAAATTTATGTTGTCGATAGATTTCCTACAGAAATTTATGTTGTCGATAGATTTCCTACAGAAATTTATGTTGTCGATAGATTTCCTACAGAAATTTATGTTGTCGATAGATTTCCTACAGAAATTTATGTTGTCGATAGATTTCCTACAGAAATTTATGTTGTCGATAGATTTCCTACAGAAATTTATGTTGTCAATAGATTTCCTATAGAAAATTATGTTGTCAATAGATTTCCTACAGAAAATTATGTTGTCGATAGATTTCCAATAGAAAATTATGTTGTCAATAGATTTCCTATAGAAAATTATGTTGTCGATAGATTTCCAATAGAAAATTATGTTGTCAATAGATTTCCTATAGAAAATTATGTTGTCAATAGATTTCCTATAGAAAATTATGTTGTCGATAGATTTCCAATAGAAAATTATGTTGTCAATAGATTTCCTATAGAAAATTCTGTTGTCGATAGATTTCCTACAGAAAATTATGTTGTCGATAGATTTCCCATAGAAAATTCTGTTGACGATAGATTTCCTATAGAAAATTATGTTGACGATAGATTTCCTATAGAAAATTATGTTGTCGATAGATTTCCCATAGAAAATTATATTGTCGATAGATTTCCTATTGAAAATTATGTTGTCGATAGATTTCCTATTGAAAATTATGTTGTCGATAGATTTCCCATAGAAAATTATGTTGTCAATAGATTTCCTATAGAAAATTCTGTTGTCGATAGATTTCCTACAGAAAATTATGTTGTCGATAGATTTCCCATAGAAAATTATGTTGACGATAGATTTCCTATAGAAAATTATGTTGTCGATAGATTTCCCATAGAAAATTATGTTGTCGATAGATTTCCAATAGAAAATTATGTTGTCGATAGATTTCCCATAGAAAATTATGTTGTCAATAGATTTCCTATAGAAAATTCTGTTGTCGATAGATTTCCTACAGAAAATTATGTTGTCGATAGATTTCCCATAGAAAATTATGTTGACGATAGATTTCCTATAGAAAATTATGTTGTCGATAGATTTCCCATAGAAAATTATGTTGTCGATAGATTTCCAATAGAAAATTATGTTGTCGATAGATTTCCCATAGAAAATTATGTTGTCAATAGATTTCCTATAGAAAATTCTGTTGTCGATAGATTTCCTATAGAAAATTATGTTGTCGATAGATTTCCCATAGAAAATTATGTTGACGATAGATTTCCTATAGAAAATTATGTTGTCGATAGATTTCCTATTGAAAATTATGTTGTCGATAGATTTCCCATAGAAAATTATGTTGTCAATAGATTTCCTATAGAAAATTCTGTTGTCGATAGATTTCCTACAGAAAATTATGTTGTCGATAGATTTCCAATAGAAAATTATGTTGTCGATAGATTTCCCATAGAAAATTATGTTGTCAATAGATTTCCTATAGAAAATTCTGTTGTCGATAGATTTCCTACAGAAAATTATGTTGTCGATAGATTTCCCATAGAAAATTATGTTGACGATAGATTTCCTATAGAAAATTATGTTGTCGATAGATTTCCCATAGAAAATTATGTTGTCGATAGATTTCCAATAGAAAATTATGTTGTCGATAGATTTCCCATAGAAAATTATGTTGTCAATAGATTTCCTATAGAAAATTCTGTTGTCGATAGATTTCCTATAGAAAATTATGTTGTCGATAGATTTCCCATAGAAAATTATGTTGACGATAGATTTCCTATAGAAAATTATGTTGTCGATAGATTTCCTATTGAAAATTATGTTGACGATAGATTTCCTATAGAAAATTATGTTGTCGATAGATTTCCCATAGAAAATTATGTTGACGATAGATTTCCTATAGAAAATTATGTTGTCGATAGATTTCCCATAGAAAATTATGTTGACGATAGATTTCCTATAGAAAATTATGTTGTCGATAGATTTCCCATAGAAAATTATATTGTCGATAGATTTCCTATTGAAAATTATGTTGACGATAGATTTCCTATAGAAAATTATGTTGTCGATAGATTTCCCATAGAAAATTATGTTGACGATAGATTTCCTATAGAAAATTATGTTGACGATAGATTTCCTATAGAAAATTATGTTGTCGATAGATTTCCCATAGAAAATTATGTTGACGATAGATTTCCTATAGAAAATTATGTTGTCGATAGATTTCCTATTGAAAATTATGTTGTCGATAGATTTCCCATAGAAAATTATATTGTCGATAGATTTCCTATAGAAAATTATGTTGTCGATAGATTTCCTATTGAAAATTATGTTGTCGATAGATTTCCAATAGAAAATTATATTGTCGATAGATTTCCTATAGAAAATTATGTTGTCGATAGATTTCCTATAGAAAATTATGTTGTCGATAGATTTCCCATAGAAAATTATGTTGACGATAGATTTCCTATAGAAAATTATGTTGTCGATAGATTTCCCATAGAAAATTATATTGTCGATAGATTTCCTATAGAAAATTATGTTGTCGATAGATTTCCCATAGAAAATTATATTGTCGATAGATTTCCTATAGAAAATTATGTTGTCGATAGATGTCCTATTGAAAATTATGTTGTCGATAGATTTCCCATAGAAAATTATATTGTCGATAGATTTCCTATATAAAATTATGTTGTCGATAGATTTCCTATTGAAAATTATGTTGTCGATAGATTTCCAATAGAAAATTATATTGTCGATAGATTTCCTATAGAAAATTATGTTGTCGATAGATTTCCCATAGAAAATTATATTGTCGATAGATTTCCTATTGAAAATTATGTTGTCGATAGATTTCCTATTGAAAATTATGTTGTCGATAGATTTCCCATAGAAAATTATGTTGTCGATAGATTTCCTATTGAAAATTATGTTGTCGATAGATTTCCAATAGAAAATTATGTTGACGATATATTTCCTATAGAAAATTATGTTGTCGATAGATTTCCCATAGAAAATTATATTGTCGATAGATTTCCTATAGAAAATTATGTTGTCGATAGATTTCCTATAGAAAATTATGTTGTCGATAGATTTCCTATTGAAAATTATATTGTCGATAGATTTCCAATAGAAAATTATGTTGTCGATAGATTTGCTATTGAAAATTATGTTGTCGATAGATTTCCCATAGAAAATTATATTGTCGATAGATTTCCTATAGAAAATTATGTTGTCGATAGATTTCCTATAGAAAATTATGTTGTCGATAGATTTCCTATAGAAAATTATGTTGTCGATAGATTTCCCATAGAAAATTATATTGTCGATAGATTTCCTATAGAAAATTATGTTGTCGATAGATTGCCTATAGAAAATTATGTTGTCGATAGATTTCCTATAGAAAATTATGTTGTCGATAGATTGCCTATAGAAAATTATATTGTCGATAGATTTACTATAGAAAATTATGTTGTCGATAGATGTCCTATTGAAAATTATGTTGTCGATAGATTTCCCATAGAAAATTATATTGTCGATAGATTTCCTATATAAAATTATGTTGTCGATAGATTTCCTATTGAAAATTATGTTGTCGATAGATTTCCAATAGAAAATTATATTGTCGATAGATTTCCTATAGAAAATTATGTTGTCGATAGATTTCCCATAGAAAATTATATTGTCGATAGATTTCCTATTGAAAATTATGTTGTCGATAGATTTCCTATTGAAAATTATGTTGTCGATAGATTTCCCATAGAAAATTATGTTGTCGATAGATTTCCTATTGAAAATTATGTTGTCGATAGATTTCCAATAGAAAATTATGTTGACGATATATTTCCTATAGAAAATTATGTTGTCGATAGATTTCCCATAGAAAATTATATTGTCGATAGATTTCCTATAGAAAATTATGTTGTCGATAGATTTCCTATAGAAAATTATGTTGTCGATAGATTTCCTATTGAAAATTATATTGTCGATAGATTTCCAATAGAAAATTATGTTGTCGATAGATTTGCTATTGAAAATTATGTTGTCGATAGATTTCCCATAGAAAATTATATTGTCGATAGATTTCCTATAGAAAATTATGTTGTCGATAGATTTCCTATAGAAAATTATGTTGTCGATAGATTTCCTATAGAAAATTATGTTGTCGATAGATTTCCCATAGAAAATTATATTGTCGATAGATTTCCTATAGAAAATTATGTTGTCGATAGATTGCCTATAGAAAATTATGTTGTCGATAGATTTCCTATAGAAAATTATGTTGTCGATAGATTGCCTATAGAAAATTATATTGTCGATAGATTTACTATAGAAAATTATGTTGTCGATAGATTTCCTATAGAAAATTATGTTGTCGATAGATTGCCTATAGAAAATTATGTTGTCGATAGATTTCCTATAGAAAATTATGTTGTCGATAGATTTCCTATTGAAAATTATGTTGTCGATAGATTTCCTACAGAAATTTATGTTGTCGATAGATTTCCTACAGAAAATTATGTTGTCGATAGATTGCCTATAGAAAATTATGTTGTCGATAGATTGCCTATAGAAAATTATGTTGTCGATAGATTTCCAATAGAAAATTATGTTGTCGATAGATTTTCTATAGAAAATTATGTTGTCGATAGATTTCCAATAGAAAATTATGTTGTCGACAGATTTCCTACAGAAATTTATGTTGTCGATAGATTTCCTACAGAAATTTATGTTGTCGATAGATTTCCTACAGAAATTTATGTTGTCGATAGATTTCCTACAGAAATTTATGTTGTCGATAGATTTCCTACAGAAATTTATGTTGTCGATAGATTTCCAATAGAAAATTATGTTGTCGATAGATTTCGAAAAGAAAATTATGTTGTCGATAGACTCCCTAGAGAAAATTATGTTGTCGATAGATTCCCTACAGAAATTTATGTTGTCGATAGATTTCCTACAGAAATTTATGTTGTCGATAGATTTCCTACAGAAATTTATGTTGTCGATAGATTTCCTACAGAAATTTATGTTGTCGATAGATTTCCTACAGAAATTTATGTTGTCGATAGATTTCCTACAGAAATTTATGTTGTCGATAGATTTCCTACAGAAATTTATGTTGTCGATAGATTTCCAATAGAAAATTATGTTGTCAATAGATTTCCTACAGAAATTTATGTTGTCGATAGATTTTCTATAGAAAATTATGTTGTCGATAGATTTCCTATTGAAAATTATGTTGTCGATAGATTTCCAATAGAAAATTATGTTGTCGATAGATTTCCAATAGAAAATTATGTTGTCAATAGATTTCCTACAGAAAATTATGTTGTCGATAGATTTCCAATAGAAAATTATGTTGTCAATAGATTTCCTACAGAAATTTATGTTGTCGATAGGTTTTCTATAGAAAATTATGTTGTCGATAGATTTCCTATTGAAAATTATGTTGTCGATAGATTTCCAATAGAAAATTATGTTGTCGATAGATTTCCAATAGAAAATTATGTTGTCGATAGATTTTCTATAGAAAATTATGTTGTCAATAGATTTCCTATTGAAAATTATGTTGTCGATAGATTTCCAATAGAAAATTATGTTGTCGATAGATTTCCTATTGAAAATTATGTTGTCGATAGATTTCCAATAGAAAATTATGTTGTCGATAGATTTCCAATAGAAAATTATGTTGTCAATAGATTTCCTACAGAAAATTATGTTGTCGATAGATTTCCAATAGAAAATTATGTTGTCAATAGATTTCCTACAGAAATTTATGTTGTCGATAGATTTTCTATAGAAAATTATGTTGTCGATAGATTTCCTATTGAAAATTATGTTGTCGATAGATTTCCAATAGAAAATTATGTTGTCGATAGATTTCCAATAGAAAATTATGTTGTCGATAGATTTTCTATAGAAAATTATGTTGTCAATAGATTTCCTATTGAAAATTATGTTGTCGATAGATTTCCAATAGAAAATTATGTTGTCGATAGATTTCCTATTGAAAATTATGTTGTCGATAGATTTCCTACAGAAAATTATGTTGTCAATAGATTTCCTACAGAAATTTATGTTGTCGAGAGATTTCCTACAGAAATTTATGTTGTCGATAGATTTCCTACAGAAATTTATGTTGTCGATAGATTTTCAATAGAAAATTATGTTGTCGAGAGATTTCCTATAGAAAATTATGTTGTCAATAGATTTCCTATTGAAAATTATGTTGTCGATAGATTTCCAATAGAAAATTATGTTGTCGATAGATTTCCTATTGAAAATTATGTTGTCGATAGATTTCCAATAGAAAATTATGTTGTCGATAGATTTTCTATAGAAAATTATGTTGTCAATAGATTTCCTATTGAAAATTATGTTGTCGATAGATTTCCAATAGAAAATTATGTTGTCGATAGATTTCCTATTGAAAATTATGTTGTCGATAGATTTCCTACAGAAAATTATGTTGTCAATAGATTTCCTACAGAAATTTATGTTGTCGAGAGATTTCCTACAGAAATTTATGTTGTCGATAGATTTCCTACAGAAATTTATGTTGTCGATAGATTTTCAATAGAAAATTATGTTGTCGAGAGATTTCCTATAGAAAATTATGTTGTCAATAGATTTCCTATTGAAAATTATGTTGTCGATAGATTTCCAATAGAAAATTATGTTGTCGATAGATTTCCTATTGAAAATTATGTTGTCGATAGATTTCCAATAGAAAATTATGTTGTCGATAGATTTTCTATAGAAAATTATGTTGTCAATAGATTTCCTATTGAAAATTATGTTGTCGATAGATTTCCAATAGAAAATTATGTTGTCGATAGATTTCCTATTGAAAATTATGTTGTCAATAGATTTCCTACAGAAAATTATGTTGTCAATAGATTTCCTACAGAAATTTATGTTGTCGAGAGATTTCCTACAGAAATTTATGTTGTCGATAGATTTCCTACAGAAATTTATGTTGTCGATAGATTTCCTGTAGAAAATTTTGTTGACGATAGATTTCCAATAGAAAATTATGTTGTCGATAGATTTTCAATAGAAAATTATGTTGTCGAGAGATTTCCTATAGAAAATTATGTTGTCGATAGATTTCCTATAGAAAATTATGTTGTCGATAGACTCCCTAGAGAAAATTATGTTGTCGATAGATTTCGTACAGAAAATTATGTTGTCGATAGATTTCCTATAGAAAATTATGTTATCGATAGATTTCCTATAGAAAAATCTGTTGACGATAGATTTCCCATAGAAAATTATGTTGTCGCTAGATTTCCTATAGAAAATTATGTTGTCGATAGATTTCCAATAGAAAATTATGTTGTCGATAGATTTCCTACAGAAAATTATGTTGTCGATAGATTTCCTATAGAAAAATCTGTTGACTATAGATTTCCTATAGAAAATTATGTTGTCGATAGATTTCCTATAGAAAATTCTGTTGTCGATAGATTTCCTATAGAAAATTATGTTGTCGATAGATTTCCTATAGAAAATTCTGTTGTCGATAGATTTACTATAGAAAATTATGTTGTCGATAGATTTCCTATAGAAAATTCTGTTGACTATAGATTTCCTATAGAAAATTATGTTGTCGATAGATTTCCTATAGAAAATTCTGTTGTCGATAGATTTCCTACAGAAAATTCTGTTGACTATAGATTTCCTATAGAATATTATGTTGTCGATAGATTTCCTATAGAAAATTCTGTTGTCGATAGATTTCCTACAGAAAATTCTGTTGACTATAGATTTCCTATAGAATATTATGTTGTCGATAGATTTCCTATAGAAAATTATGTTGTCGATAGATTTCCTATAGAAAATTCTGTTGTCGATAGATTTCCTACAGAAAATTCTGTTGACTATAGATTTCCTATAGAATATTATGTTGTCGATAGATTTCCTATAGAATATTATGTTGTCGATAGATTTCCTATAGAAAATTCTGTTGACTATAGATTTCCTATAGAATATTATGTTGTCGATAGATTTCCTATAGAAAATTATGTTGTCGATAGATTTCCCATAGAAAATTATGTTGTCGATAGATTTCCTATAGAAAATTCTGTTGTCGATAGATTTCCTACAGAAAATTCTGTTGACTATAGATTTCCTATAGAAAATTCTGTTGTCGATAGATTTCCTACAGAAAATTCTGTTGACTATAGATTTCCTATAGAATATTATGTTGTCGATAGATTTCCTATAGAAAATTCTGTTGACTATAGATTTCCTATAGAAAATTCTGTTGTCGATAGATTTCCTACAGAAAATTCTGTTGACTATAGATTTCCTATAGAAAATTCTGTTGTCGATAGATTTCCTACAGAAAATTCTGTTGTCGATAGATTTCCCATAGAAAATTATGTTGTCGATAGATTTCCTATAGAAAATTCTGTTGTCGATAGATTTCCTACAGAAAATTCTGTTGACTATAGATTTCCTATAGAAAATTCTGTTGTCGATAGATTTCCTACAGAAAATTCTGTTGACTATAGATTTCCTATAGAATATTATGTTGTCGATAGATTTCCTACAGAAAATTCTGTTGACTATAGATTTCCTATAGAAAAATCTGTTGACTATAGATTTCCTATAGAAAATTATGTTGTCGATAGATTTCCTATAGAAAATTCTGTTGTCGATAGATTTCCTATAGAAAATTATGTTGTCGATAGATTTCCTATAGAAAATTCTGTTGTCGATAGATTTACTATAGAAAATTATGTTGTCGATAGATTTCCTATAGAAAATTCTGTTGACTATAGATTTCCTATAGAAAATTATGTTGTCGATAGATTTCCTATAGAAAATTCTGTTGTCGATAGATTTCCTACAGAAAATTCTGTTGACTATAGATTTCCTATAGAATATTATGTTGTCGATAGATTTCCTATAGAAAATTCTGTTGTCGATAGATTTCCTACAGAAAATTCTGTTGACTATAGATTTCCTATAGAATATTATGTTGTCGATAGATTTCCTATAGAATATTATGTTGTCGATAGATTTCCTATAGAAAATTCTGTTGACTATAGATTTCCTATAGAATATTATGTTGTCGATAGATTTCCTATAGAAAATTATGTTGTCGATAGATTTCCCATAGAAAATTATGTTGTCGATAGATTTCCTATAGAAAATTCTGTTGTCGATAGATTTCCTACAGAAAATTCTGTTGACTATAGATTTCCTATAGAAAATTCTGTTGTCGATAGATTTCCTACAGAAAATTCTGTTGACTATAGATTTCCTATAGAATATTATGTTGTCGATAGATTTCCTATAGAAAATTCTGTTGACTATAGATTTCCTATAGAAAATTCTGTTGTCGATAGATTTCCTACAGAAAATTCTGTTGACTATAGATTTCCTATAGAAAATTCTGTTGTCGATAGATTTCCTACAGAAAATTCTGTTGTCGATAGATTTCCCATAGAAAATTATGTTGTCGATAGATTTCCTATAGAAAATTCTGTTGTCGATAGATTTCCTACAGAAAATTCTGTTGACTATAGATTTCCTATAGAAAATTCTGTTGTCTATAGATTTCCTACAGAAAATTCTGTTGACTATAGATTTCCTATAGAATATTATGTTGTCGATAGATTTCCTACAGAAAATTCTGTTGACTATAGATTTCCTATAGAAAATTCTGTTGTCGATAGATTTCCTATAGAAAATTCTGTTGACTATAGATTTCCTATAGAAAATTCTGTTGTCGATAGATTTCCTATAGAAAATTCTGTTGACTATAGATTTCCTATAGAAAATTCTGTTGTCGATAGATTTCCTACAGAAAATTCTGTTGACTATAGATTTCCTATAGAAAATTCTGTTGTCGATAGATTTCCTATAGAAAATTCTGTTGACTATAGATTTCCTATAGAAAATTATGTTGTCGATAGATTTCCTATAGAAAATTCTGTTGACTATAGATTTCCTATAGAAAATTCTGTTGTCGATAGATTTCCTATAGAAAATTCTGTTGACTATAGATTTCCTATAGAAAATTCTGTTGTCGATAGATTTCCTATAGAAAATTCTGTTGACTATAGATTTCCTATAGAAAATTCTGTTGTCGATAGATTTCCTATAGAAAATTCTGTTGACGATAGATTTCCTATAGAAAATTATGTTGTCGATAGATTTCCTATAGAAAATTCTGTTGTCGATAGATTTCCTACAGAAAATTCTGTTGACTATAGATTTCCTATAGAAAATTCTGTTGTCGATAGATTTCCTACAGAAAATTCTGTTGACTATAGATTTCCTATAGAAAATTCTGTTGTCGATAGATTTCCTATAGAAAATTCTGTTGACTATAGATTTCCTATAGAAAATTCTGTTGTCGATAGATTTCCTACAGAAAATTCTGTTGACTATAGATTTCCTATAGAAAATTCTGTTGTCGATAGATTTCCTACAGAAAATTCTGTTGTCGATAGATTTCCCATAGAAAATTATGTTGTCGATAGATTTCCTATAGAAAATTCTGTTGTCGATAGATTTCCTACAGAAAATTCTGTTGACTATAGATTTCCTATAGAAAATTATGTTGTCGATAGATTTCCTACAGAAAATTCTGTTGACTATAGATTTCCTATAGAAAATTCTGTTGTCGATAGATTTCCTATAGAAAATTCTGTTGACTATAGATTTCCTATAGAAAATTCTGTTGTCGATAGATTTCCTATAGAAAATTCTGTTGACTATAGATTTCCTATAGAATATTATGTTGTCGATAGATTTCCTATAGAAAATTCTGTTGTCGATAGATTTCCTATAGAAAATTCTGTTGACGATAGATTTCCTATAGAAAATTATGTTGTCGATAGATTTCCTATAGAAAATTCTGTTGACGATAGATTTCCTATAGAATATTATGTTGTCGATAGATTTCCTATAGAAAATTCTGTTGTCGATAGATTTCCTATAGAAAATTCTGTTGACTATAGATTTCCTATAGAAAATTATGTTGTCGATAGATTTCCTATAGAAAATTCTGTTGTCGATAGATTTCCTATAGAAAATTCTGTTGTCGATAGATTTCCTACAGAAAATTCTGTTGACTATAGATTTCCTATAGAAAATTCTGTTGTCGATAGATTTCCTACAGAAAATTCTGTTGACTATAGATTTCCTATAGAAAATTCTGTTGTCGATAGATTTCCTATAGAAAATTCTGTTGACTATAGATTTCCTATAGAAAATTCTGTTGTCGATAGATTTCCTACAGAAAATTCTGTTGTCGATAGATTTCCCATAGAAAATTATGTTGTCGATAGATTTCCTATAGAAAATTCTGTTGTCGATAGATTTCCTACAGAAAATTCTGTTGACTATAGATTTCCTATAGAAAATTCTGTTGTCGATAGATTTCCTACAGAAAATTCTGTTGACTATAGATTTCCTATAGAATATTATGTTGTCGATAGATTTCCTACAGAAAATTCTGTTGACTATAGATTTCCTATAGAAAATTCTGTTGTCGATAGATTTCCTATAGAAAATTCTGTTGACTATAGATTTCCTATAGAAAATTCTGTTGTCGATAGATTTCCTATAGAAAATTCTGTTGACTATAGATTTCCTATAGAATATTATGTTGTCGATAGATTTCCTATAGAAAATTCTGTTGTCGATAGATTTCCTATAGAAAATTCTGTTGACGATAGATTTCCTATAGAATATTATGTTGTCGATAGATTTCCTATAGAAAATTCTGTTGTCGATAGATTTCCTATAGAAAATTCTGTTGACTATAGATTTCCTATAGAAAATTATGTTGTCGATAGATTTCCTATAGAAAATTCTGTTGTCGATAGATTTCCTATAGAAAATTCTGTTGACTATAGATTTCCTATAGAAAATTATGTTGTCGATAGATTTCCTATAGAAAATTCTGTTGTCGATAGATTTCCTATAGAAAATTCTGTTGACGATAGATTTCCTATAGAAAATTATGTTGTCGCTAGATTTCCTATAGAAAATTCTGTTGACTATAGATTTCCTATAGAAAATTATGTTGTCGATAGATTTCCTATAGAAAATTATGTTGTCGCTAGATTTCCTATAGAAAATTCTGTTGACTATAGATTTCCTATAGAAAATTATGTTGTCGATAGATTTCCTATAGAAAATTATGTTGTCGATAGATTTCCTATAGAAAATTATGTTGTCGATAGATTTCCTATAGAAAATTATGTTGACTATAGATTTCCTATAGAAAATTATGTTGTCGATAGATTTCCTATAGAAAATTATGTTGTCGATAGATTTCCTATAGAAAATTATGTTGTCGATAGATTTACTATAGAAAATTATGTTGTCGATAGATTTCCTATAGAAAATTCTGTTGACTATAGATTTCCTATAGAAAATTATGTTGTCGATAGATTTCCTATAGAAAATTCTGTTGTCGATAGATTTCCTACAGAAAATTCTGTTGACTATAGATTTCCTATAGAAAATTATGTTGTCGATAGATTTCCTATAGAAAATTCTGTTGACTATAGATTTCCTATAGAAAATTATGTTGTCGATAGATTTCCTATAGAAAATTCTGTTGTCGATAGATTTCCTATAGAAAATTATGTTGTCGATAGATTTCCTATAGAAAATTCTGTTGTCGATAGATTTCCTACAGAAAATTCTGTTGTCGATAGATTTCCTATAGAAAATTATGTTGTCGATAGATTTCCTATAGAAAATTCTGTTGACTATAGATTTCCTATAGAAAATTCTGTTGTCGATAGATTTCCTATAGAAAATTCTGTTGTCGATAGATTTCCTATAGAAAATTATGTTGTCGATAGATTTCCTATAGAAAATTCTGTTGACTATAGATTTCCTATAGAAAATTATGTTGTCGATAGATTTCCTATAGAAAATTCTGTTGTCGATAGATTTCCTATAGAAAATTATGTTGTCGATAGATTTCCTATAGAATATTATGTTGTCGATAGATTTCCTATAGAAAATTCTGTTGACTATAGATTTCCTATAGAATATTATGTTGTCGATAGATTTCCTATAGAAAATTATGTTGTCGATAGATTTCCCATAGAAAATTATATTGTCGATAGATTTCCTATAGAAAATTATGTTGTCGATAGATTTCCCATAGAAAATTATGTTGTCGATAGATTTCCTATAGAAAATTCTGTTGTCGATAGATTTCCTACAGAAAATTCTGTTGACTATAGATTTCCTATAGAAAATTCTGTTGTCGATAGATTTCCTACAGAAAATTCTGTTGACTATAGATTTCCTATAGAATATTATGTTGTCGATAGATTTCCTATAGA
The DNA here is from genome assembly GCA_927399465.1 of Sarcophaga caerulescens. Taxonomy (NCBI): domain Eukaryota; kingdom Metazoa; phylum Arthropoda; class Insecta; order Diptera; family Sarcophagidae; genus Sarcophaga; species Sarcophaga caerulescens. The sequence continues at coordinate 94,717,575 of OV656873.1, read as the reverse complement.
AAATTCTGTTGTCGATAGATTTCCTATAGAAAATTCTGTTGACTATAGATTTCCTATAGAATATTATGTTGTCGATAGATTTCCTATAGAAAATTCTGTTGTCGATAGATTTCCTATAGAAAATTCTGTTGACGATAGATTTCCTATAGAAAATTATGTTGTCGCTAGATTTCCTATAGAAAATTCTGTTGACTATAGATTTCCTATAGAAAATTATGTTGTCGATAGATTTCCTACAGAAAATTCTGTTGACTATAGATTTCCTATAGAAAATTATGTTGTCGACAGATTTCCTATAGAAAATTCTGTTGACTATAGATTTCCTATAGAAAATTATGTTGTCGATAGATTTCCTATAGAAAATTATGTTGTCGATAGATTTCCTATAGAAATTTATGTTGTCGCTAGATTTCCTATAGAAAATTCTGTTGACTATAGATTTCCTACAGAAAATTCTGTTGTCGATAGATTTCCTATAGAAAATTATGTTGTCGATAGATTTCCTATAGAAATTTATGTTGTCGATAGATTTCCTATAGAAAATTCTGTTGTCGATAGATTTCCTATAGAAAATTATGTTGTCGATAGATTTCCTATAGAAATTTATGTTGTCGCTAGATTTCCTACAGAAAATTATGTTGTCGATAGATTTCCTATAGAAAATTCTGTTGACTATAGATTTCCTATAGAAAATTATGTTGTCGATAGATTTCCTATAGAAAATTATGTTGTCAATAGATTTCCTATAGAAAATTCTGTTGACGATAGATTTCCTATAGAAAATTATGTTGTCGATAGATTTCGTACAGAAAATTCTGTTGACGATAGATTTCCTATAGAAAATTATGTTGTCGCTAGATTTCCTACAGAAAATTATGTTGTCGATAGATTTCCTATAGAAAATTCTGTTGACGATAGATTTCCTATAGAAAATTATGTTGTCGATAGATTTCCTATAGAAAATTATGTTGTCGATAGACTCCCTAGAGAAAATTATGTTGTCGATAGATTTCGTACAGAAAATTATGTTGTCGATAGATTTCCTATAGAAAATTATGTTATCGATAGATTTCCTATAGAAAAATCTGTTGACGATAGATTTCCCATAGAAAATTATGTTGTCGCTAGATTTCCTATAGAAAATTATGTTGTCGATAGATTTCCAATAGAAAATTATGTTGTCGATAGATTTCCTACAGAAAATTATGTTGTCGATAGATTTCCTATAGAAAATTCTGTTGACTATAGATTTCCTATAGAAAATTATGTTGTCGATAGATTTCCTATAGAAAATTCTGTTGTCGATAGATTTCCTATAGAAAATTATGTTGTCGATAGATTTCCTATAGAAAATTCTGTTGTCGATAGATTTACTATAGAAAATTATGTTGTCGATAGATTTCCTATAGAAAATTCTGTTGACTATAGATTTCCTATAGAAAATTATGTTGTCGATAGATTTCCTATAGAAAATTCTGTTGTCGATAGATTTCCTACAGAAAATTCTGTTGACTATAGATTTCCTATAGAATATTATGTTGTCGATAGATTTCCTATAGAAAATTCTGTTGTCGATAGATTTCCTATAGAAAATTATGTTGTCGATAGATTTCCTATAGAAAATTCTGTTGTCGATAGATTTCCTACAGAAAATTCTGTTGACTATAGATTTCCTATAGAATATTATGTTGTCGATAGATTTCCTATAGAAAATTCTGTTGTCGATAGATTTCCTATAGAAAATTCTGTTGACTATAGATTTCCTATAGAATATTATGTTGTCGATAGATTTCCTATAGAAAATTCTGTTGTCGATAGATTTCCTATAGAAAATTCTGTTGACGATAGATTTCCTATAGAAAATTATGTTGTCGCTAGATTTCCTATAGAAAATTCTGTTGACTATAGATTTCCTATAGAAAATTATGTTGTCGATAGATTTCCTACAGAAAATTCTGTTGACTATAGATTTCCTATAGAAAATTATGTTGTCGACAGATTTCCTATAGAAAATTCTGTTGACTATAGATTTCCTATAGAAAATTATGTTGTCGATAGATTTCCTATAGAAATTTATGTTGTCGCTAGATTTCCTACAGAAAATTATGTTGTCGATAGATTTCCTATAGAAAATTCTGTTGTCGATAGATTTCCTATAGAAAATTCTGTTGTCGATAGATTTCCTATAGAAAATTATGTTGTCGATAGATTTCCTATAGAAAATTATGTTGTCGATAGATTTCCTATAGAAAATTATGTTGTCAATAGATTTCCTATAGAAAATTCTGTTGACGATAGATTTCCTATAGAAAATTATGTTGTCGATAGATTTCCTATAGAAAATTCTGTTGTCGATAGATTTCCTATAGAAAATTCTGTTGTCGATAGATTTCCTACAGAAAATTATGTTGTCAATAGATTTCCTATAGAAAATTCTGTTGTCGATAGATTTCCAATAGAAAATTATGTTGTCGATAGATTTCCTATAGAAAATTATGTTGTCGATAGATTTCCTATAGAAAATTATGTCGTCGATAGATTTCCTACAGAAAATTATGTTGTCAATAGATTTCCTATAGAAAATTCTGTTGTCGATAGATTTCCTACAGAAAATTCTGTTGACTATAGATTTCCTATAGAATATTATGTTGTCGATAGATTTCCTATAGAAAATTCTGTTGTCGATAGATTTCCTATAGAAAATTCTGTTGACTATAGATTTCCTATAGAATATTATGTTGTCGATAGATTTTCTATAGAAAATTATGTTGTCGCTAGATTTCCTATAGAAAATTATGTTGTCGATAGATTTCCTATAGAAAATTATGTTGTCAATAGATTTCCTATAGAAAATTATGTTGTCAATAGATTTCCTATAGAAAATTCTGTTGACTATAGATTTCCTATAGAATATTATGTTGTCGATAGATTTCCTATAGAAAATTATGTTGTCGCTAGATTTCCTATAGAAAATTCTGTTGACTATAGATTTCCTATAGAATATTATGTTGTCGATAGATTTCCTATAGAAAATTATGTTGTCGCTAGATTTCCTACAGAAAATTCTGTTGACTATAGATTTCCTATAGAATATTATGATGTCGATAGATTTCCTATAGAAAATTATGTTGTCGCTAGATTTCCTATAGAAAATTCTGTTGACTATAGATTTCCTATAGAAAATTATGTTGTCGATAGATTTCCTATAGAAAATTCTGTTGTCGATAGATTTCCTACAGAAAATTCTGTTGACTATAGATTTCCTATAGAAAATTATGTTGTCGATAGATTTCCTATAGAAAATTCTGTTGACTATAGATTTCCTATAGAAAATTATGTTGTCGATAGATTTCCTATAGAAATTTATGTTGTCGCTAGATTTCCTACAGAAAATTATGTTGTCGATAGATTTCCTATAGAATATTATGTTGTCGATAGATTTCCTATAGAAATTTATGTTGTCGCTAGATTTCCTACAGAAAATTATGTTGTCGATAGATTTCCTATAGAAAATTATGTTGTCAATAGATTTCCTATAGAAATTTATGTTGTCGCTAGATTTCCTATAGAAAATTCTGTTGACTATAGATTTCCTATAGAAAATTATGTTGTCGATAGATTTCCTATAGAAATTTATGTTGTCGCTAGATTTCCTACAGAAAATTATGTTGTCGATAGATTTCCTATAGAATATTATGTTGTCGATAGATTTCCTATAGAAATTTATGTTGTCGCTAGATTTCCTACAGAAAATTATGTTGTCGATAGATTTCCTATAGAAAATTATGTTGTCGATAGATTTCCTATAGAAAATTATGTTGTCAATAGATTTCCTATAGAAAATTCTGTTGACTATAGATTTCCTATAGAATATTATGTTGTCGATAGATTTCCTATAGAAAATTCTGTTGTCGATAGATTTCCTATAGAAAATTCTGTTGACGATAGATTTCCTATAGAAAATTATGTTGTCGCTAGATTTCCTACAGAAAATTATGTTGTCGATAGATTTCCTATAGAAAATTATGTTGTCAATAGATTTCCTATAGAAAATTATGTTGTCAATAGATTTCCTATAGAAAATTCTGTTGACGATAGATTTCCTATAGAAAATTATGTTGTCGATAGATTTCCTATAGAAAATTATGTTGTCAATAGATTTCCTATAGAAAATTATGTTGTCGATAGATTTCCTATAGAAAATTATGTTGTCAATAGATTTCCTATAGAAAATTATGTTGTCAATAGATTTCCTATAGAAAATTCTGGTGTCGATAGATTTCCTATAGAAATTTATGTTGTCGCTAGATTTCCTACAGAAAATTATGTTGTCGATAGATTTCCTATAGAAAATTCTGTTGACTATAGATTTCCTATAGAAAATTATGTTGTCGATAGATTTCCTATAGAAATTTATGTTGTCGCTAGATTTCCTACAGAAAATTATGTTGTCGATAGATTTCCTATAGAAAATTATGTTGTCAATAGATTTCCTATAGAAAATTATGTTGTCAATAGATTTCCTATAGAAAATTGTGTTGACGATAGATTTCCTATAGAAAATTCTGTTGACGATAGATTTCCTATAGAAAATTATGTTGTCGATAGATTTCCTATAGAAAATTATGTTGTCGATAGATTTCCTATAGAAAATTATGTTGTCGATAGATTTCCTATAGAAAATTATGTTGTCGATAGATTTCCTATAGAAAATTATGTTGTCAATAGATTTCCTATAGAAAATTCTGTTGACGATAGATTTCCTATAGAAAATTCTGTTGACTATAGATTTCCTATAGAAAATTATGTCGTCGATAGATTTCCTACAGAAAATTATGTTGTCAATAGATTTCCTATAGAAAATTATGTTGTCGATAGATTTCCTATAGAAAATTATGTTGTCAATAGATTTCCTATAGAAAATTATGTTGTCGATAGATTTCCTACAGAAAATTATGTTGTCAATAGATTTCCTATAGAAAATTATGTTGTCGCTAGATTTCCTACAGAAAATTATGTTGTCGATAGATTTCCTATAGAAAATTCTGTTGACGATAGATTTCCTATAGAAAATTATGTTGTCGATAGATTTCCTATAGAAAATTCTGTTGACGATAGATTTCCTTTAGAAAATTATGTTGTCGATAGATTTCCTATAGAAAATTATGTTGTCGATAGATTTCCAATAGAAAATTCTGTTGACGATAGATTTCCTATAGAAAATTCTGTTGTCGATAGATTTCCTACAGAAAATTCTGTTGACTATAGATTTCCTATAGAATATTATGTTGTCGATAGATTTCCTATAGAAAATTCTGTTGTCGATAGATTTCCTATAGAAAATTATGTTGTCGATAGATTTCCTATAGAAAATTCTGTTGTCGATAGATTTCCTGCAGAAAATTCTGTTGACTATAGATTTCCTATAGAATATTATGTTGTCGATAGATTTCCTATAGAAAATTCTGTTGACTATAGATTTCCTATAGAATATTATGTTGTCGATAGATTTCCTATAGAAAATTCTGTTGACTATAGATTTCCTATAGAAAATTCTGTTGTCGATAGATTTCCTACAGAAAATTCTGTTGACTATAGATTTCCTATAGAATATTATGTTGTCGATAGATTTCCTATAGAAAATTATGTTGTCGATAGATTTCCTATAGAAAATTCTGTTGTCGATAGATTTCCTACAGAAAATTCTGTTGACTATAGATTTCCTATAGAATATTATGTTGTCGATAGATTTCCTATAGAAAATTCTGTTGTCGATAGATTTCCTATAGAAAATTCTGTTGACTATAGATTTCCTATAGAATATTATGTTGTCGATAGATTTCCTATAGAAAATTCTGTTGTCGATAGATTTCCTATAGAAAATTCTGTTGACGATAGATTTCCTATAGAAAATTCTGTTGACTATAGATTTCCTATAGAAAATTATGTTGTCGATAGATTTCCTATAGAAAATTCTGTTGACTATAGATTTCCTATAGAAAATTATGTTGTCGATAGATTTCCTATAGAAATTTATGTTGTCGCTAGATTTCCTACAGAAAATTATGTTGTCGATAGATTTCCTATAGAAAATTATGTTGTCAATAGATTTCCTATAGAAAATTATGTTGTCAATAGATTTCCTATAGAAAATTATGTTGTCGATAGATTTCCTATAGAAAATTCTGTTGACGATAGATTTCCTATAGAAAATTATGTTGTCGATAGATTTCCTATAGAAAATTATGTTGTCAATAGATTTCCTATAGAAAATTATGTTGTCGATAGATTTCCTATAGAAAATTATGTTGTCGATAGATTTCCTATAGAAAATTATGTTGTCAATAGATTTCCTATAGAAAATTCTGTTGACGATAGATTTCCTATAGAAAATTCTGTTGACTATAGATTTCCTATAGAAAATTATGTCGTCGATAGATTTCCTACAGAAAATTATGTTGTCAATAGATTTCCTATAGAAAATTATGTTGTCGATAGATTTCCTACAGAAAATTATGTTGTCAATAGATTTCCTATAGAAAATTATGTTGTCGATAGATTTCCTACAGAAAATTATGTTGTCAATAGATTTCCTATAGAAAATTATGTTGTCGCTAGATTTCCTACAGAAAATTATGTTGTCGATAGATTTCCTATAGAAAATTCTGTTGACGATAGATTTCCTATAGAAAATTATGTTGTCGATAGATTTCCTATAGAAAATTCTGTTGACGATAGATTTCCTTTAGAAAATTATGTTGTCGATAGATTTCCTATAGAAAATTATGTTGTCGATAGATTTCCAATAGAAAATTCTGTTGACGATAGATTTCCTATAGAAAATTCTGTTGTCGATAGATTTCCTACAGAAAATTCTGTTGACTATAGATTTCCTATAGAATATTATGTTGTCGATAGATTTCCTATAGAAAATTCTGTTGTCGATAGATTTCCTATAGAAAATTATGTTGTCGATAGATTTCCTATAGAAAATTCTGTTGTCGATAGATTTCCTGCAGAAAATTCTGTTGACTATAGATTTCCTATAGAATATTATGTTGTCGATAGATTTCCTATAGAAAATTCTGTTGACTATAGATTTCCTATAGAATATTATGTTGTCGATAGATTTCCTATAGAAAATTCTGTTGACTATAGATTTCCTATAGAAAATTCTGTTGTCGATAGATTTCCTACAGAAAATTCTGTTGACTATAGATTTCCTATAGAATATTATGTTGTCGATAGATTTCCTATAGAAAATTATGTTGTCGATAGATTTCCTATAGAAAATTCTGTTGTCGATAGATTTCCTACAGAAAATTCTGTTGACTATAGATTTCCTATAGAATATTATGTTGTCGATAGATTTCCTATAGAAAATTCTGTTGTCGATAGATTTCCTATAGAAAATTCTGTTGACTATAGATTTCCTATAGAATATTATGTTGTCGATAGATTTCCTATAGAAAATTCTGTTGTCGATAGATTTCCTATAGAAAATTCTGTTGACGATAGATTTCCTATAGAAAATTATGTTGTCGCTAGATTTCCTATAGAAAATTCTGTTGTCGATAGATTTCCTATAGAAAATTCTGTTGACGATAGATTTCCTATAGAAAATTATGTTGTCGATAGATTTCCTATAGAAAATTATGTTGTCAATAGATTTCCTATAGAAAATTATGTTGTCGATAGATTTCCTATAGAAAATTATGTTGTCGATAGATTTCCTATAGAAAATTATGTTGTCAATAGATTTCCTATAGAAAATTCTGTTGACGATAGATTTCCTATAGAAAATTCTGTTGACTATAGATTTCCTATAGAAAATTATGTCGTCGATAGATTTCCTACAGAAAATTATGTTGTCAATAGATTTCCTATAGAAAATTCTGTTGTCGATAGATTTCCTATAGAAAATTCTGTTGACTATAGATTTCCTATAGAATATTATGTTGTCGATAGATTTCCTATAGAAAATTCTGTTGTCGATAGATTTCCTACAGAAAATTCTGTTGACTATAGATTTCCTATAGAAAATTATGTTGTCGATAGATTTCCTATAGAAAATTCTGTTGTCGATAGATTTCCTATAGAAAATTCTGTTGACTATAGATTTCCTATAGAATATTATGTTGTCGATAGATTTCCTATAGAAAATTCTGTTGTCGATAGATTTCCTACAGAAAATTCTGTTGACTATAGATTTCCTATAGAAAATTATGTTGTCGATAGATTTCCTATAGAAAATTATGTTGTCAATAGATTTCCTATAGAAAATTATGTTGTCGATAGATTTCCTATAGAAAATTATGTTGTCAATAGATTTCCTATAGAAAATTATGTTGTCAATAGATTTCCTATAGAAAATTCTGTTGACGATAGATTTCCTATAGAAAATTATGTTGTCAATAGATTTCCTATAGAAAATTATGTTGTCGATAGATTTCCTATAGAAAATTCTGTTGACGATAGATTTCCTATAGAAAATTATGTTGTCGATAGATTTCCTATAGAAAATTATGTTGTCGATAGATTTCCTAAAGAAAATTCTGTTGTCGATAGATTTCCTACAGAAAATTATGTTGTCGATAGATTTCCTAAAGAAAATTCTGTTGTCGATAGATTTCCTACAGAAAATTATGTTGTCAATAGATTTCCTATAGAAAATTCTGTTGTCGATAGATTTCCTACAGAAAATTCTGTTGACTATAGATTTCCTATAGAATATTATGTTGTCGATAGATTTCCTATAGAAAATTATGTTGTCGATAGATTTCCTAAAGAAAATTCTGTTGTCGATAGATTTCCTACAGAAAATTATGTCGTCGATAGATTTCCTACAGAAAATTATGTTGTCGCTAGATTTCCTATAGAAAATTATGTTGTCGATAGATTTCCTATAGAAAATTATGTTGTCGATAGATTTCCTATAGAAAATTATGTTGTCGATAGATTTCCTATAGAAAATTATGTTGTCGATAGATTTCCTACAGAAAATTATGTTGTCGATAGATTTCCTATAGAAAATTCTGTTGACGATAGATTTCCTATAGAAAATTATGTTGTCGATAGATTTCGTACAGAAAATTCTGTTGACGATAGATTTCCTATAGAAAATTATGTTGTCGCTAGATTTCCTACAGAAAATTATGTTGTCGATAGATTTCCTATAGAAAATTCTGTTGACGATAGATTTCCTATAGAAAATTATGTTGTCGATAGATTTCCTATAGAAAATTCTGTTGACGATAGATTTCCTTTAGAAAATTATGTTGTCGATAGATTTCCTATAGAAAATTATGTTGTCGATAGATTTCCAATAGAAAATTATGTTGTCGATAGATTTCCTACAGAAAATTATGTTGTCAATAGATTTCCTATAGAAAATTCTGTTGACGATAGATTTCCTTTAGAAAATTCTGTTGACGATAGATTTCCTATAGAAAATTATGTTGTCGATAGATTTCCTATAGAAAATTATGTTGTCAATAGATTTCCTATAGAAAATTATGTTGTCAATAGATTTCCTATAGAAAATTATGTTGTCGATAGATTTCCTATAGAAAATTATGTTGTCGAAAGATTTCCTATAGAAAATTCTGTTGACGATAGATTTCCTATAGAAAATTATGTTGTCGATAGATTTCGTACAGAAAATTCTGTTGACGATAGATTTCCTATAGAAAATTATGTTGTCGCTAGATTTCCTACAGAAAATTATGTTGTCGATAGATTTCCTATAGAAAATTCTGTTGACGATAGATTTCCTATAGAAAATTATGTTGTCGATAGATTTCCTATAGAAAATTATGTTGTCGATAGACTCCCTAGAGAAAATTATGTTGTCGATAGATTTCGTACAGAAAATTATGTTGTCGATAGATTTCCTATAGAAAATTATGTTATCGATAGATTTCCTATAGAAAAATCTGTTGACGATAGATTTCCCATAGAAAATTATGTTGTCGCTAGATTTCCTATAGAAAATTATGTTGTCGATAGATTTCCAATAGAAAATTATGTTGTCGATAGATTTCCTACAGAAAATTATGTTGTCGATAGATTTCCTATAGAAAATTCTGTTGACTATAGATTTCCTATAGAAAATTATGTTGTCGATAGATTTCCTATAGAAAATTCTGTTGTCGATAGATTTCCTATAGAAAATTATGTTGTCGATAGATTTCCTATAGAAAATTCTGTTGTCGATAGATTTACTATAGAAAATTATGTTGTCGATAGATTTCCTATAGAAAATTCTGTTGACTATAGATTTCCTATAGAAAATTATGTTGTCGATAGATTTCCTATAGAAAATTCTGTTGTCGATAGATTTCCTACAGAAAATTCTGTTGACTATAGATTTCCTATAGAATATTATGTTGTCGATAGATTTCCTATAGAAAATTCTGTTGTCGATAGATTTCCTATAGAAAATTATGTTGTCGATAGATTTCCTATAGAAAATTCTGTTGTCGATAGATTTCCTACAGAAAATTCTGTTGACTATAGATTTCCTATAGAATATTATGTTGTCGATAGATTTCCTATAGAAAATTCTGTTGTCGATAGATTTCCTATAGAAAATTCTGTTGACGATAGATTTCCTATAGAAAATTATGTTGTCGCTAGATTTCCTATAGAAAATTCTGTTGACTATAGATTTCCTATAGAAAATTATGTTGTCGATAGATTTCCTACAGAAAATTCTGTTGACTATAGATTTCCTATAGAAAATTATGTTGTCGACAGATTTCCTATAGAAAATTCTGTTGACTATAGATTTCCTATAGAAAATTATGTTGTCGATAGATTTCCTATAGAAATTTATGTTGTCGCTAGATTTCCTACAGAAAATTATGTTGTCGATAGATTTCCTATAGAAAATTGTGTTGTCGATAGATTTCCTATAGAAAATTCTGTTGTCGATAGATTTCCTATAGAAAATTATGTTGTCGATAGATTTCCTATAGAAAATTATGTTGTCGATAGATTTCCTATAGAAAATTATGTTGTCAATAGATTTCCTATAGAAAATTCTGTTGACGATAGATTTCCTATAGAAAATTATGTTGTCGATAGATTTCCTATAGAAAATTCTGTTGTCGATAGATTTCCTATAGAAAATTCTGTTGTCGATAGATTTCCTACAGAAAATTATGTTGTCAATAGATTTCCTATAGAAAATTCTGTTGTCGATAGATTTCCAATAGAAAATTATGTTGTCGATAGATTTCCTATAGAAAATTATGTTGTCGATAGATTTCCTATAGAAAATTATGTCGTCGATAGATTTCCTACAGAAAATTATGTTGTCAATAGATTTCCTATAGAAAATTCTGTTGTCGATAGATTTCCTACAGAAAATTCTGTTGACTATAGATTTCCTATAGAATATTATGTTGTCGATAGATTTCCTATAGAAAATTCTGTTGTCGATAGATTTCCTATAGAAAATTCTGTTGACTATAGATTTCCTATAGAATATTATGTTGTCGATAGATTTCCTATAGAAAATTATGTTGTCGCTAGATTTCCTATAGAAAATTCTGTTGACTATAGATTTCCTATAGAATATTATGTTGTCGATAGATTTCCTATAGAAAATTATGTTGTCGCTAGATTTCCTATAGAAAATTCTGTTGACTATAGATTTCCTATAGAATATTATGTTGTCGATAGATTTCCTATAGAAAATTATGTTGTCGCTAGATTTCCTACAGAAAATTCTGTTGACTATAGATTTCCTATAGAATATTATGATGTCGATAGATTTCCTATAGAAAATTATGTTGTCGCTAGATTTCCTATAGAAAATTCTGTTGACTATAGATTTCCTATAGAAAATTATGTTGTCGATAGATTTCCTATAGAAAATTCTGTTGTCGATAGATTTCCTACAGAAAATTCTGTTGACTATAGATTTCCTATAGAAAATTATGTTGTCGATAGATTTCCTATAGAAAATTCTGTTGACTATAGATTTCCTATAGAAAATTATGTTGTCGATAGATTTCCTATAGAAATTTATGTTGTCGCTAGATTTCCTACAGAAAATTATGTTGTCGATAGATTTCCTATAGAATATTATGTTGTCGATAGATTTCCTATAGAAATTTATGTTGTCGCTAGATTTCCTACAGAAAATTATGTTGTCGATAGATTTCCTATAGAAAATTATGTTGTCAATAGATTTCCTATAGAAATTTATGTTGTCGCTAGATTTCCTATAGAAAATTCTGTTGACTATAGATTTCCTATAGAAAATTATGTTGTCGATAGATTTCCTATAGAAATTTATGTTGTCGCTAGATTTCCTACAGAAAATTATGTTGTCGATAGATTTCCTATAGAATATTATGTTGTCGATAGATTTCCTATAGAAATTTATGTTGTCGCTAGATTTCCTACAGAAAATTATGTTGTCGATAGATTTCCTATAGAAAATTATGTTGTCGATAGATTTCCTATAGAAAATTATGTTGTCAATAGATTTCCTATAGAAAATTCTGTTGACTATAGATTTCCTATAGAATATTATGTTGTCGATAGATTTCCTATAGAAAATTCTGTTGTCGATAGATTTCCTATAGAAAATTCTGTTGACGATAGATTTCCTATAGAAAATTATGTTGTCGCTAGATTTCCTACAGAAAATTATGTTGTCGATAGATTTCCTGTAGAAAATTATGTTGTCAATAGATTTCCTATAGAAAATTATGTTGTCAATAGATTTCCTATAGAAAATTCTGTTGACGATAGATTTCCTATAGAAAATTATGTTGTCGATAGATTTCCTATAGAAAATTATGTTGTCAATAGATTTCCTATAGAAAATTATGTTGTCGATAGATTTCCTATAGAAAATTATGTTGTCAATAGATTTCCTATAGAAAATTATGTTGTCAATAGATTTCCTATAGAAAATTCTGGTGTCGATAGATTTCCTATAGAAATTTATGTTGTCGCTAGATTTCCTACAGAAAATTATGTTGTCGATAGATTTCCTATAGAAAATTCTGTTGACTATAGATTTCCTATAGAAAATTATGTTGTCGATAGATTTCCTATAGAAATTTATGTTGTCGCTAGATTTCCTACAGAAAATTATGTTGTCGATAGATTTCCTATAGAAAATTATGTTGTCAATAGATTTCCTATAGAAAATTATGTTGTCAATAGATTTCCTATAGAAAATTATGTTGTCGATAGATTTCCTATAGAAAATTCTGTTGACGATAGATTTCCTATAGAAAATTATGTTGTCGATAGATTTCCTATAGAAAATTATGTTGTCAATAGATTTCCTATAGAAAATTATGTTGTCGATAGATTTCCTATAGAAAATTATGTTGTCGATAGATTTCCTATAGAAAATTATGTTGTCAATAGATTTCCTATAGAAAATTCTGTTGACGATAGATTTCCTATAGAAAATTCTGTTGACTATAGATTTCCTATAGAAAATTATGTCGTCGATAGATTTCCTACAGAAAATTATGTTGTCAATAGATTTCCTATAGAAAATTATGTTGTCGATAGATTTCCTACAGAAAATTATGTTGTCAATAGATTTCCTATAGAAAATTATGTTGTCGATAGATTTCCTACAGAAAATTATGTTGTCGATAGATTTCCTATAGAAAATTATGTTGTCGCTAGATTTCCTACAGAAAATTATGTTGTCGATAGATTTCCTATAGAAAATTCTGTTGACGATAGATTTCCTATAGAAAATTATGTTGTCGATAGATTTCCTATAGAAAATTCTGTTGACGATAGATTTCCTTTAGAAAATTATGTTGTCGATAGATTTCCTATAGAAAATTATGTTGTCGATAGATTTCCAATAGAAAATTCTGTTGACGATAGATTTCCTATAGAAAATTCTGTTGTCGATAGATTTCCTACAGAAAATTCTGTTGACTATAGATTTCCTATAGAATATTATGTTGTCGATAGATTTCCTATAGAAAATTCTGTTGTCGATAGATTTCCTATAGAAAATTATGTTGTCGATAGATTTCCTATAGAAAATTCTGTTGTCGATAGATTTCCTGCAGAAAATTCTGTTGACTATAGATTTCCTATAGAATATTATGTTGTCGATAGATTTCCTATAGAAAATTCTGTTGACTATAGATTTCCTATAGAATATTATGTTGTCGATAGATTTCCTATAGAAAATTCTGTTGACTATAGATTTCCTATAGAAAATTCTGTTGTCGATAGATTTCCTACAGAAAATTCTGTTGACTATAGATTTCCTATAGAATATTATGTTGTCGATAGATTTCCTATAGAAAATTATGTTGTCGATAGATTTCCTATAGAAAATTCTGTTGTCGATAGATTTCCTACAGAAAATTCTGTTGACTATAGATTTCCTATAGAATATTATGTTGTCGATAGATTTCCTATAGAAAATTCTGTTGTCGATAGATTTCCTATAGAAAATTCTGTTGACTATAGATTTCCTATAGAATATTATGTTGTCGATAGATTTCCTATAGAAAATTCTGTTGTCGATAGATTTCCTATAGAAAATTCTGTTGACGATAGATTTCCTATAGAAAATTCTGTTGACTATAGATTTCCTATAGAAAATTATGTTGTCGATAGATTTCCTATAGAAAATTCTGTTGACTATAGATTTCCTATAGAAAATTATGTTGTCGATAGATTTCCTATAGAAATTTATGTTGTCGCTAGATTTCCTACAGAAAATTATGTTGTCGATAGATTTCCTATAGAAAATTATGTTGTCAATAGATTTCCTATAGAAAATTATGTTGTCAATAGATTTCCTATAGAAAATTATGTTGTCGATAGATTTCCTATAGAAAATTCTGTTGACGATAGATTTCCTATAGAAAATTATGTTGTCGATAGATTTCCTATAGAAAATTATGTTGTCAATAGATTTCCTATAGAAAATTATGTTGTCGATAGATTTCCTATAGAAAATTATGTTGTCGATAGATTTCCTATAGAAAATTATGTTGTCAATAGATTTCCTATAGAAAATTCTGTTGACGATAGATTTCCTATAGAAAATTCTGTTGACTATAGATTTCCTATAGAAAATTATGTCGTCGATAGATTTCCTACAGAAAATTATGTTGTCAATAGATTTCCTATAGAAAATTATGTTGTCGATAGATTTCCTACAGAAAATTATGTTGTCAATAGATTTCTTATAGAAAATTATGTTGTCGATAGATTTCCTACAGAAAATTATGTTGTCAATAGATTTCCTATAGAAAATTATGTTGTCGCTAGATTTCCTACAGAAAATTATGTTGTCGATAGATTTCCTATAGAAAATTCTGTTGACGATAGATTTCCTATAGAAAATTATGTTGTCGATAGATTTCCTATAGAAAATTCTGTTGACGATAGATTTCCTTTAGAAAATTATGTTGTCGATAGATTTCCTATAGAAAATTATGTTGTCGATAGATTTCCAATAGAAAATTCTGTTGACGATAGATTTCCTATAGAAAATTCTGTTGTCGATAGATTTCCTACAGAAAATTCTGTTGACTATAGATTTCCTATAGAATATTATGTTGTCGATAGATTTCCTATAGAAAATTCTGTTGTCGATAGATTTCCTATAGAAAATTATGTTGTCGATAGATTTCCTATAGAAAATTCTGTTGTCGATAGATTTCCTGCAGAAAATTCTGTTGACTATAGATTTCCTATAGAATATTATGTTGTCGATAGATTTCCTATAGAAAATTCTGTTGACTATAGATTTCCTATAGAATATTATGTTGTCGATAGATTTCCTATAGAAAATTCTGTTGACTATAGATTTCCTATAGAAAATTCTGTTGTCGATAGATTTCCTACAGAAAATTCTGTTGACTATAGATTTCCTATAGAATATTATGTTGTCGATAGATTTCCTATAGAAAATTATGTTGTCGATAGATTTCCTATAGAAAATTCTGTTGTCGATAGATTTCCTACAGAAAATTCTGTTGACTATAGATTTCCTATAGAATATTATGTTGTCGATAGATTTCCTATAGAAAATTCTGTTGTCGATAGATTTCCTATAGAAAATTCTGTTGACTATAGATTTCCTATAGAATATTATGTTGTCGATAGATTTCCTATAGAAAATTCTGTTGTCGATAGATTTCCTATAGAAAATTCTGTTGACGATAGATTTCCTATAGAAAATTATGTTGTCGCTAGATTTCCTATAGAAAATTCTGTTGTCGATAGATTTCCTATAGAAAATTCTGTTGACGATAGATTTCCTATAGAAAATTATGTTGTCGATAGATTTCCTATAGAAAATTATGTTGTCAATAGATTTCCTATAGAAAATTATGTTGTCGATAGATTTCCTATAGAAAATTATGTTGTCGATAGATTTCCTATAGAAAATTATGTTGTCAATAGATTTCCTATAGAAAATTCTGTTGACGATAGATTTCCTATAGAAAATTCTGTTGACTATAGATTTCCTATAGAAAATTATGTCGTCGATAGATTTCCTACAGAAAATTATGTTGTCAATAGATTTCCTATAGAAAATTCTGTTGTCGATAGATTTCCTATAGAAAATTCTGTTGACTATAGATTTCCTATAGAATATTATGTTGTCGATAGATTTCCTATAGAAAATTCTGTTGTCGATAGATTTCCTACAGAAAATTCTGTTGACTATAGATTTCCTATAGAAAATTATGTTGTCGATAGATTTCCTATAGAAAATTCTGTTGTCGATAGATTTCCTATAGAAAATTCTGTTGACTATAGATTTCCTATAGAATATTATGTTGTCGATAGATTTCCTATAGAAAATTCTGTTGTCGATAGATTTCCTACAGAAAATTCTGTTGACTATAGATTTCCTATAGAAAATTATGTTGTCGATA
Organism: Sarcophaga caerulescens; assembly: GCA_927399465.1. Classification (NCBI taxonomy): domain Eukaryota; kingdom Metazoa; phylum Arthropoda; class Insecta; order Diptera; family Sarcophagidae; genus Sarcophaga; species Sarcophaga caerulescens. The sequence goes on along the minus strand of OV656873.1, from coordinate 94,700,668 downwards.
GATTTCCTATAGAAAATTATGTTGTCAATAGATTTCCTATAGAAAATTATGTTGTCGATAGATTTCCTATAGAAAATTATGTTGTCAATAGATTTCCTATAGAAAATTATGTTGTCAATAGATTTCCTATAGAAAATTCTGTTGACGATAGATTTCCTATAGAAAATTATGTTGTCAATAGATTTCCTATAGAAAATTATGTTGTCGATAGATTTCCTATAGAAAATTCTGTTGACGATAGATTTCCTATAGAAAATTATGTTGTCGCTAGATTTCCTATAGAAAATTCTGTTGACTATAGATTTCCTATAGAAAATTATGTTGTCGATTGATTTCCTATAGAAAATTCTGTTGTCGATAGATTTCCTATAGAAAATTCTGTTGACTATAGATTTCCTATAGAATATTATGTTGTCGATAGATTTCCTATAGAAAATTCTGTTGTCGATAGATTTCCTACAGAAAATTCTGTTGACTATAGATTTCCTATAGAAAATTATGTTGTCGATAGATTTCCTATAGAAAATTATGTTGTCAATAGATTTCCTATAGAAAATTATGTTGTCGATAGATTTCCTATAGAAAATTATGTTGTCAATAGATTTCCTATAGAAAATTATGTTGTCAATAGATTTCCTATAGAAAATTCTGTTGACGATAGATTTCCTATAGAAAATTATGTTGTCAATAGATTTCCTATAGAAAATTATGTTGTCAATAGATTTCCTATAGAAAATTCTGTTGACGATAGATTTCCTATAGAAAATTATGTTGTCGATAGATTTCCTATAGAAAATTATGTTGTCGATAGATTTCCTATAGAAAATTCTGTTGACGATAGATTTCCTATAGAAAATTATGTTGTCGATAGATTTCGTACAGAAAATTCTGTTGACGATAGATTTCCTATAGAAAATTATGTTGTCGCTAGATTTCCTACAGAAAATTATGTTGTCGATAGATTTCCTATAGAAAATTCTGTTGACGTTAGATTTCCTATAGAAAATTATGTTGTCGATAGATTTCCTATAGAAAATTCTGTTGACGATAGATTTCCTTTAGAAAATTATGTTGTCGATAGATTTCCTATAGAAAATTATGTTGTCGATAGATTTCCAATAGAAAATTCTGTTGACGATAGATTTCCTATAGAATATTATGTTGTCGATAGATTTCCTATAGAAAATTCTGTTGTCGATAGATTTCCTATAGAAAATTATGTTGTCGATAGATTTCCTATACAAAATTATGTTGTCGATAGATTTCCAATAGAAAATTCTGTTGACGATAGATTTCCTATAGAATATTATGTTGTCGATAGATTTCCTACAGAAAATTCTGTTGACTATAGATTTCCTATAGAATATTATGTTGTCGATAGATTTCCTATAGAAAATTCTGTTGACGATAGATTTCCTTTAGAAAATTATGTTGTCGATAGATTTCCTATAGAAAATTATGTTGTCGATAGATTTCCAATAGAAAATTCTGTTGACGATAGATTTCCTATAGAATATTATGTTGTCGATAGATTTCCTATAGAATATTATGTTGTCGATAGATTTCCTACAGAAAATTCTGTTGACGATAGATTTCCTATAGAATATTATGTTGTCGATAGATTTCCTACAGAAAATTCTGTTGACGATAGATTTCCTATAGAATATTATGTTGTCGATAGATTTCCTATAGAAAATTCTGTTGACGATAGATTTCCTTTAGAAAATTATGTTGTCGATAGATTTCTTATAGAAAATTATGTTGTCGATAGATTTCCAATAGAAAATTCTGTTGACGATAGATTTCCTATAGAATATTATGTTGTCGATAGATTTCCTACAGAAAATTCTGTTGACTATAGATTTCCTATAGAATATTATGTTGTCGATAGATTTCCTATAGAAAATTCTGTTGTCGATAGATTTCCTATAGAAAATTATGTTGTCGATAGATTTCCTATAGAAAATTCTGTTGTCGATAGATTTCCTACAGAAAATTATGTTGTCGATAGATTTCCTATAGAAAATTATGTCGTCGATAGATTTCCTATAGAAAATTATGTCGTCGATAGATTTCCTATAGAAAATTCTGTTGACGATAGATTTCCTATAGAAAATTATGTTGTCGATAGATTTCCTATAGAAAATTATGTCGTCGATAGATTTCCTATAGAAAATTATGTTGTCGATAGATTTCCTATAGAAAATTATGTCTTCGATAGATTTCCCATAGAAAATTCTGTTGACGATAGATTTCCTACAGAAAATTCTGTTGACGATAGATTTCCTACAGAAAATTATGTTGTCGATAGATTTCCAATAGAATATTATGTTGTCGATAGATTTCCTATAGAAAATTCTGTTGACTATAGATTTCCTATAGAATATTATGTTGTCGATAGATTTCCTATAGAAAATTATGTTGTCGATAGATTTCCCATAGAAAATTATATTGTCGATAGATTTCCTATAGAAAATTATGTTGTCGATAGATTTCCCATAGAAAATTATGTTGTCGATAGATTTCCTATAGAAAATTCTGTTGTCGATAGATTTCCTACAGAAAATTCTGTTGACTATAGATTCCCTATAGAATATTATGTTGTCGATAGATTTCCTATAGAAAATTCTGTTGTCGATAGATTTCCTATAGAAAATTCTGTTGACTATAGATTTCCTATAGAATATTATGTTGTCGATAGATTTCCTATAGAAAATTCTGTTGTCGATAGATTTCCTATAGAAAATTCTGTTGACGATAGATTTCCTATAGAAAATTATGTTGTCGCTAGATTTCCTATAGAAAATTCTGTTGACTATAGATTTCCTATAGAAAATTATGTTGTCGATAGATTTCCTATAGAAAATTCTGTTGTCGATAGATTTCCTACAGAAAATTCTGTTGACTATAGATTTCCTATAGAAAATTATGTTATCGATAGATTTCCTATAGAAAATTATGTTGTCGATAGATTTCCTATAGAAAATTATGTTGTCGATAGATTTCCTACAGAAAATTATGTCGTCAATAGATTTCCTATAGAAAATTATGTTGTCGATAGATTTCCTACAGAAAATTATGTTGTCGATAGATTTCCCATAGAAAATTATGTTGACGATAGATTTCCTACAGAAAATTATGTTGTCGATAGATTTCCTATAGAAAATTATGTTGTCGATAGATTTCCTATAGAAAATTATGTCGTCAATAGATTTCCTATAGAAAATTATGTTGTCGATAGATTTCCTACAGAAAATTATGTTGTCGATAGATTTCCCATAGAAAATTCTGTTGACGATAGATTTCCTACAGAAAATTCTGTTGACGATAGATTTCCTACAGAAAATTATGTTGTCGATAGATTTCCAATAGAATATTATGTTGTCGATAGATTTCCTATAGAAAATTCTGTTGACTATAGATTTCCTATAGAATATTATGTTGTCGATAGATTTCCTATAGAAAATTATGTTGTCGATAGATTTCCCATAGAAAATTATATTGTCGATAGATTTCCTATAGAAAATTATGTTGTCGATAGATTTCCCATAGAAAATTATGTTGTCGATAGATTTCCTATAGAAAATTCTGTTGTCGATAGATTTCCTACAGAAAATTCTGTTGACTATAGATTCCCTATAGAATATTATGTTGTCGATAGATTTCCTATAGAAAATTCTGTTGTCGATAGATTTCCTATAGAAAATTCTGTTGACTATAGATTTCCTATAGAATATTATGTTGTCGATAGATTTCCTATAGAAAATTCTGTTGTCGATAGATTTCCTATAGAAAATTCTGTTGACGATAGATTTCCTATAGAAAATTATGTTGTCGCTAGATTTCCTATAGAAAATTCTGTTGACTATAGATTTCCTATAGAAAATTATGTTGTCGATAGATTTCCTATAGAAAATTCTGTTGTCGATAGATTTCCTACAGAAAATTCTGTTGACTATAGATTTCCTATAGAAAATTATGTTGTCGATAGATTTCCTACAGAAAATTCTGTTGACTATAGATTTCCTATAGAAAATTCTGTTGTCGATAGATTTCCTACAGAAAATTCTGTTGACTATAGATTTCCTATAGAAAATTATGTTGTCGATAGATTTCCTATAGAAAATTATGTTGTCGATAGATTTCCTATAGAAAATTCTGTTGTCGATAGATTTCCTACAGAAAATTCTGTTGACTATAGATTTCCTATAGAAAATTATGTTGTCGATAGATTTCCTATAGAAAATTATGTTGTCGATAGATTTCCTATAGAAAATTATGTTGTCGATAGATTTCCTATAGAAAATTCTGTTGTCGATAGATTTCCTACAGAAAATTCTGTTGACTATAGATTTCCTATAGAAAATTATGTTGTCGATAGATTTCCTACAGAAAATTCTGTTGACTATAGATTTCCTATAGAAAATTCTGTTGTCGATAGATTTCCTATAGAAAATTCTGTTGACTATAGATTTCCTATAGAAAATTATGTTGTCGATAGATTTCCTATAGAAAATTATGTTGTCGATAGATTTCCTATAGAAAATTCTGTTGTCGATAGATTTCCTACAGAAAATTCTGTTGACTATAGATTTCCTATAGAAAATTATGTTGTCGATAGATTTCCTACAGAAAATTCTGTTGACTATAGATTTCCTATAGAAAATTCTGTTGTCGATAGATTTCCTATAGAAAATTATGTTGTCGATAGATTTCCTATAGAAATTTATGTTGTCGCTAGATTTCCTACAGAAAATTCTGTTGACTATAGATTTCCTATAGAATATTATGTTGTCGATAGATTTCCTATAGAAAATTCTGTTGACTATAGATTTCCTATAGAAAATTATGTTGTCGATAGATTTCCTACAGAAAATTCTGTTGACTATAGATTTCCTATAGAATATTATGTTGTCGATAGATTTCCTATAGAAAATTCTGTTGACTATAGATTTCCTATAGAAAATTCTGTTGTCGATAGATTTCCTATAGAAAATTCTGTTGACTATAGATTTCCTATAGAAAATTCTGTTGTCGATAGATTTCCTACAGAAAATTCTGTTGACTATAGATTTCCTATAGAAAATTCTGTTGACTATAGATTTCCTATAGAAAATTCTGTTGTCGATAGATTTCCTATAGAAAATTCTGTTGACTATAGATTTCCTATAGAAAATTCTGTTGACTATAGATTTCCTATAGAAAATTATGTTGTCGATAGATTTCCTATAGAAATTTATGTTGTCGCTAGATTTCCTACAGAAAATTATGTTGTCGATAGATTTCCTACAGAAAATTCTGTTGACTATAGATTTCCTATAGAATATTATGTTGTCGATAGATTTCCTACAGAAAATTCTGTTGACTATAGATTTCCTATAGAAAATTATGTTGTCGATAGATTTCCTATAGAAAATTCTGTTGACTATAGATTTCCTATAGAATATTATGTTGTCGCTAGATTTCCTACTGAAAATTCTGTTGACTATAGATTTCCTATAGAATATTATGTTGTCGATAGATTTCCTATAGAATATTATGTTGTCGATAGATTTCCTATAGAAAATTCTGTTGACTATAGATTTCCTATAGAATATTATGTTGTCGCTAGATTTCCTACAGAAAATTCTGTTGACTATAGATTTCCTATAGAATATTATGTTGTCGATAGATTTCCTATAGAATATTATGTTGTCGATAGATTTCCTATAGAAAATTCTGTTGTCGATAGATTTCCTACAGAAAATTCTGTTGACTATAGATTTCCTATAGAATATTATGTTGTCGATAGATTTACTATAGAAAATTCTGTTGTCGATAGATTTCCTATAGAAAATTCTGTTGACGATAGATTTCCTATAGAAAATTATGTTGTCGCTAGATTTCCTACAGAAAATTCTGTTGACTATAGATTTCCTATGGAATATTATGTTGTCGATAGATTTACTATAGAAAATTCTGTTGTCGATAGATTTCCTATAGAAAATTATGTTGTCGATAGATTTCCTATAGAAAATTATGTTGTCGATAGATATCCTATAGAAAATTATGTTGTCGATAGATTTCCTATAGAAAATTATGTTGTCGATAGATTTCCTATAGAAATTTATGTTGTCGATAGATTTCCTACAGAAAATTATGTTGTCGATAGATTTCCTATAGAAAATTATGTTGTCGATAGATTTCCTATAGAAAATTATGTTGTCGATAGATTTCCTATAGAAATTTATGTTGTCGATAGATTTCCTATAGAATATTATGTTGTCGATAGATTTCCTATAGAAAATTCTGTTGTCGATAGATTTCCTATAGAAAATTCTGTTGACTATAGATTTCCTATAGAATATTATGTTGTCGATAGATTTACTATAGAAAATTCTGTTGTCGATAGATTTCCTATAGAAAATTCTGTTGACGATAGATTTCCTATAGAAAATTATGTTGTCGCTAGATTTCCTACAGAAAATTCTGTTGACTATAGATTTCCTATAGAATATTATGTTGTCGATAGATTTCCTATAGAAAATTCTGTTGACTATAGATTTCCTATAGAAAATTATGTTGTCGATAGATTTCCTATAGAAAATTATGTTGTCGATAGATTTCCTATAGAAAATTATGTTGTCGATAGATTTCCTATAGAAATTTATGTTGTCGATAGATTTCCTACAGAAAATTATGTTGTCGACAGATTTCCTATAGAAAATTATGTTGTCGATAGATTTCCTATAGAAAATTATGTTGTCCATAGATTTCCTATAGAAAATTCTGTTGTCGATAGATTTCCTATAGAAAATTATGTTGTCGATAGATTTCCTATAGAAAATTATGTTGTCGATAGATTTCCTATAGAAAATTATGTTGTCAATAGATTTCCTATAGAAAATTCTGTTGACGATAGATTTCCTATAGAAAATTATGTTGTCGATAGATTTCCTATAGAAAATTCTGTTGTCGATAGATTTCCTATAGAAAATTCTGTTGTCGATAGATTTCCTACAGAAAATTATGTTGTCAATAGATTTCCTATAGAAAATTCTGTTGCCGATAGATTTCCTATAGAAAATTATGTTGTCGATAGATTTCCAATAGAAAATTATGTTGTCGATAGATTTCCTATAGAAAATTATGTTGTCGATAGATTTCCTATAGAAAATTCTGTTGTCGATAGATTTCCAATAGAAAATTATGTTGTCGATAGATTTCCTACAGAAAATTATGTTGTCAATAGATTTCCTATAGAAAATTCTGTTGACGATAGCTTTCCTATAGAAAATTATGTTGTCGATAGATTTCCTATAGAAAATTCTGTTGTCGATAGATTTCCTATAGAAAATTCTGTTGTCGATAGATTTCCTACAGAAAATTATGTTGTCAATAGATTTCCTATAGAAAATTCTGTTGTCGATAGATTTCCTATAGAAAATTATGTTGTCGATAGATTTCCAATAGAAAATTATGTTGTCGATAGATTTCCTACAGAAAATTATGTTGTCAATAGATTTCCTATAGAAAATTCTGTTGACGATAGATTTCCTATAGAAAATTATGTTGTCGATAGATTTCGTACAGAAAATTCTGTTGACGATAGATTTCCTATAGAAAATTATGTTGTCGCTAGATTTCCTACAGAAAATTATGTTGTCGATAGATTTCCTATAGAAAATTCTGTTGACGATAGATTTCCTATAGAAAATTATGTTGTCGATAGATTTCCTATAGAAAATTCTGTTGACGATAGATTTCCTTTAGAAAATTATGTTGTCGATAGATTTCCTATAGAAAATTATGTTGTCGATAGATTTCCTACAGAAAATTATGTTGACGATAGATTTCCTATAGAAAATTATGTTGTCGATAGATTTCCTATAGAAAATTCTGTTGACGATAGATTTCCTTTAGAAAATTATGTTGTCGATAGATTTCCTACAGAAAATTATGTTGTCAATAGATTTCCTATAGAAAATTCTGTTGACGATAGATTTCCTTTAGAAAATTCTGTTGTCGATAGATTTCCTATAGAAAATTATGTTGTCGAAAGATTTCCTATAGAAAATTATGTTGTCGATAGATTTCCTATAGAAAATTATGTTGTCGATAGATTTCCTATAGAAAATTATGTTGTCGAAAGATTTCCTATAGAAAATTATGTTGTCGATAGATTTCCTATAGAAAATTCTGTTGACGATAGATTTCCTATAGAAAATTATGTTGTCGATAGATTTCCTATAGAAAATTATGTCGTCGATAGATTTCCTATAGAAAATTATGTTGTCAATAGATTTCCTATAGAAAATTATGTTGTCGATAGATTTCCTATAGAAAATTATGTCGTCGATAGATTTCCTATAGAAAATTATGTTGTCGATAGATTTCCTATAGAAAATTATGTTGTCGAAAGATTTCCTATAGAAAATTATGTTGTCGATAGATTTCCTATAGAAAATTCTGTTGACGATAGATTTCCTATAGAAAATTATGTTGTCGATAGATTTCCTATAGAAAATTATGTCGTCGATAGATTTCCTATAGAAAATTATGTTGTCGATAGATTTCCTATAGAAAATTATGTCTTCGATAGATTTCCTACAGAAAATTATGTCGTCGATAGATTTCCTATAGAAAATTATGTTGTCAATAGATTTCCCATAGAAAATTCTGTTGACGATAGATTTCCTACAGAAAATTCTGTTGACGATAGATTTCCTATAGAAAATTATGTTGTCAATAGATTTCCTATAGAAAATTATGTTGTCGATAGATTTCCTACAGAAAATTATGTTGTCGATAGATTTCCCATAGAAAATTCTGTTGACGATAGATTTCCTACAGAAAATTCTGTTGACGATAGATTTCCTACAGAAAATTATGTTGTCGATAGATTTCCAATAGAAAATTATGTTGTCAATAGATTTCCTATAGAAAATTATGTTGTCGATAGATTTCCTATAGAAAATTATGTTGTCAATAGATTTCCTATAGAAAATTATGTCGTCGATAGATTTCCTACAGAAAATTATGTTGTCAATAGATTTCCTATAGAAAATTATGTTGTCGATAGATTTCCTATAGAAAATTCTGTTGACGATAGATTTCCTATAGAAAATTATGTTGTCGATAGATTTCCTATAGAAAATTATGTCGTCGATAGATTTCCTACAGAAAATTAAGTTGTCGATAGATTTCCAATAGAAAATTATGTTGTCGATAGATTTCCTATAGAAAATTCCGTTGACGATAGATTTCCTACAGAAAATTAAGTTGTCGATAGATTTCCAATAGAAAATTATGTTGTCGATAGATTTCCTATAGAAAATTCTGTTGACGATAGATTTCCTACAGAAAATTAAGTTGTCGATAGATTTCCAATAGAAAATTATGTTGTCGATAGATTTCCTATAGAAAATTCCGTTGACGATAGATTTCCTATAGAAAATTATGTTGTCGATAGATTTCCTATAGAAAATTATGTTGTCAATAGATTTCCTATAGAAAATTATGTTGTCAATAGATTTCCTATAGAAAATTCTGTTGACGATAGATTTCCTATAGAAAATTATGTTGTCAATAGATTTCCTATAGAAAATTCTGTTGTCAATAGATTTCCTATAGAAAATTATGTTGTCAATAGATTTCCTATAGAAAATTCTGTTGACGATAGATTTCCTATAGAAAATTCTGTTGACGATAGATTTCCTATAGAAAATTATGTCGTCGATAGATTTCCTACAGAAAATTATGTTGTCAATAGATTTCCTATAGAAAATTATGTTGTCGATAGATTTCCTATAGAAAATTCTGTTGACGATAGATTTCCTATAGAAAATTATGTTGTCGATAGATTTCGTACAGAAAATTCTGTTGACGATAGATTTCCTATAGAAAATTATGTTGTCGCTAGATTTCCTACAGAAAATTATGTTGTCGATAGATTTCCTAAAAAAAATTATGTTGTCAATAGATTTCCTATAGAAAATTATGTTGTCGATAGATTTCCAATAGAAAATTCTGTTGACAATAGATTTCCTATAGAAAATTCTGTTGACGATAGATTTCCTATAGAAAATTATGTTGTCAATAGATTTCCTATAGAAAATTATGTTGTCGATAGATTTCCTATAGAAAATTCTGTTGACGATAGATTTCCTATAGAAAATTATGTTGTCGATAGATTTCGTACAGAAAATTCTGTTGACGATAGATTTCCTATAGAAAATTATGTTGTCGCTAGATTTCCTACAGAAAATTATGTTGTCGATAGATTTCCTATAGAAAATTCTGTTGACGATAGATTTCATATAGAAAATTATGTTGTCGATAGATTTCCTATAGAAAATTCTGTTGACGATAGATTTCCTTTAGAAAATTATGTTGTCGATAGATTTCCTATAGAAAATTCTGTTGTCGATAGATTTCCAATAGAAAATTATGTTGTCGATAGATTTCCTATAGAAAATTCTGTTGACGATAGATTTCCTTTAGAAAATTCTGTTGACGATAGATTTCCTACAGAAAATTCTGTTGACGATAGATTTCCTTTAGAAAATTCTGTTGACGATAGATTTCCTACAGAAAATTATGTTGTCGATAGATTTCCTATAGAAAATTCTGTTGACGATAGATTTCCTATAGAAAATTATGTTGTCGATAGATTTCCTATAGAAAATTATGTTGTCAATAGATTTCCTATAAAAAATTATGTTGTCGATAGATTTCCTATAGAAAATTATGTTGTCGATAGATTTCCTATAGAAAATTATGTCGTCGATAGATTTCCTACAGAAAATTATGTTGTCAATAGACTTCCTATAGAAAATTATGTCGTCGATAGATTTCCTACAGAAAATTATGTTGTCAATAGATTTCCTATAGAAAATTATGTTGTCAATAGATTTCCTATAGAAAATTCTGTTGACGATAGATTTCCTATAGAAAATTATGTTGTCGATAGATTTCCTACAGAAAATTATGTTGTCGATAGATTTCCTATAGAAAATTCTGTTGACGATAGATTTCATATAGAAAATTATGTTGTCGATAGATTTCCTATAGAAAATTCTGTTGACGATAGATTTCCTTTAGAAAATTATGTTGTCGATAGATTTCCTATAGAAAATTCTGTTGTCGATAGATTTCCAATAGAAAATTATGTTGTCGATAGATTTCCTATAGAAAATTCTGTTGACGATAGATTTCCTTTAGAAAATTCTGTTGACGATAGATTTCCTACAGAAAATTCTGTTGACGATAGATTTCCTTTAGAAAATTCTGTTGACGATAGATTTCCTACAGAAAATTATGTTGTCGATAGATTTCCTATAGAAAATTCTGTTGACGATAGATTTCCTATAGAAAATTATGTTGTCGATAGATTTCCTATAGAAAATTATGTCGTCGATAGATTTCCTATAAAAAATTATGTTGTCGATAGATTTCCTATAGAAAATTATGTTGTCGATAGATTTCCTATAGAAAATTATGTCGTCGATAGATTTCCTACAGAAAATTATGTTGTCAATAGATTTCCTATAGAAAATTATGTTGTCAATAGATTTCCTATAGAAAATTCTGTTGACGATAGATTTCCTATAGAAAATTATGTTGTCGATAGATTTCCTATAGAAAATTATGTTGTCAATAGATTTCCTATAGAAAATTATGTTGTCGATAGATTTCCAATAGAAAATTATGTTGTCAATAGATTTCCTATAGAAAATTCTGTTGACGATAGATTTCCTATAGAAAATTCTGTTGACGATAGATTTCCTATAGAAAATTATGTTGTCAATAGATTTCCTATAGAAAATTATGTTGTCGATAGATTTCCTACAGAAAATTATGTTGTCAATAGATTTCCTATAGAAAATTCTGTTGACGATAGATTTCCTATAGAAAATTATGTTGTCAATAGATTTCCTATAGAAAATTATGTTGTCGATAGATTTCCTACAGAAAATTATGTTGTCGATAGATTTCCTATAGAAAATTATGTTGTCAATAGATTTCCTATAGAAAATTATGTTGTCGATAGATTTCCTATAGAAAATTCTGTTGACGATAGATTTCCTATAGAAAATTATGTTGTCGATAGATTTCGTACAGAAAATTCTGTTGACGATAGATTTCCTATAGAAAATTATGTTGTCGCTAGATTTCCTACAGAAAATTATGTTGTCGATAGATTTCCTATAGAAAATTCTGTTGACGATAGATTTCCTATAGAAAATTATGTTGTCGATAGATTTCCTATAGAAAATTCTGTTGACGATAGATTTCCTTTAGAAAATTATGTTGTCGATAGATTTCCTATAGAAAATTATGTTGTCGATAGATTTCCAATAGAAAATTATGTTGTCGATAGATTTCCTACAGAAAATTATGTTGTCAATAGATTTCCTATAGAAAATTCTGTTGACGATAGATTTCCTATAGAAAATTATGTTGTCGATAGATTTCCTATAGAAAATTATGTTGTCAATAGATTTCCTATAGAAAATTATGTTGTCAATAGATTTCCTATAGAAAATTATGTTGTCGATAGATTTCCTATAGAAAATTATGTTGTCGAAAGATTTCCTATAGAAAATTATGTTGTCGATAGATTTCCTATAGAAAATTCTGTTGACGATAGATTTCCTATAGAAAATTATGTTGTCGATAGATTTCCTATAGAAAATTATGTCGTCGATAGATTTCCTACAGAAAATTATGTTGTCGATAGATTTCCTATAGAAAATTATGTTGTCGATAGATTTCCTATAGAAAATTATGTCGTCGATAGATTTCCTATAGAAAATTATGTTGTCGATAGATTTCCTATAGAAAATTATGTTGTCGATAGATTTCCTATAGAAAATTATGTCGTCGATAGATTTATTACAGAAAATTATGTTGTCAATAGACTTTCTATAGAAAATTATGTTGTCGATAGATTTCCTATAGAAAATTATGTTGTCGATAGATTTCCTATAGAAAATTATGTTGTCAATAGATTTCCTATAGAAAATTATGTCGTCGATAGATTTCCTATAGAAAATTATATTGTCGATAGATTTCCTATAGAAAATTATGTTGTCGATAGATTTCCCATAGAAAATTATGTTGTCGATAGGTTGCCTATAGAAAATTATGTTGTCGATAGATCTCCTATAGAAAATTATGTTGTCGATAGATTTCCCATAGAAAATTATGTTGTCGATAGATTTCCTATAGAAAATTCTGTTGACGATAGATTTCCTACAGAAAATTATGTTGTCGATTGATTTCCAATAGAAAATTATGTTGTCAATAGATTTCCTATAGAAAATTATGTTGTCGATAGATTTCCTATAGAAAATTATGTTGTCAATAGATTTCCTATAGAAAATTATGTTGTCGATAGATTTCCCATAGAAAATTATGTTGTCGATAGGTTGCCTATAGAAAATTATGTTGTCGATAGATCTCCTATAGAAAATTATGTTGTCGATAGATTTCCCATAGAAAATTATGTTGTCGATAGATTTCCTATAGAAAATTATGTCGTCGATAGATTTCCTATAGAAAATTATATTGTCGATAGATTTCCTATAGAAAATTATGTTGTCGATAGATTTCCCATAGAAAATTATGTTGTCGATAGGTTGCCTATAGAAAATTATGTTGTCGATAGATCTCCTATAGAAAATTATGTTGTCGATAGATTTCCCATAGAAAATTATGTTGTCGATAGATTTCCTATAGAAAATTCTGTTGACGATAGATTTCCTACAGAAAATTATGTTGTCGATTGATTTCCAATAGAAAATTATGTTGTCAATAGATTTCCTATAGAAAATTATGTTGTCGATAGATTTCCTATAGAAAATTATGTTGTCAATAGATTTCCTATAGAAAATTATGTTGTCGATAGATTTCCCATAGAAAATTATGTTGTCGATAGGTTGCCTATAGAAAATTATGTTGTCGATAGATCTCCTATAGAAAATTATGTTGTCGATAGATTTCCCATAGAAAATTATGTTGTCAATAGATTTCCTATAGAAAATTATGTCGTCGATAGATTTCCTATAGAAAATTATATTGTCGATAGATTTCCTATAGAAAATTATGTTGTCGATAGATTTCCCATAGAAAATTATGTTGTCGATAGGTTGCCTATAGAAAATTATGTTGTCGATAGATCTCCTATAGAAAATTATGTTGTCGATAGATTTCCCATAGAAAATTATGTTGTCGATAGATTTCCTATAGAAAATTCTGTTGACGATAGATTTCCTACAGAAAATTATGTTGTCGATTGATTTCCAATAGAAAATTATGTTGTCAATAGATTTCCTATAGAAAATTATGTTGTCGATAGATTTCCTACAGAAAATTATGTTGTCAATAGATTTCCTATAGAAAATTCTGTTGACGATAGATTTCCTACAGAAAATTATGTCGTCGATAGATTTCCTACAGAAAATTATGTTGTCGATAGATTTCCTATAGAAAATTATGTTGTCGATAGATTTCCTATAGAAAATTATGTTGTCGATAGATTTCCTATAGAAAATTATGTTGTCGAAAGATTTCCTATAGAAAATTATGTCGTCGTTAGATTTCCTACAGAAAATTATGTTGTCAATAGACTTCCTATAGAAAATTATGTTGTCAATAGATTTCCTATAGAAAATTCTGTTGTCGATAGATTTCCTATAGAAAATTATGTTGTCGATAGATTTCCTATAGAAAATTATGTTGTCGAAAGATTTCCTATAGAAAATTATGTTGTCGAAAGATTTCCTATAGAAAATTATGTCGTCGATAGATTTCCTATAGAAAATTATGTTGTCAATAGATTTCCTATAGAAAATTATGTTGTCGATAGATTTCCTATAGAAAATTATGTTGTCGATAGATTTCCTATAGAAAATTATGTTGTCGAAAGATTTCCTATAGAAAATTATGTCGTCGATAGATTTCCTACAGAAAATTATGTTGTCAATAGACTTCCTATAGAAAATTATGTTGTCAATAGATTTCCTATAGAAAATTCTGTTGACGATAGATTTCCTATAGAAAATTATGTTGTCGATAGATTTCCAATAGAAAATTATGTTGTCGATAGATTTCCTATAGAAAATTCTGTTGACGATAGATTTCCTATAGAAAATTATGTTGTCGATAGATTTCCTATAGAAAATTATGTTGTCAATAGATTTCCTATAGAAAATTATGTTGTCAATAGATTTCCTATAGAAAATTCTGTTGACGATAGATTTCCTATAGAAAATTATGTTGTCGATAGATTTCCTATAGAAAATTATGTTGTCAATAGATTTCCTATAGAAAATTATGTTGTCGATAGATTTCCTATAGAAAATTATGTTGTCAATAGATTTCCTATAGAAAATTATGTTGTCGAAACATTTCCTACAGAAAATTATGTTGTCGATAGATTTCCTACAGAAAATTATGTTGTCGATAGATTTCCTATAGAAAATTATGTTGTCGAAAGATTTCCTACAGAAAATTATGTTGTCGATAGATTTCCTACAGAAAATTATGTTGTCGAAAGATTTCCTACAGAAAATTATGTTGTCGATAGATTTCCTATAGAAAATTATGTTGTCAATAGATTTCCTATAGAAAATTATGTTGTCGATAGATTTCCTATAGAAAATTATGTTGTCAATAGATTTCCTATAGAAAATTATGTTGTCGAAAGATTTCCTACAGAAAATTATGTTGTCGATAGATTTCCTACAGAAAATTATGTTGTCGAAAGATTTCCTATAGAAAATTATGTTGTCAATAGATTTCCTATAGAAAATTATGTTGTCGATAGATTTCCTATAGAAAATTCTGTTGACGATAGATTTCCTATAGAAAATTATGTTGTCGATAGATTTCCCATAGAAAATTCTGTTGTCGATAGATTTCCTATAGAAAATTATGTTGTCGATAGATTTCCCATAGAAAATTCTGTTGACGATAGATTTCCTACAGAAAATTATGTTGTCGATAGATTTCCTATAGAAAATTATGTTGTCGAAAGATTTCCTATAGAAAATTATGTTGTCGATAGATTTCCTACAGAAAATTATGTTGTCGATAGATTTCCTATAGAAAATTATGTTGTCAATAGATTTCCTATAGAAAATTATGTTGTCGATAGATTTCCTATAGAAAATTCTGTTGACGATAGATTTCCTATAGAAAATTATGTTGTCGATAGATTTCCCATAGAAAATTCTGTTGTCGATAGATTTCCTATAGAAAATTATGTTGTCGATAGATTTCCCATAGAAAATTCTGTTGACGATAGATTTCCTACAGAAAATTATGTTGTCGATAGATTTCCTATAGAAAATTCTGTTGACGATAGATTTCCTATAGAAAATTCTGTTGACGATAGATTTCCTATAGAAAATTCTGTTGACGATAGATTTCCTACAGAAAATTATGTTGTCGATAGATTTCCTATAGAAAATTCTGTTGACGATAGATTTCCTACAGAAAATTATGTTGTCGATAGATTTCCTATAGAAAATTATGTTGACGATAGATTTCCTACAGAAAATTATGTTGTCGATAGATTTCCTATAGAAAATTATGTTGACGATAGATTTCCTACAGAAAATTATGTTGTCGATAGATTTCCTATAGAAAATTCTGTTGACGATAGATTTCCTATAGAAAATTATGTTGTCGATAGATTTCCTATAGAAAATTCTGTTGACGATAGATTTCCTACAGAAAATTATGTTGTCGATAGATTTCCTATAGAGAATTCTGTTGACGATAGATTTCCTATAGAAAATTCTGTTGACGATAGATTTCCTACAGAAAATTATGTTGTCGATAGATTTCCTATAGAAAATTCTATTGACGATAGATTTCCTATAGAAAATTATGTTGTCGATAGATTTCCTACAGAAAATTCTGTTGACGATAGATTTCCTATAGAAAATTATATTGTCAATAGATTTCCTATAGAAAATTATGTTGTCGAAAGATTTCCTACAGAAAATTATGTTGTCGATAGATTTCCTATAGAAAATTCTGTTGACGATAGATTTCCTACAGAAAATTATGTTCTCGATAGATTTCCTATAGAAAATTATGTTGACGATAGATTTCCTACAGAAAATTATGTTCTCGATAGATTTCCTACATAAAATTATGTTGTCGATAGATTTCCTATAGAAAATTATGTTGTCGATAGATTTCCTACAGAAAATTATGTTGTCGATAGATTTCCTACAGAAAATTATGTTGTCGATAGATTTCCTATAGAAAATTATGTTGACGATAGATTTCCTACAGAAAATTATGTTGTCGATAGATTTCCTATAGAAAATTCTGTTGACGATAGATTTCCTACAGAAAATTATGTTCTCGATAGATTTCCTATAGAAAATTATGTTGACGATAGATTTCCTACAGAAAATTATGTTCTCGATAGATTTCCTACATAAAATTATGTTGTCGATAGATTTCCTATAGAAAATTATGTTGTCGATAGATTTCCTACAGAAAATTATGTTGTCGATAGATTTCCTACAGAAAATTATGTTGTCGATAGATTTCCTATAGAAAATTATGTTGACGATAGATTTCCTACAGAAAATTATGTTGTCGATAGATTTCCTATAGAAAATTATGTTGACGATAGATTTCCTACAGAAAATTATGTTGTCGATAGATTTCCTATAGAAAATTATGTTGACGATAGATTTCCTACAGAAAATTCTGTTGTCGATAGATTTCCTATAGAAAATTCTGTTGACTATAGATTTCCTATAGAAAATTCTGTTGTCGATAGATTTCCTACAGAAAATTCTGTTGACTATAGATTTCCTATAGAAAATTATGTTGTCGATAGATTTCCTATAGAAAATTCTGTTGACTATAGATTTCCTATAGAAAATTATGTTGTCGATAGATTTCCTATAGAAATTTATGTTGTCGCTAGATTTCCTACAGAAAATTATGTTGTCGATAGATTTCCTATAGAAAATTCTGTTGACTATAGATTTCCTATAGAATATTATGTTGTCGATAGATTTCCTACAGAAAATTCTGTTGACTATAGATTTCCTATAGAAAATTATGTTGTCGATAGATTTCCTATAGAAAATTCTGTTGACTATAGATTTCCTATAGAAAATTCTGTTGACTATAGATTTCCTATAGAATATTATGTTGTCGCTAGATTTCCTACTGAAAATTCTGTTGACTATAGATTTCCTATAGAATATTATATTGTCGATAGATTTCCTATAGAATATTATGTTGTCGATAGATTTCCTATAGAATATTATGTTGTCGATAGATTTCCTATAGAAAATTCTGTTGACTATAGATTTCCTATAGAATATTATGTTGTCGCTAGATTTCCTACAGAAAATTATGTTGTCAATAGATTTCCTATAGAAAATTCTGTTGTCGATAGATTTCCCATAGAAAATTCTGTTGACGATAGATTTCCTACAGAAAATTCTGTTGACTATAGATTTCCTATAGAATATTATGTTGTCGCTAGATTTCCTACTGAAAATTCTGTTGACTATAGATTTCCTATAGAATATTATATTGTCGATAGATTTCCTATAGAATATTATGTTGTCGATAGATTTCCTATAGAATATTATGTTGTCGATAGATTTCCTACTGAAAATTCTGTTGACTATAGATTTCCTATAGAATATTATATTGTCGATAGATTTCCTATAGAATATTATATTGTCGATAGATTTCCTATAGAATATTATGTTGTCGATAGATTTCCTATAGAAAATTCTGTTGTCGATAGATTTCCTACAGAAAATTCTGTTGACTATAGATTTCCTATAGAATATTATGTTGTCGATAGATTTACTATAGAAAATTCTGTTGTCGATAGATTTCCTATAGAAAATTCTGTTGACGATAGATTTCCTATAGAAAATTATGTTGTCGCTAGATTTCCTACAGAAAATTCTGTTGACTATAGATTTCCTATAGAATATTATGTTGTCGATAGATTTCCTATAGAAAATTCTGTTGACTATAGATTTCCTATAGAAAATTATGTTGTCGATAGATATCCTATAGAAAATTATGTTGTCGATAGATTTCCTACAGAAAATTCTGTTGTCGATAGATTTCCTATAGAAAATTCTGTTGTCGATAGATTTCCTACAGAAAATTATGTTGTCAATAGATTTCCTATAGAAAATTCTGTTGTCGATAGATTTCCTATAGAAAATTCTGTTGTCGATAGATTTCCTATAGAAAATTATGTTGTCGATAGATTTCCAATAGAAAATTATGTTGTCGATAGATTTCCTATAGAAAATTCTGTTGTCGATAGATTTCCTATAGAAAATTCTGTTGTCGATAGATTTCCTACAGAAAATTATGTTGTCGATAGATTTCCTATAGAAAATTCTGTTGTCGATAGATTTCCTATAGAAAATTATGTTGTCGATAGATTTCCAATAGAAAATTATGTTGTCAATAGATTTCCTATAGAAAATTCTGTTGTCGATAGATTTCCTATAGAAAATTCTGTTGTCGATAGATTTCCTACAGAAAATTATGTTGTCGATAGATTTACTATAGAAAATTCTGTTGTCGATAGATTTCCTATAGAAAATTATGTTGTCGATAGATTTCCAATAGAAAATTATGTTGTCGATAGATTTCCTACAGAAAATTATGTTGTCAATAGATTTCCTATAGAAAATTCTGTTGACGATAGATTTCCTATAGAAAATTATGTTGTCGATAGATTTCGTACAGAAAATTCTGTTGACGATAGATTTCCTATAGAAAATTATGTTGTCGCTAGATTTCCTACAGAAAATTATGTTGTCGATAGATTTCCTATAGAAAATTCTGTTGACGATAGATTTCCTATAGAAAATTATGTTGTCGATAGATTTCCTATAGAAAATTCTGTTGACGATAGATTTCCTTTAGAAAATTATGTTGTCGATAGATTTCCTATAGAAAATTATGTTGTCGATAGATTTCCTACAGAAAATTATGTTGACGATAGATTTCCTATAGAAAATTCTGTTGACGATAGATTTCCTTTAGAAAATTATGTTGTCGATAGATTTCCTACAGAAAATTATGTTGTCAATAGATTTCCTATAGAAAATTCTGTTGACGATAGATTTCCTTTAGAAAATTCTGTTGTCGATAGATTTCCTATAGAAAATTATGTTGTCGAAAGATTTCCTATAGAAAATTATGTTGTCGATAGATTTCCTATAGAAAATTATGTTGTCGATAGATTTCCTATAGAAAATTATGTTGTCGAAAGATTTCCTATAGAAAATTATGTTGTCGATAGATTTCCTATAGAAAATTCTGTTGACGATAGATTTCCTATAGAAAATTATGTTGTCGATAGATTTCCTATAGAAAATTATGTCGTCGATAGATTTCCTATAGAAAATTATGTTGTCGATAGATTTCCTATAGAAAATTATGTTGTCGATAGATTTCCTATAGAAAATTATGTTGTCGATAGATTTCCTATAGAAAATTATGTTGTCGATAGATTTCCTATAGAAAATTCTGTTGACGATAGATTTCCTATAGAAAATTATGTTGTCGATAGATTTCGTACAGAAAATTCTGTTGACGATAGATTTCCTATAGAAAATTATGTTGTCGCTAGATTTCCTACAGAAAATTATGTTGTCGATAGATTTCCTATAGAAAATTCTGTTGACGATAGATTTCCTATAGAAAATTATGTTGTCGATAGATTTCCTATAGAAAATTCTGTTGACGATAGATTTCCTTTAGAAAATTATGTTGTCGATAGATTTCCTATAGAAAATTATGTTGTCGATAGATTTCCTACAGAAAATTATGTTGACGATAGATTTCCTATAGAAAATTCTGTTGACGATAGATTTCCTTTAGAAAATTATGTTGTCGATAGATTTCCTACAGAAAATTATGTTGTCAATAGATTTCCTATAGAAAATTCTGTTGACGATAGATTTCCTTTAGAAAATTCTGTTGTCGATAGATTTCCTATAGAAAATTATGTTGTCGAAAGATTTCCTATAGAAAATTATGTTGTCGATAGATTTCCTATAGAAAATTATGTTGTCGATAGATTTCCTATAGAAAATTATGTTGTCGAAAGATTTCCTATAGAAAATTATGTTGTCGATAGATTTCCTATAGAAAATTCTGTTGACGATAGATTTCCTATAGAAAATTATGTTGTCGATAGATTTCCTATAGAAAATTATGTCGTCGATAGATTTCCTATAGAAAATTATGTTGTCAATAGATTTCCCATAGAAAATTCTGTTGACGATAGATTTCCTACAGAAAATTCTGTTGACGATAGATTTCCTATAGAAAATTATGTTGTCAATAGATTTCCTATAGAAAATTATGTTGTCGATAGATTTCCTACAGAAAATTATGTTGTCGATAGATTTCCCATAGAAAATTCTGTTGACGATAGATTTCCTACAGAAAATTCTGTTGACGATAGATTTCCTACAGAAAATTATGTTGTCGATAGATCTCCAATAGAAAATTATGTTGTCAATAGATTTCCTATAGAAAATTATGTTGTCGATAGATTTCCTATAGAAAATTATGTTGTCAATAGATTTCCTATAGAAAATTATGTCGTCGATAGATTTCCTACAGAAAATTATGTTGTCAATAGATTTCCTATAGAAAATTCTGTTGACGATAGATTTCCTATAGAAAATTATGTTGACGATAGATTTCCTATAGAAAATTATGTTGTCGATAGATTTCCTATAGAAAATTATGTCGTCGATAGATTTCCTACAGAAAATTAAGTTGTCGATAGATTTCCAATAGAAAATTATGTTGTCGATAGATTTCCTATAGAAAATTCCGTTGACGATAGATTTCCTACAGAAAATTAAGTTGTCGATAGATTTCCAATAGAAAATTATGTTGTCGATAGATTTCCTATAGAAAATTCTGTTGACGATAGATTTCCTACAGAAAATTAAGTTGTCGATAGATTTCCAATAGAAAATTATGTTGTCGATAGATTTCCTATAGAAAATTCCGTTGACGATAGATTTCCTATAGAAAATTATGTTGTCGATAGATTTCCTATAGAAAATTATGTTGTCAATAGATTTCCTATAGAAAATTATGTTGTCAATAGATTTCCTATAGAAAATTCTGTTGACGATAGATTTCCTATAGAAAATTCTGTTGTCAATAGATTTCCTATAGAAAATTATGTTGTCAATAGATTTCCTATAGAAAATTCTGTTGACGATAGATTTCCTATAGAAAATTCTGTTGACGATAGATTTCCTATAGAAAATTATGTCGTCGATAGATTTCCTACAGAAAATTATGTTGTCAATAGATTTCCTATAGAAAATTATGTTGTCGATAGATTTCCTATAGAAAATTCTGTTGACGATAGATTTCCTATAGAAAATTATGTTGTCGATAGATTTCGTACAGAAAATTCTGTTGACGATAGATTTCCTATAGAAAATTATGTTGTCAATAAATTTCCTATAGAAAATTATGTTGTCGATAGATTTCCAATAGAAAATTCTGTTGACAATAGATTTCCTATAGAAAATTCTGTTGACGATAGATTTCCTATAGAAAATTATGTTGTCAATAGATTTCCTATAGAAAATTATGTTGTCGATAGATTTCGTACAGAAAATTCTGTTGACGATAGATTTCCTATAGAAAATTATGTTGTCGCTAGATTTCCTATAGAAAATTATGTTGTCGATAGATTTCCTATAGAAAATTCTGTTGACGATAGATTTCATATAGAAAATTATGTTGTCGATAGATTTCCTATAGAAAATTCTGTTGACGATAGATTTCCTTTAGAAAATTATGTTGTCGATAGATTTCCTATAGAAAATTCTGTTGTCGATAGATTTCCAATAGAAAATTATGTTGTCGATAGATTTCCTATAGAAAATTCTGTTGACGATAGATTTCCTATAGAAAATTCTGTTGACGATAGATTTCCTACAGAAAATTCTGTTGACGATAGATTTCCTTTAGAAAATTCTGTTGACGATAGATTTCCTACAGAAAATTATGTTGTCGATAGATTTCCTATAGAAAATTCTGTTGACGATAGATTTCCTATAGAAAATTATGTTGTCGATAGATTTCCTATAGAAAATTATGTTGTCAATAGATTTCCTATAGAAAATTATGTTGTCAATAGATTTCCTATAGAAAATTCTGTTGACGATAGATTTCCTATAGAAAATTATGTTGTCGATAGATTTCCTATAGAAAATTATGTCGTCGATAGATTTCCTACAGAAAATTATGTTGTCGATAGATTTCCTATAGAAAATTATGTTGTCGATAGATTTCCTATAGAAAATTATGTCGTCGATAGATTTCCTATAAAAAATTATGTTGTCGATAGATTTCCTATAGAAAATTATGTTGTCGATAGATTTCCTATAGAAAATTGTGTTGTCAATAGATTTCCTATAGAAAATTATGTTGTCGATAGATTTCCTACAGAAAATTATGTTGTCAATAGATTTCCTATAGAAAATTCTGTTGACGATAGATTTCCTATAGAAAATTATGTTGTCAATAGATTTCCTATAGAAAATTATGTTGTCGATAGATTTCCTACAGAAAATTATGTTGTCGATAGATTTCCTATAGAAAATTATGTTGTCAATAGATTTCCTATAGAAAATTATGTTGTCGATAGATTTCGTACAGAAAATTCTGTTGACGATAGATTTCCTATAGAAAATTATGTTGTCGCTAGATTTCCTACAGAAAATTATGTTGTCGATAGATTTCCTATAGAAAATTCTGTTGACGATAGATTTCCTATAGAAAATTATGTTGTCGATAGATTTCCTATAGAAAATTCTGTTGACGATAGATTTCCTTTAGAAAATTATGTTGTCGATAGATTTCCTATAGAAAATTATGTTGTCGATAGATTTCCAATAGAAAATTATGTTGTCGATAGATTTCCTACAGAAAATTATGTTGTCAATAGATTTCCTATAGAAAATTCTGTTGACGATAGATTTCCTATAGAAAATTATGTTGTCGATAGATTTCCTATAGAAAATTCTGTTGACGATAGATTTCCTATAGAAAATTATGTTGTCGATAGATTTCCTATAGAAAATTATGTTGTCAATAGATTTCCTATAGAAAATTATGTTGTCAATAGATTTCCTATAGAAAATTATGTTGTCGATAGATTTCCTATAGAAAATTATGTTGTCGAAAGATTTCCTATAGAAAATTATGTTGTCGATAGATTTCCTATAGAAAATTCTGTTGACGATAGATTTCCTATAGAAAATTATGTTGTCGATAGATTTCCTATAGAAAATTATGTCGTCGATAGATTTCCTACAGAAAATTATGTTGTCGATAGATTTCCTATAGAAAATTATGTTGTCGATAGATTTCCTATAGAAAATTATGTCGTCGATAGATTTCCTATAGAAAATTATGTTGTCGATAGATTTCCTATAGAAAATTATGTTGTCGATAGATTTCCTATAGAAAATTATGTCGTCGATAGATTTCCT
Source organism: Sarcophaga caerulescens (assembly GCA_927399465.1). NCBI lineage: Eukaryota > Metazoa > Arthropoda > Insecta > Diptera > Sarcophagidae > Sarcophaga > Sarcophaga caerulescens. The sequence goes on along the minus strand of OV656873.1, from coordinate 94,676,120 downwards.
ACAGAAAATTATGTTGTCAATAGACTTCCTATAGAAAATTATGTCGTCGATAGATTTCCTACAGAAAATTATGTTGTCGATAGATTTCCTATAGAAAATTATGTTGTCGATAGATTTCCTATAGAAAATTATGTCGTCGATAGATTTCCTATAGAAAATTATATTGTCGATAGATTTCCTATAGAAAATTATGTTGTCGATAGATTTCCTATAGAAAATTATGTCGTCGATAGATTTCCTATAGAAAATTATATTGTCGATAGATTTCCTAGAGAAAATTATGTTGTCAATAGATTTCCTATAGAAAATTATGTCGTCGATAGATTTCCTATAGAAAATTATATTGTCGATAGATTTCCTAGAGAAAATTATGTTGTCGATAGATTTCCTATAGAAAATTATGTTGTCAATAGATTTCCTATAGAAAATTATGTTGTCGATAGATTTCCTATAGAAAATTCTGTTGACGATAGATTTCCTACAGAAAATTATGTTGTCGATTGATTTCCAATAGAAAATTATGTTGTCAATAGACTTCCTATAGAAAATTATGTCGTCGATAGATTTCCTACAGAAAATTATGTTGTCGATAGATTTCCTATAGAAAATTATGTTGTCGATAGATTTCCTATAGAAAATTATGTTGTCAATAGACTTCCTATAGAAAATTATGTCGTCGATAGATTTCCTACAGAAAATTATGTTGTCGATAGATTTCCTATAGAAAATTATGTTGACGATAGATTTCCTACAGAAAATTATGTTGTCAATAGACTTCCTATAGAAAATTATGTCGTCGATAGATTTCCAATAGAAAATTATGTTGTCAATAGACTTCCTATAGAAAATTATGTCGTCGATAGATTTCCTACAGAAAATTATGTTGTCGATAGATTTCCTATAGAAAATTATGTTGACGATAGATTTCCTACAGAAAATTATGTTGTCAATAGACTTCCTATAGAAAATTATGTCGTCGATAGATTTCCTACAGAAAATTATGTTGTCGATAGATTTCCTATAGAAAATTATGTTGTCGATAGATTTCCTATAGAAA